>CM077826.1:39843444-40443444 GCA_039720395.1 Liquidambar formosana | reverse complement strand
TCCCAAATGTATTTGAGATGTATCTAAGGTGTATCCGGAAGTATTCGAGGTGTATCCGATAATGTGGCAATGTGTGTTACTGTTCCGATACGTACAGAGAGTATTTGATACAGTATCGGGAAGTATCCTTAGGTGTATCATATCCGATACGTATCCGATACAGGATTCGTGGGGGGTTTTGAAGTATCCGTGCTTCATAGATGGCCTACTAATAGAGTAGTAATGAAGAACTACTATACCATCTAGCCAATACATCTACAGGCATCTCATATCCATATCTGAAGCGAAAACTCAGCTGCTTCGTTCCTTGCTTGTTGGACCAAGGTCCTCGCATCAGCTGGAAAATTGCATCAGAAATATTATCAAAGCTTCACTCATCCAATAGAGCACTGAATAAAAAGTAGCTTTCTCAACTTCTAACCCAAATTGATCAAGCAAAAGGAAACTTTGGACTGATAACAGCTTAAGGGATGTAAAGAAATATTCTCTAAGAAACCATATATCAGCACAGTTCTTATGTAGTTAATATCCTCAAATTAAACAATGGTTATTTAGACATGCCATCTTAACTAATTAATAAGAAAATTGAGACACGCCATCTTCACTAATTAATAAGAAAATCGAGCTTCCTGGAATGCATAGTTTCATAAGATATTTCTTGTGGCTTGTACTCTAATCTTGCTTCCACTTTCTTGATGTGTATATCACATACCATCCTCCACTAGTGATACTATATAGTGTTAAGACTTAAGAATAGACATTTCATCTTTATATATGATTGTTCCTCTACAAACCCTCAAGGTGCCCTACTCTCATTCCACAGGAAATACATGATTCTCTTGTTATATACTTTCTCATTACAGCTTGTTCAATGTAGATCAGATGCATTTTCATCTCACCCCATCATCGTCAATAAATGAACAGCAAATATAATCACTGTGACTAATTGTAAACTAGAGAGTGCCACGCATCCCAGGTGGATTCTTCACCCTTTTTTTGCGCCCCTTTTTTGTGCCTCACAGAAGCCAGCTATTCAATTCAAACTCTTTTTACTTTCATATAATGCTAATCCTTATCTTTATAAATGACAGCCAATCAATGCAAATGGTGAAAAAAAAAAAAAGTGAAGTTAAATCCATGACAGATAGCACTCTCAATAAATTGACACAGGATTTATACCATAAAAAATGCTGGAATTCATTCACATGAAAATTGCCTTCAAAGTTCACAATTGTAAACGAGGCAAGTAGTAGGCTGCTAAGGCTTGACCCTGTAAAATTAGCGAGCTCCAAGATAAATTAAGTGTGGCTCGTTTATCACACGAATGATCTCAAATGACCCTCGTATTGAGTTGATCTTTAGCCGCGCTTCGAGTAGGTTGGTTGTTTAGAGTTGTTACAAACCTCGACCAATGCAAGAAAAGCCCCAAGAATGATGGAACGTGTTAAATCAAAGCCCCATAACTCTTAGGTTCATAACTGATCACCAAGGTCCTGCAACCAACATCCTCGGCGGCTGTCACTCTCAGAAGCTTTCACTCTGAAAGCAGGTAGCCCTTATCTACTTTGAGATGGCTCACACTCTGCTAAGTAGCCCTCCCCTTTCCATGACTCAAACTCAGACGTGGAACCTACTCTGAAACCAAATGTTATGAACCTAGACCAATATGCCAATAGTCGCAGGACTGATAGAACACATTAAATCATAAAGCTACAGTACTAGAGACCTTTCAAGCTGAGCATTGTTCTACCGGAGATGGCTTGATAAATTAACGAAAACTGAATATTTCGTCCTCTCAGGAACAATTCCCATATCTGATCCAATCACAAGTAGCTGGGTTTGTCTTATAGCCCTATCTAAGCTAGTCAGTTTTCACCAGATTTCAAAGTACACTTAAAAAAAGGCTTAAGAAGTAAACCTGTCATGCCGGTTGCTAACAGCCCAAGATACATTGTGATGGGGAAAAGATGTGTGACACTTGTCTGATCCAAAAGCTTGTCCTGCATCACATTCCAACCGTTTTATTAACACATTTGAATTCTCCGTGTATGGGAAAAAAGTTCCAATATAGCTAACCAATGGTACTCACCGGGACCTTCTTCTGGGTTACAACACAGACCGAGTCCTTCCCTCGAACACCGATCGAGGTGATCCCAGAAGCCTTAACAGCTTTAAAAGCATACTCTGCTCATTAAATTTAGTGGGGAAAAAAGCCCCAAAATCATTAGAATAAACAAGCGATAATGCCTTAAAGAAGCTAATGACTGAGATCGAGCTTCATTTGAAGTATTAGAATGTAGAATTCATGCCTCCGTTTGGTTGCTGAGAAAAAGATTTTTTATTTTTGCTTTTCTAAGAAAGAAAATGAAATTGGATGTCATTATTTGGGACCCGATCAAGCAGAGATCTTTGTTTTCCTCGATTTTCTCGGCAACCAAACATGTGGGGTTCCGTTACTTACGTAAATGTAAAATATGTGAATTGTATCTGAAAATAGTTGCCGGAGAATGCTTACCTACTTGGAAGAGACGACCTTCGGGGGAAAATATGGTGATGTGACGATCGTATCCACCTCCACTTCCACGACTCATGCTTCAATCCTTCAATTTCTCTCGTTAGGGTTTTCTTCTTTTTCCTTCTGCGGGAGGGGGGCTTTGCTCGGTGCAGAAGGGAGAACGAAGCTTTGGACGCAAGAATGCTGAGTCCAATAGTTGTGACGTGACAAGTTTCTTGAGAAATAAGAAACGACGTCGTTGGCGTGTTCTGTGCCTATTTGTTCGGTTGCTTGAAATAACATGCTCTAGTTGTGACTAGGATTGTCCTGGACCGGTTGAGGATATCTTAATACCGGGTTAGTGGACAGAGATGTTTGATTTTGTTAATGTGAATAAATGATTTTATATAGGTTTGCTGTGATTAGCATTAGTGACAAATTCCTTAACCCTTTATTTGGTTCATGGATTCTACCAAGGAAAAAAAAAAAAAGAGAAAAGAAATGAGGAGGAAAGAAAATGAAAGGAAAATATAAAATCATATCAAGCCAAAATTATTCTAACTCTTATTCTTCTTCTAATTTTTCACTGCAATCAAATAAAGAAAAGTATAATTTCTTTTTTTTTTTTTTTTTTTTTTTTTTGATAAAATCCACGAACCAAATAAAGCCTAAACAAACTTCAAGGATGAAAATCTCTCTTAGTGTCACAAGGAGGTCGGACCCCTTTAATCAAATATGTCCTCTCATGATCATTACTCATTTATACTATGTTTTGTTTCAAGTTTCAACATGTCGATTCACCTTTGCAATCAACAGGATTCCAAAATGAATTCATTTTGGTGAAGTCATGATCAAGAACATTGGAAAATCCATTTCACTTCTTGGACTGATTGTTACTAACTTAATTCACTCAGGTTATTTTTGGTACTCCAGATTAAAAGATTGGATAGGATAAAAAATTTTGATGAGGAAAAAGTTTTTGGTTGTTTTGTTTAAAATTGGGAATATGGTCCTTGGACAATTTTCTATCACCTTGTTTCTTTTAGATGGAATAATATCCTAAGATAAAAATATATCACCTCCCGTGATAGGTTTATTATATCCCACATGTAGAGGAGTATATAACTATCCTATGGATAGTATCCCTTATATGAAAATAACACAAAGCACATGAAAATGATCATCCTATCTGAGCTATCCAATATACTAAACATAGCCTCACATAGCCTTAGTTTATGTTTAATATGCCGGATAAGTCGAATATGATAAACATATGATTTATGTTTAGTATACAAGATAGGTCGGTTAGGATAAACATATCATTTTCATGTATTTAATACTCTTTTCAAACAATGGATATATTATACATAAGATAATTATATCTTCCATACACAGGAAATAATAAACCTCGCGAGGGAGGTGGCATATTTTTATCCTAAGAATCTAGGATACTACCCTATTTAAAAGAAAAAAAGGGATAGAAAAATATTCAAGAGACCAGTTTCTCCATTTCAAACAAAGCAACCAAAGACTTCTTCATCCAACAATCCTATCATATCTAACCTTTTAATCCAAGTATACCAAACATAAACTCAGAAGTCTAGGTATTCATCGATCTAACTCATCATCTGAAGCAAGCCATGTTGGCCGAAAGTATATTAGAAACTCATTACTAATCCCTTGTCTTTATCCTCCTAGGTACTCATTGCTAAATATTGTCACTCTTAAGCCAAAACTTGCCAATAATTCACCTTAGCAATGGAAAGGCGTTCTTTTGGATTGAGAGTGCATGTCTAATTTTATTCAGATTGGTGATGGTTATTCGATTTCAATATCAAACCTGATATGGTTAACTAAAATGCCTTGGTGTGAACTTAATAAGGAGCAATTTATTTAGAATTGTAACCAGCTATGTAGGCCTCATCAAAAGCCCAAGGCCTATGGGCAGCTCGAAGGAAAAGGCTCAGCCCAAGCCCAGCCCGAATACCCTTGGGCTAGGCTTGGGCCTTTAGTTGAAACCCGAAGCTCGGCTCGAAGCCCAACACTATAACAATATTAATATTTTACAGTTTTTGAGAAATTATTTTTTGGTGATAATTTCCCAGATTAATACCAATAAAAGATTACTATATGTTAACTTACTACAAATAAACAGTCAACTTAATACAAGTGACTACAAATGTCTACTGTCTTCGGCTTAGGCCCAAAGCCCAAGCCCATGGGCTAGGCCTGGGCTTCATACTTTCTTTTATGGCCTAACCTGGCCTTGCCCGATGAATAGTGGAAGCCCGAAAAGCCCGAACCGAGGCCCGACCCAACCTGGAAGAAAAAAAAAAAAAGCCCAAGCTTGGCCCGATGCCGAGGCCTACAGCTACGTGTCGAATTTAGTAGGTGTAAACACCCCATTTTCATACTTCACTAGCTTTAGAGCCCGTGCGACGCACGGATTAATTTATAAAAAATAATATTATTAACAAACTAAAATTTTAACAAAACTCTTATTCTCTAAAATAGTAAAATATATTTGTTAATATAATATGTCAATTAAATTGAAAAGATATAGACAAAAATAAATAAAATGATTTAATCAAAATAATCTTTGGTGTGATGTTAGCATAATGTATTACACAAAATTTAATTATATTCTCGAAAAGATAAATTATTTTGAAAAACAATTAATTTAATAATGGAAACTTGTAAAAAAAATGAAGGAACTAATACGTTATGATATTTGGTGGAAAAAGATTAAAATTCTCTAAAACCTAGTCTATCCCACAATCATGGTTTTAATATGTTGGTATATACCAAAACAAATATAGTCGTTGAAGGTGTCTCGAAATCCGACGATGGAGATTATAAAATGCATGACAATGATAAATCTTGACCTTTCATGAAGTTTCGAGTGGATTTCACAAAGAGTGAAAAACCATGGGGAAAAATATCAAAAATATGTTTAAAATTAGATCATAAAAAGATGAGAGAAAAGTCTAGACTGAGAAAGAGAATAGGAAAAAAAGTCAGAAGAAGAAGAAAATAAGAGAAAGTATAAATCTTTTCAACTTTATGTAATTAACCATATGGGAAGAATTTTGATTCAAATAGATTTTTTTTTTTTTTTTTTTTATTCATGTCAGAAGCAAATCGGGAGAATCTGAAAATTCTAGCGGATTGTGTTTTCTTTTTTAATCCTCCTTTTCTCTATTTGTCTTTCTTTTTAATTATGACTATTTATAATTTTATACGTTTAATTTTTAGGAAGGGAAATGAATAGGCATAAAGAAAACAAAAAAATATATTACGGTTTATTAAGTTTAGGTTGAACATTATATAGTGTGGGTTTTCTAATCCTCTCACATAAAAACAAAGAGATATGTGGTGAACACCAAACGTCAATGTACCTCCACCATATAAGAAAGAGCAAGTAATATAAAAAAAAAAAGAAAAAAGAAAAAAGAAAAGAAAAAGAAGGTGAGGAATTTATCTTTTGGTGACCACTTCCCAGCTTGATACCAAACAAAGAAAGTTAGTAGTCCTTTTGAAACACTTATCAAGTCAATTTGTAGCAAGTTGACAGACAATATCATTTATTTTTTATAACCCGTGCAACGCACAGGTGAGGTCTGTAAATATAAATATTGTGAACAATATAAATTATATATATATATATATATATATAATACACACCCGTGTGGTAGTTCAGATGGTAAAGAACCGCAGCTCCAAAATCATAAATCTTGAGTTCGTGTCTTCGCTCCTCTACTATCGAATGCATGGACTTGAAAATGATTTGTGCATCATGTAAATTAGTTTGGATCTAACAGTTTGAGATACTCCTTGTTTGGCAAAAGTGTATTTGCACAATTTTGAAAACATTTTTATAGTTTTCTAAGCAATTTGATATGTTAATACATATTCCAATGTGTCGCATTTTCTTTTTTAATCATTATTGCCTTTATTTGGCTCCCTTTTTTATTATAAATATTTATAATTTTATACGTTTAACTTTTGGGAAATGAGATGAATAGACATAAAAAAAACGAAGAAATATGATATAGTTTACTAAGTTTGGATTGAACATTGTATAATATAGGTTTTTCGATTTTCCTACATAAAAACAAAAAGATATGCAGGATACACCAAGCGTCAACCTACTTATACCGCGTGAAAAAGAGCATGAAAAAGAGCAGTGAAAACCAAAAAATAGAAAAGTTAGACAATTTACCTTTTGGTGATCACTTCTCAACTTAATACCAAACATGAAATATTAGTAGTCCTTTTGAAGTATGTATATAGTCAATGTGTAGCAAGTTGGCAGAGAATATTCTTTCTTTGGCATTAAGTTGAAAATTGATCACTAAAAAGTAATTTCTCCAAAAGTCATATCTTTTTGGGAAAATTACTTTTTAGTGATTCTTTCTCGACTTAATACGAAAAAAAGAAAACTGATAGTTATTTTGATGTAAGTATACAGGTAATTTGTAGCAAGTTGATAGATATCGTCCTTTTTTGGCATTAGATTGAACAATGGTCACTAAAATGTAATTTTACCTTTTTCCCCAACTGTTCACAAACGGACACGTGGCACCAAAGGGAGGCATTTCCTCCGTTTTAGTATATATATATAGATTTCGACCTCAGGACCCAATTGATCAAGGGGTTATGGCCCAATCGATCTGAATGGACCTAGGAGCAACCTTAAGTTTCTATAAACCTCCAATTGATCGGCCTCAAAACTAAGTCGATTAGTCAACCCTAAAAATGCCCAATTTCAAAAGAAAATGCATATAAAACCATCTATATCTATATCTATATCTATACTACCTATAAAAAGATGAATGTAAGAAAAACTTTTGATTGACTAATATACCCTTATTTTAATTTGTAAATACATAACTACCCACCCTTCTGCATATATAGGAAATATATCAATATGAAAACTATAATTTTAAAACACATACCTTAATATATTCTAAAACACATACCTTAATATATAAAACACAAATAGAAATTCAAAGGAAACTGAAACTATAATTCCTATATAATAAATGGAAACATATAAAAATATGGAAATTATAATTCTAAAGCACTTACTTTAATAAATTTTAAAACACATACCTTAATATATAAAATATAAATAGGAATTCAAAGGAAACGGAAACTATAATTCCTATATTTATACTACCTATAAAAGTCTGTGTTTCAGAAAAACTTTTAACCATAACACCCTTATTTAAAATTATATTTATATTTTTATCCTTTAATTAAAACAAACCCTTAAAAAAAAAGTATTGCATGTATAGAATCCTAAAACCTTAAAACAATTATAATATAAATAATATAAATATCATATCAACAATTAAACGATGGAAACCAAACAAGAAATGCTTTTCAGCGTCCTTCGTTCTCCTTAGGTCTGATCCCATCAACCAAAACAAGGTTCTCTCTTTAATATTGTTCTTTTCTTTTCTTTTCAATGTTTTTTCTTTTTTTTTCTCCTAATTTTAATGATTGACTGTGTAGTAGTGGATAAGTTAAAAACCAAAGAAGACGACGTACTATTTGTTTACATAGTAACTCTTTGTATCTTTTTTTTTTTTTGTTTTTTTTTTTTTTGTTTTTTAAGGTTTTTCTTTTTGGTATTATCAATTGTTATTTTCAAATATTGGTAGGGTTTACTTCTTCTACATCATTCTTTTTCGTATTATGTTTTTCTATGCACTGTGCTTCCATATAAATGTTTATTTTTATTTTTATTTTTTATAAAACTTTGCAATATTTGCTTGAATGGCCAAATTAGTATATATATTGGTAATCACACGAAGAGAGAAAAAAAAAAATGAAACTCTGCAATCTCGGTTTGAATTGCCAAATTAAAAGATAATCACCTAAAGGCAGGGGGGGGACAATAATAGATAAAACTCTACAAGAAGGGGAAAAAAAGATATGAAAAACTCTCTACACTATTTTCAATCTTTGCGTGGACCAAAAAAAAAAAAAAAAGTAGATAATGATACCATAAAAAAAAAATTGAGAAAAAAAAACATAAAAAAATAGAGAAAAACTGTCTAGGGATCAGTTTCGCTTTAATAAAAAAAAATTTTAAAAAAAAATTTAAAAGAACCAGGAGCGAATTTACTTCACAAAGATCGTGTCTTTGACAATGGATGACAATACTACTAAATAAACAGATGAATCCAAAAAAAAAAAAAAAAAAAAACCTAGAGGCAACCTAAGATCGTCTCCAAATCTTGGTTGTTGTTCACGGAGTATAGCTAAGAAAAAACAACTTGGGTTTGTTCACCAAATTGTGTTATTTTGATGGTAAGAAAGGGAGAGAACATTGTGGGGAGCAAATTGCACCAAAGTGGTAGTAAATGAGAGGGGAATGGGAGTATGGTTTGATGAGAGAAACGTGATGGGAAGGGCGGTCTTCACCAAATTAGAGATTTTGACGATGAAAGTGAGGGCGAAAGAGACTGTATAAATTGAGTTTTGACCATTTATGAAATTAATGACTGTGATTGTGATTATAAGAGTGAATGGCTGTGATCTCATCGTAATTTGAGGTCATAAGAGGTCAAACCTTAAGAGAATCCAATGCGTAGGAAAGAAGGCATTGCAAAATGTGGGAACTTTTTTTTTTTGTAAAATTAACCATGTTAATTAACCAAGAACTTTCATCACCGTAAATTGTATTTGTTATACTTCTTATGTTCATAAAGATAATGTCCAAGTCCATCAACACCTCATAACATAACATATATATCAAAATATTGCTTCAGCATTAGTGATAGGATGCTTGTCCTCAACGACTCAAGGTAAAATGGTTTGGGTATAACAATTACATAATTATTTATTTAAATATAAATAAATACGAAAGTAATCATATTGAAAATAGGCTAATCAGGAAAAAAAAAATCGTATTGAAAATAATTCACGTGCAACGCACGTGTGTACCAACTAGGAATATCGAAACAGAAACTATAATTCCTATATAATAAATAGATATATATAGGAATATGGAAACTATAATCCTAAAACAACAGCCGGAACACATATCGTAATATATTCTAAAACACATGCCTTAATATATAAAACAAAAATAGGAATTCAAAAGAAACGGAAATTATAATTCCTATATAATAAATAAACAGTCGGATTGTAAATTCCACTTTCTCCATCAAGAGTAGTTTCAACCTTCTATCCACCTTTTCCATTAATGGCGACTTCTCCCTTCTCTGGTAAGTTTTGCTCTACAAATCTATACTACCTATAAAAGGTTGAATCTCAAAAAAACTTTTGAACTACCAATATACCCTTATTTTTTAAAAAAAAATACATATCTACCCTTCCTTTAATTGAAACACATAATAAACATTTTTATCATTTGGTAACAAATGAAAGTTAGATTTTAATTCAAAATCTTAACAAATTAAAGTTAGATTTTTACTCAAATTCGTTTTTTTAGAGCAACTATCAAGTTGCATGATAATATATATGAATATAAACTCTTTAAATATTCCGTTTTATGAAGAAAAAAAAATTCTGAATATATATCTAAAGAGTTTTTAATCTTTTGTTGTACTTTCAAATTTTAAACTTTATCTTTTATGAAAAAATATAAAATCTTTATGTATTTATTATTTTGTATAACTAATATTATTTAAAAATATTCACGTGCAACGCAAGTGTGCTATATCTAGTTACCTATAAAAGGTTGAATGTTAAAAAAGCTTTTGATTAACCAATATACCCTTATTTTATATTTTTAATATATCACTACCCTTATACACGGTGCATTGATTGGAAAAAAAAATAGGAATATAAAATATAAAACACATAAAGAGGAAATAAGAATATAAAACACATAAATATAAATAGGAATTCAAAATATACTATAATTCTACCCTTATACACGGTACATTGATTGAAATAGGAAATAAGAATATAAAACACATAAATAGGAATTTATAAATAGGAATTCAAAGTATACTATAATTCGTAAAACCACATAAATGGGAAATCAAATTTGTATAAAACCCTAAACCTTAACAAATATTATCTACATAATTTTGAATTATACTTTCTCTATTAACAGTGGGATTCTGAATTCTTTTTTCTCCATTAATAGCGTCTTCTACCTTGTCTGGTAAGTGTTTCTTTACAAAATGCAATAACTTATTCTCAGAATTAAAAAAAATATAAAAAGTCATTTATAACACACGTGTACACCAACCAGTATATATAAACACTTGTATCATGTGAGATTGACATCACCCATCACTCAGGCATACTCAAATGCATCTCAACTCTTTACATGCCAAGTCGATGCATAAAATAACTGGCAAAGCTAGATTACTTAATTACCCAAATTAAAATACATTAAACCTTAATATCTTGTTTAAAAATTACGGGTGTTACAGTTTGTGTTAGTGATCAATATGATTCTTTGATTGTTATCTAACCTTAATACCTAAAGATGCTTAGCAAAATCAACATATCAAATATTTCTATAACAGATATCTACTCCGTCTGGTCTGTAAATTTCTCATAATATATTAATTTCTTTTCAAGTCTAAAGATCTACCTACCAAATTCATTGTAGTGGTAAATTTCAAACACTAGCATGCATCCACATTCCTCATCCTAATGCCAGGGTGGAGCATATCACTTTTTTAAACTGGTTTTCCTCATTTTATAATCTCCGATGCCGATAAAGGCATTTAAATATGTCGCCCTCTTTGGAAACAGCTCATAAGCTTCCGTATATGGCCTTTTTTAAATAAGTTGAGTTGCAAACATATCTCATAGGATACTCACAAAAGAAGTGATGGGAGGGTCACCAACCCTAAGGGGAACCTCAGAAGTTACCTTGGACAATGTCTAACCACAAAAAAAAAAACAAAAAAACAAAAAAACAAAAAAAAAAAAAAAATTGAAAATGAATTAGAGTAAAAATAATATAAAGTAACGCGCCTTTAGTTGACCTCTGTCATATTCAGTAAGCCCTAATTTTAGGGCTTCTTGATGGATATTGAACCAGTTAAGGGTGTCAACTGTTCTCTTAGCCTTATTTATACATTTGTGTAAAGTTTTCAATTTTCTTTCATCCCATTTACGGGTCATTTAATGACACATAAAAAAAATAAAATAAAAATAAAAAAAACCATGAGTTGTTCGATCCTACAAATCTGATGTGACAACGGGCAAAATTAGAAAGAAAAGACAAAAATAAAAGAAAGAGATACTCTTTTACCACCAAGAAAATAAAAAAACCAAAACCTACCAATAATAGCAAGAATAAAATAACAAAATCAAGATTTTTCTTTTTCAACTCTTTCTTCACTATGTTTCTCCATCTTAAAACTAAGTAGTCTTCTTCAATTTATACATTCTGGGTTAGCCTACCACTTATGGGGGGAAAAAAAAAAATTCCATCACGATCAGTTCTTACCGTGAAGGGCAGGATTGAATGGACTAATTGAATCCATCTCCTCAACGTGGGAAGAAGATATGTTTGATTTCACGAATTTCATCTCTCTTATGGTATTCCAAAAAACTATTATCAAAAGAATATTTTTTATGATGATTTCTAAACCCTAACCCTAAACCCTTTAAATTGCTATCATAAAAATATTGATTCTATAAAATATATATATATATATATATGGATTTTAAAATTTTAATTTGGCGTAAAGAGTGTTGGTTTTAAAAAATTCTGATCCTAAAGGAAATCATCATTGACATGTTCACTAATAAACGATCCTAATTAGTAGAAGAGTCGTGGGAAGAAGACAAGAAAGATTTCATGAATTTCATCTCTCTTATGGTATCTCAAACAACCATCATAAAAAGATAATTTTTATTATAATTTCTAAACCCTAAAACCCTAAACCCTTTAAATTGCCACTATAAAATATTGATTTTTCAAAAATTATATATATATGGGTTTTAAAATTTTAATCTGGCGTAAGAAATGTTGGTCTTAAAAAGTTCTGATCCTAATAGAAATCATTATTGGCAAGTTCACTAATAATACAATCCCAATTAGTAGAAGAGTCGTGGGAAGAAGACATATGATTTCATGAATTTCATCTCTCTTATATACCACTAATTTGGTGAAAAAAAGAATGGAGCTCACCTAATAGCGAGGGAAGGGCTCGAGTTCAAGCCATTTCAAATTCTCTGTAGATAACGGTGGATTTAGTCAGTGTTATGTGACAGCAAAAATTTAGATAATCCATGAATTAGACGTTGTGTGAAATTTCGCCCACTTGATAGTTTTTTTTTTTTTTTTTTTTGTTTTTTTATGCCAAGCAACGAGGTATCCGAACTGTCAAAGCCCGACTAATCCCCGTTCCCCACGCGGGGCCACCGCCTTATGAGATCATTTAACGTCCAGACTAATAGCCCTGACTGGTGGCTGGCTAAAAGATTGACTGGTTTCGAACCTGAGATGTCTGAGTTTACAGTTCACCTCTTTGCCGTCAGATCAACTCTCATTGGTTGCCCACTTGAGTGATGAGTAGTAAAATTACTGAGACTCTGACAGTTAGCTTCGGTTATTAAAGTAATGGTATTGATACATTGCTTTGTAATGTTGGTATAGGCTTTGGTTTATTTCAACGGATTGGCATTGGGGAATAGGTGACATTTTGCTCTTTCAGTCTTTTGGATTCATGCTCTCGTTCTCTCTTAATTTCCATCACTTCAGGGTTCAGCAAAATCAGTTTTTATTTATTTAAATAATACATTGCAATTATTTATGAAAGTGAGAGAAACATGAAGCTCAACCTATTTTATGTGGTTGGAAAAATCTTGCATAATATATTTCGGCAGGCCATTATTTTTATTATTTTTTACTTTTTCTGAAAGGGAATCTTTTTGTTATTTGGTAGTCGAGAAAATCTAATGAACATCAAATCAAAATTATAATAAAGGACAAATTAGTAATTGAATCTTTTTAAGTTTCCATTACATTAGTAGAACTGTTATGTTAGTTTTTAAGTTTTTAAACCGCATGCATATGTGGGAGAGAATTAAGGGAAAACAGGTCCTGATGGGTTTTTCAAAATTGATAAAATTACCAAATCGTCTTTTAACTTTATTAACTTTTAAGGGTATTTTAGTATTTCTAGGTGTAATCTAACCACAAAAGGAATTGATTTTATATAGTAGTATAGATAAACAATAAATAAATAAATACTAATATTTTCCCTTTGAATTGTTGTTAATCTGAACCAATAAGCTCCTCAATTTCTTTTTGACCCAAATCCCATGCTTACCCATTATTGATGGATAAATTTCAAGACAAGGGTTCTTCCCTTTAACGAAATATCATCTCTTTTTTTTATTTTTTCAGACAAGCTAACCCTGAGGTATCTCAAGATTGGTTGTTGTTGCTGTTTTTGTTGTTTTCGTTAGAAACACACACACAAGGAGTCAAATCCTCCATCTCCTCCAAACCCTTTACACCCAAATAATTGGGAAATACCATCTAAACTATATATGCTCGACAAATATCTCAAGATTTCTCAGTGTAAAACACAATAAGTCTCTACTCCCCAATTTCAAATAAAGCCACCTCGCATTCAAGCAGTGTACATGCGCATGTGCTAGCACTTACGTGAAGACTTGAATATAAATGCTAGGTTAAGGAAGAGGGTGCCCTACCAGGAGGCCTACTTTAGATTTTTATTTATTTTATTTTTCTAAGAGTAGGCATACTCTATATTTTATATTTTATCATCATTATTTTTACTTTTTCTGCTAAATAAGAAGGCCCACTTTACACGTTTCTTGGTATAGTACACAAGATTTATCCTCTTTTTTTTTTTTTTTTTTGTTTGGGGGGGGGGGGGTCCAAAAGGATTTTTATTTATTTTATTTTTCTAAGAGTAGGCATACTCTATATTTTATATTTTATCATCATTATTTTTACTTTTTCTGCTAAATAAGAAGGCCCACTTTACACGTTTCTTGGTATAGTACACAAGATTTATCCTCTTTTTTTTTTTTTTTTTTGTTTGGGGGGGGGGGGGGGTCCAAAAGGATTCATCATGTATAACTTTGTGTGAAGTGTGATGCTACTTCACTTTGAAACCGAACCTGTGGTCCCTCCTCCCACCAGCCACATTTTCCACATTTCATTGAATCCAGCCAAAATTTTTTTAAAAAAAAAGGTCAGATTAGGTGGGAATGCAACCTAGCACACACATGCAAGCCTTTAAGATCTTTCAAGGAAAACGATAATGAATATTTTTTCCTGTTTGGACGGTGCCTTAGAACTTGTCACTATGCCCTTGTGGGAGAATAAGTTGTTTCATCTTTGTGGTGCACCTTCTTCTTAAAGTCTCCATCGTCCCTTATAGTCAGCAAAAGTCATGTCAACTCTCAATCACTGCTTTGATGACCTTCAAAAAGAAGTCCATCCAACGGCAGAAATCACACAAATTAGTACTAGGGTACCATGCAATTTCATGACAAAATCTCAGGCAGACCCTATCGCTGTGGTCCACCATGTTGGACCACAGGCCGTGGTCTAGGGTGGTACCAAATTTCCTCCAAATCCTCCACACCCAAATAATTGGGAAATACCATCTAAATTATATATGCACGACAAATATCTCAAGATTTCTCGGTGTAAAACACAATAAGTCTCTACTCCTCAATTTCAAATAGAACCACCTCGCATTCAAGCAGTGTACATGCGCATGTGCTAGCATTTACGTGAAGACTTGAATATAAATGCTAGGTTAAGGAAGAGGGTGCCCTACCAGGAGGCCTACTTTAGATTTTTATTTATTTTATTTTTCTAAGAGCGGCATACTCTATATTTTATATTTTATCATCATTATTTTTACTTTTTCTGCTAAATACGAAGGCCTACTCTACACGTTTCTTGGTATAGTACACAAGATTTATCCTTTTTTTTTTTTTTTTTTTTTTTTTTTGGTGTGGGGGGTGGGGGTCCAAAAGGATTCATCATGTCTAACTTTGTGTGAAGTGTGATGCTACTTCACTTTGAAACCGAACCTGTAGTCCCTCCTCCCACCAGCCACACTTTCCACATTTCATTGAATCCAGCCAAAATTTTTTTTTAAAAAAAAGGTCAGATTAGGTGGGAATGCAACCCAGCACACACATGCAACCCTTTAAAATCTTTCAAAGAAAACGATAATGAATATTTTTTGCTGTTTGGACGGTGCCTTAGAACTTGTCACTATGCCCTTGTGGGAGAATAAGTTGTTTCATCTTTGTGGTGCACCTTCTTCTTAAAGTCTCCATCGTCCCTTATAGTCTGCAAAAGTCATGTCAACTCTCAATCAGTGCTTTGATGACCTTCAGAAAGAAGTCCATCCAACGGCAGAAATCACACAAATTAGTACTAGGTACCATGCAATTTCATAACAAAATCTCAGCTAGACCCTATCGCTGTGGTCCACCATGTTGGACCACAGGACGTGTTCTAGGGTGGTACCAACTTTCTAAGCCTCTTGTTTTTCAATTCACTTTTCAATTAATTGTGGCAGACAGACATCACTCTCTCCATTATCTTGTTAATACATGAAACAAACTTTAATAAAGCAGAGATGTCACCTCTTGATTGAGTTAATTACCTAATATATTACCCTACCAAAATGCACTATTTACAGCTTACTTACTATGCCTTTACAAAAAAATCCGTTTCATCTGATGAAGTTTGGTCACCTCACTCTTTTATATATATATATATATATATATAGATATATACACACACTGTTTAAATAATTAGATTAAAACCAAATTATTTATCGAACATATCACATTTGAGTAGAATAATATTCGTCAACATAATAAATTGGTTAAAATTTTAAGGGCCATTACTTTCATGACTTCGTCAATTCAATGGACGTGATGAATTTATTCATTCAATATTATGTAAAATATTTTAAATTATTTAATTTCAAATTAGATATTCAAACAAGCTGTAAATGATTAAATTATTTAAACTCGATTTGAGATATATATAGGTTTAATAAAAGATTCGTTCAAATTTAGTCATAAAATAAATAAATTAAAGTATAACTTTATGAAACAAATTAAGCCCAAAGAGACAACCAATAAGCCATCACTCTAACAGTTTTCTATAATTTTTAATGTCCAAAGTAGCTTTTGATATGGCAAAATAATGCTCCATCAAAGGTTTTTTTTTGGGGGTAAATACTCCAATCAAAGTTCATGACCTCGGAGAAGGCTGATCCCCAAGATTCATAACTTGTCCTTTCATATTCGCTTATCGGCTTATGCGGTGGAAAGTAAGGAAAGTTCTGCTCCAGATAGACCTCCCCATTTCTCATAATATAAAAACAAAATAAAATAAAATAGAAAAGGGCCCTACCCACGCCGGAACAGCTAAATCTCCACGCGTCAAAAAGCAATTGGCAATCACATGATTAATGTGTTACGGAGTATTTTAACTTTTTAAGGGAACAGGATCCTCTACTAAGCAGTACTCTAGTACAGCTCATCATAACTCTGACGAACGATGGTCCTTCACTCCTTCCCCCTCCAACTATATTTTTAAAAAACAAAAGGCCAAGCGTCGGTGACAGATAGTGGCACGCCGGTACCTCACCATCTCTTCACACCTTCTCAGTCTCAAACCCTAACCGTACCTTCACCTGTACAGACGACTACCTCTTCTTCGCCGCCGGCGAAAAAACCTCCGACCAAATGGCCGACGAGTTCGCCAGCTCCGTCGACTACGGTCTTACACTCGCCAAACGGATTTACTACGGGAAAAACCAGTCGGTTTTGGCCCCAAAGCCGGTGGCGATGTCGAAGTCGATGTCCATGTCGCGGGATGTGTATCTTCCGACGGCGCCGATGGTGTACGCGGTGATAGCGGAGCCGTCGATTGTTGACAATCCGGATATTCCGAGCTACCAGCCGTACGTGTACGGCCGGTGTGATCCGCCGGCGTTGATTCCGCTTGAGATGCATGGGATTGCGATGGAGGTGGATTGTTATATGGATACGGCGTTCGTTACGGTTTGTGGAACTTGGAGGGTTCATTGCGTGATGAGTAGTGGAAGGTGTGATTGTCGCATTGCCATACCAATGGGAGAAGAGGTAGAAACAGTTTGTTTATAATACTCCTAGTTTACATTTTTGTATCTGAACAGGTAGAAATTAGACTTTGTTTGGTTGCCGAGAACATGAACGAAGAAAACAAAGGGACAAGAAAATTTCGATTTTTTTTTAAAAAAATATTTTTTTGGTCCTTTTGGTATCCATAGTTGCTTCAACTGAATTATATGTGTGAGAGATATACTTTGTTTGGTTGCTGAGAAAGTGACAGAAAAGAAAAAGGATAAGAATTAAACTTTAGATATATATATATGTGTGTGTGTGTGTGTGTGAGAGAGAGAGAGAGAGAGAGAGAGAGAGAGAGAGAGAGATATACTTTGTTTGGTTGCTGAGAAAGTAACAGAAAAGAAAAAGGATAAGAATTAAACTTTCATGTATATATATATATATATATATTATGGTTTAGGATCAGCATACATACTCAATTTTTTACACAAATTTTTACATAAGTTTTTAGATAACCTATCTCCAATTCATATTTTGTGAAGCCCACAGTTGGATTAGATAGTCTTCCCACATAACTCATGCACATAAAAGATCAAATTGATCTGAGATTAAGAGTTACTTCATCTATAAATGTGAAATTTTTAGTGATTAAATAAAAAAAAATTATCCTTTTAGGATTGGAGAACATTATTTTTTTACAAAAAAAAAGAAAAAGAAAAAAGTTATACATCATTCTCAATAACTTTCATGAGAAAATAAAATAAAATAAAATAATAATAATTTCCATGAGAATTATATCTTGCGAAACCTATTGTTGGATTACATGTTTCTCCTATAGGCTATATACATCATGTTTTCCAAAATATCAAGTTGATTAGAAATTAAGAGTTGCTTCATCCACAAATGTGAGATTTTTTATTGATAAAAAATGTGAGTTTATAGATAGAATGGCTAGTGGTAGCTGTTTAATGACAAACGTTCATAGGGGCTTCTTCATTTGTTCATACTGCAAAATTGTAACATGATAGTGAAAGATAGGAAATATGTTCCCATATTTTCTTATAAGGTCATTTGGTCAAGTGTTGATGGCATCAGTACATTGTGTTATAACACATTTTTGCTACTTTTCCTTGCAGAATGGTTTTTAAAAGTTTCATGTTTTATGTTCTTAAGAAAAAACATGATTTGGCTAACAGGGTTCAGTTCTAGGTGTCGAGGTTGACGTTATGACAAGATCCTATTATTCTCAACTGGTCACAATGGAAGATACAAATGATAGGGAAAAAGTAACCAAAGCCAAAGATGGGTGCTTCTTGAAATGCCAGATATATACTTTAAAAGTTCCACAGGTTATAACTTGGTGCATCTAATGGACTTGTACTAAATTGCTGCACTCCTTGTTCCACAGATAGTTCGTACTCTTTTCCTCTAACATATATATATTTTTCTTATGTTCTTTGTCTTTCAAGGTTGAAGGAGGGTCCAGTCTTACAATTAAAGTCAGTTGGTCTCAGAAATTATTATATCATGATGGTCAGTTTTGCCTCAGTGTACCTTTTAGTTTTCCAGCATATGTCATTCCTGCTGGGAAGGATATTTATAAAAGAGAAAAGATACGGTTGAATGTGAACTGTGGTACTGGTATAGAAGTTTTATGCAAAACCACTAGCCATCCTGTAAAGGTATGTTATTGTAATAAGTTCAATTTCAATTCTGGATACAAAGTAAGTGGCATGGTTTTTATGACTTTTCAGGAAATAGGACGCTGGGTTGGTAAATTAGGTTTTTTATATGAAGCACAAGTTCAGACATGGTCAAATGCTGACTTCAATTTTTCATATGCTGTAAGAACTTGTACCATTCTGTTTCTGTCACAGTATGTTTCTTAGTACGCATAAAAATTTTCCAAAGAAGGTTCTGAAGATCATAATGCATCATGCTACATATGTACATGGAGGGACCTTTTTTTTGGAAATGTATTTTTCTTTTCTTTAGGTGTATTTAGTCATTTTTATATTTTGTTTTTTTGTTTTCAGATTTCTTCAAGTGACATATTTGGCGGTTTGCTCTTGCAATCTCCACCTCTGCATGATTTTGATCAAAGAGAGATGTTCTGTTTCTATCTCTACCCTGGAAATAGCGAGAGGAGGAAGGTCCGCTACCTTTAGTAAATGACCCGCTTGATTTTAAGTCTTCTATTTATAAAATTATCTCCCTCTATAGGAATATGCCTACTTGGATTCTACCCTTTAGATGGTTTTCCTAATGTATTAACTTCTTATTGGGATGCAGTCATTTGTCATATTGCATTCAGGTTGTATGTTAAGATTTGAACTGATGATCTCAATAGCAGTGTTGATTGTCAATAGAATTATACGTTGGATGTTGTTAAGTTTCCAATGTAAAATACTAAGCTATTAGGTGGAGGGCCCAAACAAGTCTATGAAGTCATATCAAACCCAGTCTTTAGGCAATGTGGGACTTCCCAAAAAATGTAAATTGTCACCCATTTTCCGAATATGTCCAAGTTTAATTGTGAAATGGTTTCATTTTTGAAACTTCGAAGAAACTGAAAAAAGAAAAAGAGAACTAGCAGATTAAAAAACTGGCGTCCAACCCATCTCTTTGAGTCTTAACAGAATTTACTTCAGCACTTGAAATTCAGTTACAGATATGCTTCATGGCTGTCAATGTCATTTCTTTGTGAAGTAGTAGACACACATGCTTTCTATCTTTCAATTGTGCGGTGTTATACAAAAAGGTGTTGCATTGCTTATTTTATAGTTGATTATACAAAAAGGTGTTGCATTGCTTATTTTATAGTTGATTAATCCTATTTTCATTTTGGGCGAAATTTTTAAGACTTTATTATTGTTTACATCATGATTTTCTCCATGGTTTTCTTTTTTCTTCCATTTATAGTTAATTTGTTTCGTTTCTTGTATTTCTATCCTTACCTAATTTTAGTGAATCTGATAGGTTTTCAAAAAGGAAGTGGTATTTGTTGTTGACATAAGTGGAAGTATGCGAGGAGGCCCCCTTGAGGATGCTAAGAATGTGCTATTGTCAGCGCTCTCAGAGCTCAACCCACAAGACTCTTTCAACATAATCGCTTTCAATGGAGACACTCACTTATTATCTTCATCGATGGAGCTTGTTACCAAGGAAGCAATTGAAAATGCTAGCCAGTGGATTGACATAAATTTTATTGCAGAGGGCGGTACGAACATTTTGTTTCCCCTAAACCAGGTATATACACATTATTAAAATGTTCTCAGTGACCCTTCAAATGTTCCCTAGTTATGCTTTACTCTTGAGCTAACATTGGCACACATACAGATTTCTCAAGTAAAATATCAATGGGAGATTCATTATTGAAAGGAAATATAAATTGTAGAAACACAACAGCAACTAATTGACTTGCTCTGTACACCTCCATGAAAAATTATATTCTATAGAAAAAGGAAATGATTATCTTGGCCTTTTCAGCTTTTCTACATACATCAACATGTATGATGGATGGCTTGGATTCTAGTTAGGCCCCTATCATGTTCTTGTACATCTTATCCATTGCCTACCATGCACATGTATAAACACTCAATTAACCAATTTTTTCCCATTTCATACACATTTCTAAATGCTGTGTTGTTTATTTGCAAATTTCCTAACTTTTAGTATCATATACTCGATTTGTATAGTAATTTAAGGTTCTCTTACAAGCTGTTTTATCCAAGGCAATAGAGATTTTGGCCAAATCTAGCGATTTAGTGATGTTCAAATCTCTAAATTCTAATATCATATACTCTATGTGGGAGGTGTCTAAGGTTTTCTCTTACAATCTACTTTATATCAGGCAATAGAGATGTTGGCCAAATCTACTGATTCAATTCCTCTCATTTTTCTTATTACGGATGGTTCTGTTGAAGATGAAAGGCACATTTGCAATGTTATGAAAGGTCATCTCACAAATGCGGAATCAATATGTCCTCGCATTTGCACTTTTGGCATAGGTAAGGATTTTAGTGTTTAGCCAGTTTTATTGTTAGAGATTTCATCCAGTCTTGATATCTTTGATACGGTGGTTTTTCTTTAGCAGCAGTAAATGCATTATTGGTTTTTTATGATCTTTTCTTTTAATAAAGATACTTCAAGCTCAAGTAATCAGAAATGATATTTTGGTCTTAATGGAGGGGTATGGTGGCAAATCAAATGATGAAGAATAATTATATAACTCTGCCATTTTGGAGACATAACTGACATGTCATTTAGCATTGCAGAGATGAAATAGTGTAAGAGTTTGTGAGTTCCATTCTCAATAACAATGTGGAATTTTCCAGCCAATCATTTTATTGATGTGCAAATATGTTCTAGTTGCCTTTTCATCTATGTTTGTGCAATATGCTCAAATCAACTCAACAAAGCCTTTGTATCAACTATTATGGGTTGCTATACGAATCATGTTTGGTCATTTTGCTCTATCTAGGGCCATACTTTCTGTTAACTCATACACCTAACCCTTTTTTTTTCAAACCTCAACCCATGTCCATTTTGGTCTTCACATTGTCCTTGCACCACATTTAACCTAAATCCCATTATTAGTCACTGGTTTTTGTTGCTCATGGCCAACTTCCTAATTTTCTCTCATCTTGTTTCCCAAGTTTTTAATTGTGACTCTATTATATTTTGTCTTTGCACTCATCCATCTCAGAAGTTTCATTTATACCATGTCTCTTATGTACCAAAATCTTGTAGTCCTTTTATTCCTTTTAAATTTTCAGATTGGTTTATTCTGTGGGTAACAACTTTTCCAGGTTCATATTGTAATCATTACTTCTTGAAAATGCTATCACAAATTGGGAGAGGGCATTTTGATGCTTCGTATGATGCAGGTCAGTTAAGGTTGTTTTTTCTTCTTCTTTTCCTTCATTCTTCCTTATTCTTTTTAAATCCCCCCAACCAGCATAATGTATTCATTTAGAACTAAAAAATTATTTGGCTCACAATTTTGGAAGTACTTTTCTTGCTTTTGGGAGAAATATTTACATTTATCTTTTGCTTTCAAAAGCAAGAAATGGCACTGCCATAGACCAAAATACAACTAAACAGATCATTCAGTAATTGCGTATTATATATGTTAATACCAGTACAAATTTTGTGTTGATTGAAGAAGAAAAAATGTTTACTTTGGAGTGTAATCACATGAATTTCTTATCTTAGGTCACTCTTTATTCCAGAATTGTGATTCCATGCTTCCTACTGGGAAGCTTGTAAGGCTCACGATGCTTTCGTATTAAACCACAATTCTATTGCAATTAAAACCTCAAACTACCTTGTGAAATTTTAGTTCCTAATAAATTCAAGAGTCTAGAGCAATAAATCAATAGCTACTTCAAATATTCAAATCATGATAAATATTTATCTTGTTACTCTTTATATAAAAATTAACTCTGTCTCTGTAATCCTTATTTTATATAGAATCTAGATATGTTACTTACAAAAGTTTTATTATGTCCGGATGCTTCCTACACACTCCTGTCCTTAACCTTTGGGTTCCATCTTTTGCACATTTGTAAAATAATAAATTCCTATAGTGAAAATGAATTTACCATATCCCATCTCTTTTTTTGAAACTCTTGACCCAAAAAGGAAGGCCAGTTTATAGAAAGATGGTCCCGTTGATTCTGCATTCCTCTTAACATTATGCATCAATATCGATCCACCCACTTCCTTTATTCTTAGGTTGCTGTTCCAAAGGAGATACTTCTGATATTCAAATGTATCTTATCAATGCACATTGACCTAGTTGATAATGGAACTAATTTTGTTTTGTTTGCTTTAATCGTCATGGTTTATTTGGCTAGATTCAATTGTCTTTCGAATGCAAAGACTATTCGCTGCTGCTTCATCAGTCATTCTTGCAAATATAACCATTGAAACTTTGGAAGATCTTGATTCACTTGAGGTACACTGGATAACTTATTTCTTTATGCTCAATGATGGTTAGAAAAATATAGTATGATCATTAGAAAATAGAAATTCATCTAGAGACCATGATATATTATTATCATCATTATTGTCATCACCATTTTTGTTAGTCTATTCATCACTTTCTTGTATCGTGTTACTTATATTTGATTTGTCTTTATTCATTGGTGTGTTGACAACATTTTGAAATAAATAGCATCATTTGAAGTATGATTTGGTTAAACTTCTCTTGTTAAGAACTTTGTAATACTATGGTTAACTGTGTAACTACTAGTTTTCACATTGAGTTGGTTTATAATTTGCATTTGCGAAAATCCTAAAACTAAAATTTCAATTTTATGTTCACTGTTATCCTGTGTAGGTCTATTATTGAGTTGATTTTTTTTTTTTTTTTAAACCTGAAATTTTGATTGACAAGTTTGGAGGGACAGAAAAATTTCTTTATTTGGAGTTTGTTTACTTGAAAACCTACATCATTCCTTAGCTGGCTAATTAGGGTTGCTTTTCTGTACTCACACAACCGATGAGTACCTTCAATAGGCAATAATTTGGACATGTATAAAAAGGCCAATAACAATGGGAGTCGAATGTTTCAAAACTGGGTGTTGAAGGCCAAATGAAATCGATAGAATCAGCAAATTAAGGGAGATTGAGAATTTATTATTTACTTGAAAACTCAATGCTACCATTGGGGTTTGGGAAGAATTGGTAGAAAAAGATTGGTATTGTTTACTCGAAGTGTTGTGATAAGAGACAGTGCCTAATGATGATGACATCCTTTGTTGCATCCATATGATGATTCTTTATAATCCTGTTTATGTTTGTCTATAATTTGATAATATGAATGCTGAACCTGCCAATTATGGATCTAAGTGTGGGTGTCTTAAATTACATATCTATTTTGATATTCTGGCTGCATTTATTGACAGACTGTATCATCTGCCTTCCTTATTGCAGTTGTACCCATTTCCTATTCCAGACCTTTCATTTGAAAAGCCAGTGATTGTATCAGGCAGATACCATGGGAACTTTCCTAACTCTCTTAAAGCTAGCGGTATCTTGGCAGATATGAGCAATTTCACAACAGAGTTGAAAGTACAAGAAGCAAAGGAAGTGCCTCTTGAAAAAGTAAATACAATTTCTGAACTTAATTAGTAGTCTGCAGAACAATGCATGAAATTTACCATTGCCTATATCTATAAGTCTTTCACATTGTAATTAATTTTCTTAATCATGAAAGTAATTACTCAAGAAAGAAAAAATATTCTTTTTCATGGTCCTATAATTATTAGTTCTTTATTCAACTAGTTTCTTGAATTCACCATGTGATCCTCTCAAATTAACGTTTCATCTTTTAACTTAATTTGGTTAGTGGTGGACTTTTCTTCTCTAATTGTTTCTTTCCTCAGCAGGTATTTGCAAGAAGACAAATCGATATTCTCACAACTCATGCATGGTTGTCGGAAAGCAAACAGCTTGAGGAGAAGGTTGGTTACTTGCAAAGCTTGCTGAAATTTTGGATCAATTGTAGATTCATACTTCTTTGTAATGTAGTAGAGCTAAATTCAATTTGATATTGGAAATTTGATTTATATAAAACCAGTTCTGAATTTTAGTAGCTTAGCAAAGTCAAAAAATAATGAAGGACTAATGCAAGTGAGTCAAGACATGAGGTAGTCCTCTCTTTATGTCCTGTTTATAGAGCTGGTTTTCCCTCATGATCTGGAACACAATTGTGAGATTTCCCATCGTTGAGATTGAATAACACTAAGCTTGTAATTATTGTTAGTGAAGTAGCTCTACTGTTATGCTTGTGGTTGGGGGTTTTCCACTATGATTTTTAGGATCTACTTTCCCCAAATGCTAAACATAGTCTCAAGGGAAATATCCAATGGGTAGGAGCAATCATTTAATGCTCTCCACCTTGGAAATCATTAAGAAATCTTATTGGCTAGGAATATTCTTGGTGTGTTGATTTTAACAACCTGATATATACACTTCTTCCTTGTGGATGCCCTGCTGTAGTCTTTTGGACCATCCAAAAGGTCTGATGGATTGTTCCATTAGTGTCATCTTTTACTAGATGCTAGCTTCTGCCAGAGTGCCAGGTATACTGCATAAATTATGATGACGGTTTTCCCCTTCTTATAATCCTGATTTGTTTGTGTGTTTAATTTCTTGAGCTGTTTCCTTCACTTCTTGTAGGTTGCAAAAATGAGCATACAAACTCGGGTCCCATCAGAATATACCCGCATGATTTTACTTCAGATTGATAAAGGGAAGCAAGCCTCCGAATCAGTTGTGACACTAGAGGTACGCATTTGCCTGGAGTATACTACAAAATGTATTTAGCTACACCTAACTTTTGTATATATATGGCGACATGCATGATTACTGGGTTTGTGGCAGGTATACAACAAAAGTGATGTGCCAAAGATGGTGGACTTGAACAGCCACAAAATCATTTTCCTGCGTAGCCTGGGTATTGGCTTTGGTAACTTGATTGCAACGGCTGAGAATGTTCGTCATGGACCCGCAAAATCAAAGTTATCTGAACCTGCAGATATTATTCTGAAGGCTGCTTCAAATTGCTGCAGCACGCTGCTTGACCGCTTCTGCTGCATGTGCTTCATTCGGTGTTGTTCGAAGATGAGTGATCAATGTTCTATCGCTCTTACACAGCTCTGCACTGGCCTTGCATGTTTTGGGTGCCTCAATTGTTGTTTCGATCTGTGTATGTCATGCGACTAACGATGTTAAATTAAGGAGCTGCGTAAAAGTACCATATTAATTATGGTATTTCTCCATATGTATATATGTGTGTTAATATTTATATAAAAGCAATTGCACTAGCCCTCTCTCTCTCTCTATAATAGATATGGGCACATGAGCTGCATGTGAATAATATTTAAATAATAAAATATATATAAAAATTCATAAATTCTCAGATATATATATATATATATATAGAACATGGAAATATAATTATTTGTTACTTTTTGTTGAAAATATAAATTCCGTTCCAAAGACATGTACATATAATTCTTAAAACATCCTTTGTCCTATTAAGATAGCTAAGCCAAGTTTGATAAAATACGCAGTTTAAGAAAAGCTATCATTACATTGACCTCTCATCTATTAAATTTCATCTTTCTAAAGTACCATTCTCTACTAATAGTTATTGGGTTGTGTGAAAAGTAATTCATAAAATAACAAAGGGTAGAATAGAAAAATTAAAAAAATAAAAATAAAAAAATGATTTGACTTTTCAAAATGGTCAAACATTTTGGTGCAAAAAGAGTTGCAAAAATGGCCTTTCTTTGTGGGATGGAGGGAGTATATATGTATCTCATTTAGGTCACTAGTTAAACTTTCTTCCATGATTAGGAGTCATAGTAAAAATAGAAAGTTGGCTAGGAGACATCCATAGTAATGGAAGTTGTGTAGAATTTATGAAGTGGATGTTACTATATTTCTTTCTTCTTTTTCGTTGGAAAATAAACATTTTTAATTGTTTAATTAAATATGGGAGGCAAATAAGTATTTAAATTAAAATTTAAATAAGGGTGTAATGGTCAATCAAAAGTTTTTCTAAGATACAAACTTACACACACACACACACAATCCTGATTAAGTCACATATAGATATAAGTTATATTAGCCCCACGCATTGGGGTTGTACCCTTTGGCCTAATGTATACCATAACCCACTATTGCATGATGTACAACTTCCAAAATAATATATATATATATATATATATATATATATATATATATATATTTTTTTTTTTTTCACATGCACAAAGACTCTGATTGATGTGGGATGTGTGTGATGTCTTGTAGATCAACAGCTAGGAGCATTGCATGCATATACCATCCCTTTATTATAAGGTGCATCTTAGTATCTTATGGTACTTTATGTAAGGTGCACCATCAAAACTCTACTTGTGACTTGTATTTGGCGAAACTGATCATTGAATTTGATATGCTTCATATGAAAGTTATGCATGCTAAACATAGAGTTGATCTAAGATTAAAAGTTGTATTATCTATAAATCTATATCTATATCTATACTACCTATAAAAAGATGAACGTGAGAAAAACTTTTGATTGACTAATATACCTTTATTTTAATTTTTAAATACACAACTACCCTTTTGCATATATAGGAAATATAACAATATAAAACACATAACTTAATAAGAATTCTAAGGAAACTATACAATTACCCTTCTGCATATATAGGAAATATAACAATATAAAACACATACTTTAATAAGAATTATAAGGAAACTATAATTCGTATAATAATTAAATAAAACCAAACCCAGATAGGAATTCTAAGGAAACGGAAACTACAATTCGTATATAATAAATAAACAGTCGGATTGTAAATTCTACTTTCTCCATCAAGAGTAGTTTCAACCTTCTCTCCACCTTTTCCATTGACGACGACTTCTCCCTTCTCTGGTAAGTTTTGCTCTGCAAATTATAATACATACATATATATATATATATATATATATATGGTACTGTGCTGGAAATTTGTTGAATTGGGTTTTGGTTTGAATGCTAATAATCACATTAGGTTTTATTTAATTTTGTTCATTTGAAAAATTAATTTTATGCAATCATATTTCATTTAAATTTTATATATCTTTCCTAGAGTTTTTTTATTCAAGTTTTTGATTTTGTATTTTTTATTTTTGCTGTGAGTATTTTCACTAACTTTTGATTTGATTGGTAGAGTTTCATAAACAATTTGTTAAAATGATTTTGTGTTTGAATGCTAAACCCTTTATTTTATTTGGTAAATCATCTAATTATATTTTTTCTTTTGATGAAAAGTTGCTCTTGGAAATATCCGATGGGAATTGAAAAGCTATTTTTATATGCTCATTCTCTTTATAATTTTTTCTTGCTGATAAAAAATCCCTTGTAAGAGGTATGTATTTTATTTTATTATTTTTTTTTAAAATGCTCAATCTCTATGTTGTCTTTCTGATTTTTTCTTGGAGATTAAAATTCCCTTTTCAAGACTACACTGTTTATGGGTGATTTGAGGGGTGGGCCGAAGAACAAGCACCTTAAGTTTCTAAATGTTCTTGATAAGGCATCTTGCCTTATTTTTTGATTTGTAATTTTTCCTATTTTTTGAATCCAAAGATTAGTTTTCGTGCTATGTTATCTTTGATTGTTTCAATTAATGGGATGTTGAGCTCCAATGATGCATTGTGGAATGTCTCGCTACAAAGTGAGGATCCATAGATTTTTTAGCCAAAAAAAAATAAAATAAAATTACAAAGAAGTTGAAAAGAGGTAGTAGTAAAGTTTCATTTGGATAAAGTAGAATAATATCCCATGATAGTAATATGGTGTTAGAACTCTTATCTTTTTAGTATGTACTTACTCTTTAAGTGATCCAAAATATATTAGAATTTATTGATGTATAAGTCACATCATATAAACTACTAATTCATTAATAAATTTAGTCTATTCTTTTACATATAATTTCTACGATACAATGGACTTGTCATATGGTTTACAATTCAACCAAATTAAATTCTCTCTAGAAATTAAGTATATACTTTCTCCATTTATTTTGGTTCTAATTATTCTTTTTTTTACTTCTTCATTGATATGTTTCTTATTGTAGATGTGTAAAAAATTGGTAGATAATAAATAAGTTATTTGTCAAGATTCTTGATAGTTACGTGTCATTATGTATTAGCATTTCTTTCCAGATCATTTGATGTACACGGACTAAAACCTTCTACGAAGTAATAAATAATTTCTTAACATTTCAAATCTTCACACTTGATATGGATTAAATGTTAAAGAACAAATGGCCGTATAACCTTCCTTAAGTAAATAAAGTTTATATTTAATCGATATGGACAATATTGAAGAGATAATTACAACTAGATGAGGGGCTATGCTACATGAAAAGGGTCAATCCCTATTCAAGCTAAAAAGATCTTGGGAAGCATCAATCTTTTATATGTTTATTTAGGAAAAATTATTGATGATCTTTAAATCATTTTATTGTTGACAAAAAATACACGTGCAACGCACGTGTGCAATAACTAGTTACTTATAAAAGTCTGTATCTCTGAAACCAATTTAAAGTATTACTTTTGTACTTGGATTAATTATTATAGGTGGAAGGAAACCTTACTTGGCTCCTCTCATACGTCTCCTTTTTGGAATATAATTAAATGACTTTCTTGGGTATAACCTCTCATGTGTCTCCTTCATACCATATATACATCTCCTTTATTAGTCTCTCCCTCTAAGTTGTCTAGGTTGTTTTTAGGCTTGTTCTTGCTCTTCTCCAAGGTGGCATTCATGGGGCTATGAAAACTTACGTGTTCATCTTTTAGCCCCTCTTGTCTTCATTTTGGAATGGTAATTATATATATATATATATATCTTTTTGTTAATTATATTTCTTATTATATGTGATAATTTTCTTTTTCTGATTCTTCTATTAATTTAATTACATATACTTATACTTTAATTTTGATTACATACTATGATTGATATCCAACTCATTTGATTTTGTTAATAACAGCATATTTAGATTTAATTTTTTTAAAATTTCATAGTCATTTCAAACTTGAATATTATCGGGGTTGCCCAATGATCGAATATATATTAGATTATTTTTCTACCAAAAAAAAAAAGAAAAAAAAAGACATTATCACTTTGTTGCTCAACGTATTTCTTGAAAAACAATCTATTACACAAAGTTTAGAGATATCGATCAATAAATAAACAAATACAGAGTTTGTAACCAATTTGAACTAACATATATACACACCAAATAAAAAATTAAAAACCTTTCTTCATCGTAGTTATTTTTCAAGTATGTGGCACCATTCTTTTATCATTTTTTTTCTTCATGCACTGCACTCAAATATGTATATATATACACTTTTTATGTTTAGTTTTGATAGGTGATCGTGATATACTTATATGTATTTTTATTGATTCTTTTAGAGTTGATATTAATTGTAGACACCCCATTTTGTCCCCATATTTTTATGAGTTCCCGATGATGAGGTCCATAAAGTTTGCTGCCAATCCTAAGTTCATTTGAGTGAGTAAATTAATCGGTATGTAAAATAGATTAAGATATGTGCACACACACGATCATAGCCCTTAGAAGTGAGTTAAAGTAAAGAAATGAAATGGTGCGTACGCATGACACCACCATACGCACTCATGGCCCACTATGCGTACGCTCGACTTGTGCGAATCAGCTTAAAATGATGCGTACGCGCTATACAATTATGCATACAGGGCCGTTCGATCATGCGTACGTGTGGAAATCTTCATTTTCCTTATTTTTCGAGGATTTTCCCCGAATCATGAGAGGGAAGATCGCAACCTACCTTTTAGGAACAAGAGGAACGGCGCTGAGTGGCTAGAGAGGCTCCTAGGGTTCCAGAAAAAGGTTAACCTAATCCTTCCCTATATATAGCTAAGTATAGGGTTTGGAAGGATCAGACTTTTGGGTTTTTGGAGGCTAGGCAAATGAGAGTGTAAGCGTCGCGGGCTGGTGCGTCCCTAGATGTGTACACTATTGCGAAGCGCTAGCGTGTCGGGAGTTGCCACCCAATTTAGCTTTGGGAACTGATTATACCGTTCTGGGGAATTCAATTTCAAATTCGACGTATTCGGGCTAGAGATTCAGAGTTCGAAGCTAAGGTACAATGCTGGGAAGGTGTTAAGCACCCAACAATGCCCGATAAAAAATCGGCCTCCGTAAACGATTGTTGGCTTTATTTTACCTGGAGTATTTAATTGAATTTCAACCTTAAGCACACAATTTATGAAATGACATGCCAATCATACGAAAGATGATGTGAGTAAAATGAGAAAGAGGCTATAATACATAGCAAAACAAGATATACAAGAGATGAGATATACGGGTTAACATTTAATGATATTAATGATGAACTAACCAAAACCAGGGTAAATCATGATAAATATTATAGACATTTAATATTACAAAGGGACATGATGATAACTGAAGTTATTGAAAGAATGGTGAAGGATGCTTACGCAATATTAATCAATGCGTACGCATAACTATGTGTACACAATACTAATTAATGCGTACGCATATGTTTACTATGCTCTTTCCTCTGATCTCAACACGGGCTGAAATTGCACGCATCAGTTTTCATTTTGTTAGGGACCAACTTCTTTCTAACTTATCTCAATCATTTCTTAACCATATTCAACGATTCAAAACCCGGATTGGAATTCTCATAGTATACTACAAGCACACATAATTCATTTACACATATATTTACAGAATCATGGTTATGTTTGAGTTCAAAGTCTGGGGTTTATAACCCGGCGACTATCCGGTTCGTACAAAGTAGAAAATAATTAATGATATCTACCTACTGAATACATCATGGTTAATCCTCGATGTATTCTTTGGTGTTTTAAAAGAAAGAATAATAAATATTGGAGTGAGAAGAACTTACCCTCAGGTTTGAGTACCTCCGATATCGACGCAACAATTCCCACCTTGTCACCTTAGATTGCAGCTCTAAATTCCTTTGGTCTCTCCCTCCCTGGTCTTCTAGTGTTTGGGCGAGTGTTTAATAGATGATTTCATTTCTTTTTTTTCATGGGTTTCTGACTGGTTTTCTCACTAATTTCTCAACTCTCCAATGTTTTAACTCGAATGATTTTTCTGAACCACGTTCTTTGTTCAGAAGGGTCCTTATTTATAGACTACGGTAAGTCGATTCTTCTCATTGATTTCTCAATCGCACCCATGCGGCCCAGGAAATCAGCAACTGACTGGTTCCCTTGTCTTGTTCCCCATACATTTCAAATTCAAGTGGCCGCCGAAACCTTTTCCCTCTACCCCATGCTTATCAGACTTGGGTGAAACATTGGTGCTGGAATTTGGGGAAGTGACAGATTGTGCGTACGCATACATTGTACATGTGTACGTAGGAGGTATACAGACAGGTTCTCAAGCTGCGATCTAAGCGGCTCGTCGGGAATTGCTTTGTCAATTTCTCGGGACACACAATAAACCTCATCATCGGGATTCCAAATCGGGCGATCTCATATCTGATTGGGCGGTACAAAATGGGGTGTCTACAGAGAGAAAAGGAGAAAATTGAGAGAAAGAAAGAGAAAGAACTAGGAAGGATTAGCAGTGGACTTGAGGGGATGATCAATCTATATTCTGTAGTTGGTAAAATATTTCTCACTTGGCCTATTCAATTTATTTGCATATTGAAATGATCTGCTAATTATTTACACGTGTTTTAGGAATAGTTTTGATGATGATTTATAATTGAACATGCATGCTTAGTAGTGTGGTCATGGGTTTAGGATTGGTTCAATTGTAAGGAAAATTGTGATTTAATTTTAGATCATGGTGCGCACGCACATGAATGTGTGCGCATGATTTGTTTACCATGCGTACGCTTATAAATGCACGTACACGTGTATATGAATGCGCACGCCTATATTGATTGCGTGTACGCGTGAAAATAGGTTTAATCACTTGTTTTTGCAATGTACTTGTTTTTGCAGAGTAGTAAATTAGATGTGCGTACGCGTGTCACTATGCGTGCACGCTTGGTCTTTTAGTGCATACGCGTGTGAATCTATGCGTGCGTTTGTTTTATAGTGCGTACGCATATCTAACCCTTGGTGTTGCAAGAACTAAAAGTGGTGCTTACGTGTAGCTTATAAGGCGCACGCATAGGGTCCCCATGCGTACGCGCGGTTTGGTGTGCGTACGTATGGTTCTTGACTTTCTCTTTTTACTTTCTCAGCTTCATGCTTACTTTAATATTAATATTTTATTCTATCTCTTTGTACTTTTTTTACAGTATAGTTATACTTGTTTGTTATTTATTCTTTTCCTATATTTTATTCCTTTATAGTTTCTTTGTGTTTCTTTATTATTTCTTTCTTTTGGGTTTACTTTATTTAATTTAGTATTTGTTGTATATAACTGCCATAACATGTGTGTATTTAATCATTTACATGAATAGGAGTATTCTTAATTAAGTCAGATAATTAAATATGATTAATAGACATAAAGTAGGGGGTCGATCTACGGATCAGGACGCCATTGGGTGCCTAACACCTTCCCAATAGGCATACCCTAGCTCCGAACCTACTCTGGTAATTAACGAGTTAGACCCTTGCAAGGGGTCAGTTTGGTTCTCGGGTTTTCCCGGGTGGCGACTCTTCTCCGCACTAGTCCTTTGAGGCTAGTGCGTATTCTCGAGCCGTGCGTGTTCGCAGGGGCGCGGCGCTCACATTAATGATTGAAAGATCAAAATATAACAAGATTTTATGCTAGGATGTTTTACAAATAAATTATTTTTATGTTGATTTTTTTTTTAAAGAAAATTTTTTCTAGCTCATAAAATATCCACATGCAATGCACGTGTGCTATTGCTAGTATTCATAAATGAATAATTGTTATTGACTGAAAATGTCAAGTTTTGGATCGAATAGCATTCAATCTCGGATCAACTTTATTTTTGGTATATATCAACTATGTAAAAAGACTATCTAATTCAATTGTTGGTTTCGCAAAATACGAGTCACATGCAGAGTTTGGAAAATAATATTATGTAAAATTGCATAAGGTGCACTTTATAGTTAATACAAGGACTCTAGCTATATATATATGGATTGATCAATGGACACAATTTTACAAAACTTCTTACACAAAACTTTTATAACTCTATGTGATTCATATTTTATGAAATCCACTAATAAATTAGATAGTTTTCCATATATAGAAAGCTTATATGGCCCTCGTGAGCATTTGTGCGCTTTTTTTTTTTTTTTTTGCTAAGTAAGATATGCATAAAACAAGGAAAAAATGCAAAGACAAAGAACTGCCACATCAAACAAAACAGAAAAAACAAAAACCTCAGCCTAAACAGCTATCTCCCACATACACTTATCTAACAAGCATGCCTCCATGACTGTTAGAGGAAGAGTCTAGGGATAGAAAGCCCAGAAGCTAATGTTAAGGGCCCATCTTGCCATAGCATGAGCCACACCGTTGGAAACTTTTGGAACTTGAACAAACAATGAAGAAGAAAGAAGCTTGCAACCTTCTTTTATGTCTGCTATCATCACCTCATAAGTCCATGAAGGCTTATTTGAGATATTTGTGATGTTTGAGATAATAACCAAAGCATCTCCCTCAAAAGCAACTTTTTCCCAGCCTTATTCTAAAGCGACCACCATTGCAAGCCTAGCCACCTGAGCTTCCAAAACCTCAGGGTCCTTGCCATTTGATTTTTTTGCCCATGCTCCCAAGACAACTCCAAATTCGTTACTAACAATACAAGCTGCATTTCCACCCGTTTCACCCATAGCTGCATCAAAATTAATTTTAAGAAAACCCATAAGTGGTTTCTCCTATACTAAGCAAGTAGGATTAACTTCCTTTTCAGCTAGGTTGGTGCCTGTAAAAATAGCTTAGTAAATTTAGAAGTCTTTTTGTTAATACAATCAATAAGTCCTTTAACCTCCTACCTTCTTATCATCGTGAACAATCATGTTTCTACATTGCCACATGTGCTCAAAGTAAAAGGTTGACCATATCAACACCAACTCTTTATTAGGCAGGGATAAATTAAGGTACTGGGAAGGGGACATTAAAGCTTTAAACCAATCCATCGTATCCCACTGTGGCAAAGAATATGTTCTCAAACCCCAAACTAAAAACCAAATGCCTCTAGCAATTGGACATGTAAAAAAGAAGTGCTCCAAAGTTTCAATCTCCATATCACAAAAGGGGCAAAAAGGGTTATCTACATGAAATCTGAGGGCTAGTTCACCTTGGGTAGGCATAGCTTTGGAAAAAATCTGCCATAAAAGCACTTTTAATCTTTCAAGCAATTTTGATTTCCACAACTTCTTCCACAGCCCTTCCTCACTAAGCTCAATCTGACCCTATCTGTGTCTTTGATCAATGTAGTGCATTGATTTGACTGAAAAAGTACCTGATTTAGAAGCTACCCAAGCTAGCTTATCTGTCTTAGTAAACAAAGGTAGAGGAATATCCAAGACTGTCTTTGCTGATGTTTCCTCAAAAACATTGATTATGGTATCTGTTTTCCATTTTCTAGATTGGTCATCAATGAGTTCTGCTACTACCGAAGGGAACTGCTCGACATCCTCTTTTAGAACCGCTTTAAAATCTCTAGCATTAGGCACCCATGGATTAATCCATATGTTGATTTCTTTACCATCTCCAACTATGAAACATGCCCCACTTTTTATCAATTCTCGAGAATCTAGAATTCCTTTCCAAATGGGTGAGTCAGTTGGTTGTCTTTCCACATGGAAAAACGAATTACAAGAGTAATATTTTTTGGACAACATAGATACCTAGATCTTATCATCCCCAGAAGCCACTTGCCATCCAAGCTTTGCTATCAAGGCCCTGTTGACATCTTTCATTCTTCTAAAACCTAATTCCTTCACTTTCTTAGGCTTGCAAAGAACATCCCAAGCTCTTAGACAAAGAGCTTTAGAGCCACCATCCTTGTGTCCCCACCAGAATTTCCTCATCTTACTATCTATAGTAGCACATAAGGCTGTGGGTATAGAGAAGGTAGACATAGAGTAAGTTGGAATCGCAGCTGCAACAGATCTAATAAGTATGCCCTAACCAACATATGAAATAAGTTTTGCTTTCCACCCATTGATTCTATCACAAACTTTTGTTAAAATTGGATCAAACACCTTCCTTTTTGATCTTCCCACAATCATAGGCAAACCCAAATAAACTGCGTCTTTTCTAATCTTCTTCACTCCTAAAGAGGCTCTGATACTTGTAGCTTTTGTAGGTAGAATGTTTTTACTGAATAAAACCCCTGACTTCTCACTATTAACCTTTTGACCCGACTATTTACAAAAAAGGTCTAGTGTTTCTTTAAAAGCTTCAGTTTCACTTTCTTCCGCTCTAAAGAACACTATTAAGTCATCAGCATACATCAAATGGGATATCGATGGACAGTTGTGAGAAATTTTGATGCCATGGAATCCACCTAGTACGTCCTCCCTCAAAATTAACCTTTGAAAAAACCTCAGTACAAAGAATGAAGATGAATGGAGACAAAGGATTGCCTTTCCGAAGACCACGCTGGGGATTGATCTCACCCATTGGCCTACCATTAATGAATACTGAGAAGGATGGGGATTTGATGCATTACATAACAAGATTGATAAAGTTTTGGTGGAATCAAACCTTTGTAGAACTTTTTTAATGAAACTCCATTCGAGCTTATCATATGCTTTGGCCATATCAACTTTGAAACCCATTAGAGCTCCTTTACTTGATTTTTTTGAGAAATCATACAAGATTTCCTGAGTTAGAACAACATTCTCAGCCAGCCTCTACCAGGGACGAAAGCAATTTGGTATGGGGAGACCAACTTCAGTAGGGTAGGCCGGCCTTAATCTATTTGTAATAATCTTTGAAATAATTTTGTAATTAATTTACATTACATAGGCTAATGGGCCTAAACTAGTTCACAGTAGAAGCGTTCTGGGATTTTGGAATTAAAACGAGAAATGTTTTGTTGATGTCCTTCAAAAGGTTCCTAGAGTGGAAGAAACCTTGAACTATATCCACCACATCTTCCAGTCCAATAAGTTTTATAAAAAATTACTGACATACCATTGGCCACAGAGATTTTTGAGAAGGCATCTGAAACACCACCTCCCTTATTTCATCAAAAGAAGGGATTTCCAAGAGGGAATCATTGTCTTCTTGATTTCTAGCTGTGGGAATTAATAATTCAAGATTATCCGGACAATCAGGATGAGAAGTTGTATAAAGCTTTTGGAAATGGTTAACAAAAGTCTATTAATATGACTTCAATCAGAGACCCATGAACCATCTTCATCTTTCAAAAAATCAATAGCATTTTGCCTTCTTCTAAAGACAGTAGATAAATGAAAAAACCTAGAATTAAGATCTCTTTTTCTAAGCCATTGCACACGAGATTTTTGCCTCCAAAGTATCTCTTCTCGTTTCAGTTGTTCATCCAGGTCTAATTGTAACCACTGTTGTAGTCTAAGATTATCTTTTTTGGACTCTTCTTATTGTAACTCATCAAGAGTTTTCCTGATCATCTTACTTTGTTGGATACAATTACCAAACTTCTCCCAATTCCACGTTCTTTGCTCTTTCTTTGTGTATTTAATACGTTGACAAAACTTGAAAGCATAAGTTCCTTCAATTGCCAAAGCCTAGGCCTTTCAACAACTGCATAGCTAGAATTATCCCTAACCCACATCCCTTCAAACTTAAAAGGACGCAAGACGTTAGCCTGTTCTCCCACAGTGTTGATGAGCAATGGATTGTGGTTAGATCTAATGGCAGGAAGATGCAAAACAGTTGCTCTTGGGAAAAGAGATCTCCAAGCAGGGTTAACAATACCCTTATCCAATCTTTCTTTGATATTGGTGAGTCCAGCGCTCTTATTTGACTATATGAAAGGGTTTCCAGCAAAGCTCAGGTCGATAAGACCATTATCACCCATAAAACCAGCAAAACCTCCCAACGAACTAGAGGCAAAAGGTTTACCTCCTCTTTTCTCATGCTGGTTAACCACATTATTAAAATCCCCAACACAAAGCCAAGGACCCTCATATGAATTGCTGGTATGAGAGAGATTATCCCACAGCTAAAATTGGAGATGTCTGTATGGGGATGCACAGACGCCGATCAGGAGCCATAGGGTATCTATAGGGTCAGAGAAAACCAAAGCCGAAATATGGGAGCTGTTAAAAACTGATATGTTAATTTGGACTCCATGTATCCAGCAAAGACAGAGACCTCTAGCCTTTGCAACAGAAGGAATAATCTCTGAGTTATAATAACCCAGAGTATTTATGACTCGTAGCATAGTAAGGCCATCACATTTGGTTTCTGAAAAGAAAAGAACATTTAGATTTGATTCACGAATCCCAATCTGTAGATGACGAACTGTCGAGGTCTGAGCTAACCCACGATAGTTCCAACTTCCAAGCAATAATTATCATATAGGAGGAGGTAGGGCCCTTCCAAAAAAGAACTCCTACTAAGAGGATTTTTAACAAACAGTTGGCAGCATAAAAAAACAAAAAGTGAAGTTGATTGAAATCAGAAAAGATAAAAGAAGAAAATAAAGAGGAAGATAAGGGTAAAGAAAATAAAGTGGAAATGGAGAATGGATCTCAGCAAAAAGAAAGGAAAGAGGATATAGGGAAGTGGAAGAAAAATTAAAGATGGAAAAGTACACAAAAGTAAGTAAGTAGAGATGGAAGAAAAACTTAGAAGAAAGAGCACAAAAAGGAAAGGATATCAACACGGCTATATAAAGGCAAATCTAGCAGCATGGCTAGGAAAGACTCCAATCGCAAGGATAGAGAAGGAGAGTACTCACAGCGAAGCTGGAGCAAGATCTTTTCTATGAGGGAATACAGTTTCCTAAAAGGTGGTATTGGGAAAAGACTTTCTATATGGATTCATAATTCCAGCTAGGTCTAATTTTGTTGTCCCCTTGAGCATTCGTGCGCTTTCAGTTGAAGCAAAGATTATAATATGGGAGAAGACTAGTGTGGCAACCCCATTTCATGATGCTGGGTTGCTGGCCTAGCCCAAAACCTAGCAGTCCATTGACCCAAATTCTTTTCTTTTACTTAGGCCAACATAGGGACCCAATTCATAGTGCGGGGCAGCTCTAAACGCCAGCCGATTGCCCCAGTTCTCTTCTCTTTACATTTTGAATTTGAGGCTTATCAATTAAGGACCTTGGTTAAGAACCTAAAATATCCCACCATCTAATCTTTAGGGAATCTGTCTGGTAAGGGTGTTCTCATTACTTTTGCAATGAAACTCTTTTATTTTTCTCAATTATTTTTGGACATAGAAATTAAATTTAATGAAAAATATGTTAAAGTAAACAAAAAAAAATTGATCAAACAAACATCAATCTTTTAATCAGCATGAATGATTAGAACTTGTGGGGGATAAAAATCCCCACGATGCTATGTGCCCCATTTCCAAGAGTATAATCGTAAAACCAAGTCTAAAGGACTGATTCAGCAGATCGGGCATTTATTAAGGCTAATGATGATAGCTGTCAATTAATGTTAGAAGACGTAACAGTTGTAGATACACAAGCAAGTTGGAGGAGTGGAATAACATGAAATGCTTCAATCATCAATGCAGGTAAGCATAAAATCAATATAATCCAACCTATCAACCAGACCTACTCAACTACAGTTGTACTCCAAGCTGGAGTAGCAATATTAGGAAGTGCTGTCACACTTCTAAGGCCAAATCATCAACAGCTGAGCTCGGTAGGAACTATGCTCTTAATCCTCCACACATAAGTTCCCTAAGCATAGATCAGTTGGAGCATGGCACTCATCCAAGCACAATTGACTAGGTTAGAGGCTACCACGACAGTAAGAACCTACACAAAACTATAGAACCAAGCTACTTCCCACCATTCATGCTTAACAGAACAATCTAATCAATAAACAAGTTCTGGATCACCTGCGTGATCATCGACATTCACTAACATGACAATGACATTGGTATAGTAGTAAACAAAACTACTAGAGGCAACCACTACTTGTATGGAACATATTAGCCACAAGAAAGTGCTCTACGTGTCCAAAGGTATGTCACCTAATGGGGACAAAATTACCGGATAAGGGAGAGGCATAAGGAATTCCAGGGATTATGACAACTGTCCTCTCCTTGCAAACTCATAGAACCCGAATGATGGAATAAAAATATCCTCATCAAATAATAGCAAAGGTAGGCACAATCCATCGTAACTTCTTCCTCTCTTTTTTAGCCTTTCCTAACTTGGGCATTGGAGAACATTTTGTAGGTCCAACACCCTCCTGATTCAACTAGAGAAAGAAGGAGAGGCTTGCAGTTCCAAAGTGACACATCAACACCCTCATAAGGGAAATCCCCGTGGTACCCTGCCATAGGAAATTTCCCCCACATAACTAACGTATTGTACATAGGACTTCTGTATGTTTGCCTTGTTGTCGATACAAGGAGTATGTCAACTTTATGCACTATTGGGCTCATGTTTATTTATTTATTAATTTTTCATTTCGTGTTCCATGGTTCTTTTAGTTGTGTTCATGCTTTATGAATTTCCTTATTGTTGTATGACGTACGTGTAATTCTCTATGTGTGTTTAAGAAAAAAAAAGAACAAAAAAAGAAGGCATGAGGAATCACATTTGTCTATTAGCATTGATCTAGTGCAACACAAGTGGCTCCTTGGGCTTAGTTGAGAAGCAAATGTCCCTTACCATCTCTCCGCGCTCCATATATATAAATAGAGGGTTCTATTATTAATGGAGTGAACTAGTGAAGAATGCAAAAAAGGAGAAAATGTATAGAAAAGTCAAAACTCCCTTAGCATCTCTCCACGCTCCGTATATATAAAGGGAGGGTTCTATTATTAATGGAGTAAAGACAAAAGAGTGCATAAAAAGGAGAAAATGTATTGAAAAGTATAGGTTCAATTTTAGAAATTTATAATATGCCTCTATTTTGAATCTTTACACTTTCTTGTGATAATGGATGTTTAATTGTCTATTATTTTTTTAAAATTTTTTCCTTCAAAATACAGAGTAATAGATTTGTATCTTCAATCTTATGTAAAATATATTACAAATGTACATTAAAGAAAATGATGTAATTACATTAAGAGACAAACTATTGTCACTAGCAAAAATTTCTTTGCACCCTTCACCTAATTTATACTATTTAAAGTTTTATGAAAAATACGTGAGGTTTTTACAAAAACTAGTCACGATATCCACTAGAAAACAATATTAACAACTTTGTAAAAAAGTCTTTTTAAAATCGATCGTTTAAGTGGACTTTTTGATCATTTACACTCTTTATTTAATTTTTACAAAATTTTGTATGAAAAATGACAAGAAACCCCACTCAAACAATAGATTTTATAAAAACTTTATTTTACAAAATTATTTTAAAATGATGTTTTCTAATAAATACCGTGATTAGTTTTTATAAAAATCTTTATTAATAAAAAAGAAATAGCCAAAAAAAAAAAAAAAACCTACTAACATCCTAGTAGTACTCATTTGAAAAAAGAAATTTTTTTTAAAAAGGTAGAATAATGTCCCGTCTATAAAAACCCCTCATAAAATACCTTTTAGTTTTCCCTCTCATATTCCCGCCCGCCCTTCGTGTATGGCGTGAGCTCTGGGTCTCACTTTTGGTCATGTCCCTAACAACTACATGGAAGCAAAGCCTCTCTCACTCTACTATGCTTTGCTTTCGATCCTGTGATTCTTCACTCTTTATTTTATAATTATCATATATTTTTTTCGTGGATGAGGTCCTTTTGGTTGCTGAGAAACCGCACGAAAACGTATACAAAAGCCGGAATCTCATAAGACATTGGGATTGTGTGTGCTATTGTGAGATTCAAAATTTTCTTCCATTTTCTTACCGTTTTCTCAGCAACCAAACGGAGTATAACTGTATAATTGAAATTTTGTTATCGATTAAATCAAATTGTTCGCATCTTACCCTTAAGATTTGTTAATATATAGCACTTTATTTGTAATTATGTGTCATTTACTAATTCTTTCAGTTTGAAGCCTCAAATGACTCTCCGCACGGTTCCGCTTATTACAAAATTCCTGGTTTTCTTCCTTGTGGTCTCTGTCTTTCAACCTCACGGGTAAGTACAGCTAGGGTTTCCCATTTGTTTTGTTGCTAATGTTCTGTCTGTTTCCCGAGAAAACGTAGGAAAATACATGAAAAAATTGGAATAATAAACTAATATGACAGATTGGATTTGAAACGACTCAAACGAGTGTTGTGAGATTTTAAGTTTTCTTTTCAATTTCTTTGATTTGAAGCAAAACAACAAGAAGAAAAGTAACGTTAAATGTAATTATTTATGCAATGTCTGAGAAACAAAAAGGAGAAAAAAGGGCCACTACTCAGTGTGGGTCTTTTGAAGTGGGTTCGTGGGAGGGGTGAGCTAGATCCAGTACTACCTTTTATTATTTTAGTACAAAGTGGCCGGTCTCAAGACTAGAACCTACATGCCTTTGTGCTTGGTATTCTGAGACTTGTTGATCAATTACTTATAATATGTTCTTACATTTTTCAATATTTGTATATCGATCGTAACTGTTAGTGATGTTGACATAGTAAGAGGCTTTGAATGATATGGTGGTTTGTTGTTTCTTGACTCTACGATTAACAAGAACTTCTGATCTACCAAAATTATGTAAGGACCTCTTTGGCTGTCCCATGGAATTTGAATGACTCTATTTGTAATTTACATAGCGTGGCTGTTCCATGGAATTTGAATATGACTCTATTTATAATTTATATAGCATCTAAGTTAAAAATCCTTCATCTTCTATGGGGCCATTAGAAAATGTTGGGGCCAACATTATAGTTTATGGTTTAGACTTAAGAAGCACGAACACCGAGAAATTGAAGCTTCATTATGGTTTAAAAAATGAAGCAAAGAGCATACCATTTTTGACAACTTTTGTCACAATTGAGAAATTACTTTTCCATCTTTGAATGGTTATTAATTTTTGCAACATTTTTCTCAGTATCTACTATTTTTCTTTCTTTATTTATTATCTTACTGTCTGCTCTTCCAAATGCTCCAAGAAATATAGATCTTCAAGTGATGGAAGTACAGAAAAGGAGAAAACGTTAGCGATGGTAAAACCAGATGGAGTATCTGGTAACCACACTGATGGGATAAAGAATGTTATTCTGGAGTCTGGATTTAGCATCTGCAGGGAAATGATTGTTCATCTGAGTGAGGAAAGTGTGGCACTATTTTATGCTGAGCACGCTTCAAAGAGCTTTTTTCCTAGCCTTGTCAGATACATGACGAGGTATCTTCACTTTGATTTCTTTATTTCTCTCTTCATGTTCCGTGTCATTTTTCGACACTGCTTTCTCTATCTCTGACATACATGCACTCTTTTATCAGTGGTCCAGTGTTGGTTATGGTTTTGGAGAAGGAGAATGCTATTGCCGATTGGCGTTCTTTGATTGGACCAACTGATGCACTCAAGGCTAAGGTTACTCATCCTCACAGGTTATTTGTGTTCTAAATTTAAACCTCTTTATATTTTGTATTCACATTCCCAATCTTCCTCATTCTGCCTTCATGAGGTCAGGTTTCCCAGCCAATTTCTCCTAGAATTCATAATTTTTCTATTACTACATTAATTCATGTCGCCTTGATTGGTGAACCTTGTTCATTTTGTCATGGCTTCATTTGTTATTTTTATTTATTTATTTATTTGCAGGAGTGCTTCTTGATTGTTTCTGCTTTTATTTCCAGCATTAGAGCAATGTGTGGGCTTGATGCAGAAAAGAATTGTGTTCATGGTTCAGATTCTCCTCAATCTGCTGAAAGGGAGATATTGTTTTTCTTTAAAGAGATGTCTTCAGGTAAAAAAAAATTTCTCTGTTTCAGTCAACCTAATTGAACATATTTATTATGATCTGCTCAGGCCTTTGCTTTGCCTTGGTTTTCTTTACTAAGGTATGATGACTGATTATTCTGTGCTTTATTGATGTTCATCTTATTGTCACTACTACTTAGGGATTATTGTTATGGTGTCATGACCATCAAATGATGTAAACAGTGGATTTGTATAACTAGTGAAGAAAGAAAGAAAGAAAGAGAAGAAAGAAGGAAAAGAGAAGAAAAAATATATGGCTGCTGTAAAAATAAAAGAGAGAACTTAGGTTTTCTCTCTTGTTCATTATCCTTTATACTAATACAAGTACAAAGACAATAATACCCTTCAGCTTATTACAAGTAAATAAAAGCAATATAAGTCACTTTTCCAACACTCCCCCTCAAGTTGGTGCAAAGATATCACACATGCCCAACTTGCTTAAGAAAGTGTGGAAGACTTTACTTCCTACTCCTTTGGTCAAAATATCTGCCAATTGATCTCCTGTTTGGACATAAGGCATACAAATCACCCCAGAACTTAATTTCTCCTTTATGAAGTGCCTGTCAATTTCAATATGTTTGGTTCTATCATGCTGTACTGGGTTGTGAGCAATGTTAATTGCGGCTTTGTTGTCACAATACAATCTCATGGGTTCATCTGAATCAAATCCAAGCTCTTTCAACAATATTTTTCAGCCACATAATTTCACACACTCCTTGAGCCATAGCTCTGAACTCAGCTTCAGCACTAGACCTGGCTACAACTGTCTGCTTCTTACTTCGCCAGGTCACAAGATTTCCTCCTACAAAGGTACAATAACCAGATGTCGACCTGCGATCAGTGACAGATCCAGCCCAATCTGCATCTGTATATGATTCCACCCGCAAATGATCATGTTTAGAGAACAATAATCCCTTTCCAGGAGCAGATTTCAAATAGCGAAGGATTCGATGGACCGCCTCCATATGAGACTCTTGAGGTGAATGCATAAACTGACTTACTAGACTAACAGCATAGGCAATGTCAGGTCGGGTGTGTGACAAGTAAATCAGTTTGCCAACCAACCGTTGATATCTACCTTTGTCCACCAATACACCTTCAGAGTCTTCCCCTAACTTATAGTTCTGTTCCACAGGAGTATCACTAGGTTTGGAACCCAGCATCCCAGTTTCCTTGAGAAGATCTAACACATACTTTCGCTGGGAAATGAAAATGCCAGTCCTAGATCTAGCAACTTCAATACCCAGAAAATACTTCAAACTCCCCAAATCCTTTATCTCAAATTCATTAGCTAAATGTTCCTTCAATGTTTGTATCTCCTCTTGGTCATCTCCTGTTAGCACAATATCATCCACATATACAATAAGAACTGTTACCTTCCCCTGTGAAGAGTGTTTGATGAATAATGTATGATCTCCCTGACTTTGTTTGAAGTCATATTTCAACATAGCTCGAGTAAATCTCTCAAACCACGCTCGAGGAGATTGCTTCAATCCATATAAGGCCTTCTTCAGTTTGCATACCTTCCCCCTGGCTGTATCACTATCAAAACTTAGAGGCACATCCATGTAGACCTCCTCTTCTAGATCTCCATGGAGAAATGCATTTTTAACATCCAACTGATAAAGGGCCCATCCAAAATTGGCAGCTAAAGAGAGTAGAACTCGAACAGAATTCATCTTGGCCACAGGAGCAAATGTCTCCTGGTAATCAATGCCATATGTCTGTGTGAAGCCTTTTGCTACCAATCTAGCTTTATACCTTTCCACTGAACCATCGGCCTTATGCTTTATCGTGAACACCCATTTGCATCCAACTGTCTTCTTTCCCACAGGCAATTCAACTAAATCCCAAGTTTTATTTTTCTGAAGAGCACTCATCTCTTCACACATAGTTTCCTTCCATTTTTTATCAGAGAGTGCATCCTGTAAATTGTTAGGAATAGACACAGAAGACAATTGGGATACAAAGGTACGAAAAAATGGAGAGAGACTATGATAGGAGACAAAGTTAGAAATAGGATGTTGAGTACAAGATCTAACTCCTTTACGAAAAGCAATAGAAATATCAGAATCATCCAGAATAACAGGAGTAGATATGATATTACCTGAGTCCAAGGATGACGGTTGGCCGTAGGGAGGGGAAATGGTCTTTTCCTTCTGTCTCCTTGAATAGACCTGTAATTCTTTGGAAGGGGGATGCACTTCTTCCAAGCTTTGCGATAGAACAGGAATAGGATCAGAAGGAGATATAGAAATAGGGTCAGAAAGAGATATAAGAGTAGGAAGTACAGCAGACTTCTCTTCACTACAACTCTCCCCCTGAAGAGAAGTTTGGGGGGAGGAAAAATAGGAGGCCGATTCAAGGAATGTGACATCCATAGTGACAAACTTCTTGTGTGAGGGAGGATGATAGCACTTATACCCCTTTTGAGTAGGTGAGTAGCCCAAAAAAATGCACTTCAGAGCTCGAGGATCTAACTTACTACGAGCCTGAACAGCCACATGAACAAAGCAAACACACCCAAACACACGAGGAGGAATAAGAAAAGTACTAGGGCATGAGGGTAAAGACAACAAATCAATTGGTGCCTTATGAGCAAGAACTCTAGAAGGCATCCGATTCATTAAATATGCTGCAGTGAGCACTGCATCCCCCCAATAGGATTTAGGAACATGCATAGATAACATCAAAGCCCTAGCTGTCTCAAGAAGGTGGCGGTTCTTTCTTTCCGCAACACCATTTTGTTGAGGAGTATCCACACAAGAAGTCTGATGGATGATACCATGGTCCTGAAAATAGGACTGAAGACCCCTATAAAGGTACTCACCTCCATTATCAGAACGAACGATTTTAATGGAGGTGTTAAATTGGTTAAGCACCATCTTATGGAAAGTCTGAAAACATGAGAAAACATCACGTTTTTCTTTCAATAGATACACCCATGTAGTCCTAGAAAAATCATCAATGAAAGTAACAAACCAACGAAATCCAGATAATGAGATAATACGAGAGGGACCCCATACATCAGTATGCACAATAGTAAAAGGCAAGTTACTTCTATTAAAACTAGGTGGAAATGAAGTACGATGATGTTTTGCAAGTTCACAAACTTCGCACTTAAATTGAGAAACATTTATTCTAGAAAACAATGATGGAAAAAGTCTTTGAAGCAAGAAAAAAGAGGGATGGCCCAATCTTCTATGCCAAAGCCAAAGCTTCTCTTCAGAAGTAGTACATCTCCCAGATTGATGTGCATCCACAATTCGAGCACCATCCGTCTCAAGAGGATCCAAGAAGTAAAGACCATCTCGCACACTACCACTGCCAATCATCCTCCTCGTGACTAGGTCCTGAAAAACACAATGAGAAGGATAAAAGGTTACACTACAATTGAGATCAGTAGTAAGGCGACTAATGGACAATAGATTGTTAGAGAAATTGGGAACATGTAAGACTGAAGAAAGAGACATATCAGGGTTAATAGTAATAGAACCTTTCCCTGAGACAGAGGACAAAGAACCATCAGCTACCCTAACCTTATCTCTGCCTGAACAAGGGTGATAAGAACGAAACAAGGAAGATAAACTAGTCATATGGTCAGAAGCCCCAGAATCAATAATCCAAGGACGATAAGAGGATTTACAAGATGCACTAAAAGAAATAGCCAAATTACCTGAGTGGACAAAAGAAGTAGATGCAGTGGTGGATGTATCCAGTTGAGACACCAGGCGTCTGAGAGACTCAACCTCAGCTCGGGTAAGGGTCACAGACTCAGAATCAGAAGGTCCAGACGGGAATGAAGTAGGTGGAATAGTGTCAGCAGTAGTAGAATAGTGAGCTCGAGACCGAGATACACCACCAGTACGGCCCCCCCTACCTCTAGTAGGGCGACCATGGAGCCTCCAACAAGTTTCTCTGGTATGTCTTGGTTTCTGGCAATGATCACAAAATAACTTATCCTTCTCATCAGACACAGAATCAACACCCTTTCCTCCATCACGACTTGGTAGAACACCTTTTTGGTTTCGCTGAGAAGCCGTAGCAAGTGCAGAGCGCTCCTGTGAGGTAGAGTGAAGCATAGTATTCCTTCGACTCTCCTCATTTTGAACATAAGCATACACACTTCTTAACGAAGGAAGAGGTTCCTTCCCTAAAATCTGTATACGAATCGGATCATATTCATCTCTCAACCCAGCAAGAAAATCAAAGATCCGCTCCTGCTCAACAAGTGTATTAAACTTCAAGACGTCAGCTGGACACTCAGCTCGAAAATCCTGATAATAATCCAACTCCTGCCACAATGCCCGGAGTTTATGAAAATAAACTGATAAAGGCTTATCCTCCTGGGTAGTCTCATGAATACGACGTTTCAAGTCATACAGCTGAGCGATGTTCCCTACCTTTGAATAAGTTTGTGCAACTGCATCCCAAATCTCCTTTGCAGTCCTCAGAAGCAAGTAGCCATCACTAACCTCTGGTTGCATCGAATGTAAAAGCCAAGACATAATCATAGAATTTTCTGCATCCCACCTCTCATACGAAGAGTCAGTTACTGAAGGTTCTTTCACCTTACCATTCAAATATCCCATCTTCCCTTTACTTGTGATATATAAGGTTGCTGATCGAGACCAAGCTAAATAATTAAGCCCATCCAATTTCACAGTTGTGATTTGGAGCGTAGGGTTGTCATTAGTGGGTATTCCTGACCCATTACCCTATTAGGTTGGCTTTCAGAGGTCTGAATAACTTCTGACATGAGGTAGACAGCACTCAACCACCCAAAAACTAAGTCCAAACACAACGGATATGTCCCCACGCAACAGATATCACAAGCAAGGTAACCAACGTTCAATATGTAACACTAGCCAGCACACACAGCCACAAACACCTTACACAGCCCACAAACACCTCACACAACCCACAAAACACCTGTTAGACCTCCAAACACAGCCCCAAACAGCAAACAAAGAGATTTTCCAGTGCATACTAGTGAAGGTTACGGCTGGTACAAGGCATATTGCTTCAAAAAACCATTGAAACGAAGCAACGAACACCAAAGAGGCTTAAGGACCTTCAAGTCGGCACCCTCTGTTGCAGTTCGACCCATCAAACTCAAACAATCAAGGCCGGAATGGGGTTTTTGAAAAAAAAGGCCATTTTCCTGGAAAATGAAAGAAAAATCGAAAAAACCCCTTAAATCATCTCGGATCTGGACGAAAATTCACAGGTAAGCTCTCTTGGAAGTGGCGATTCAAATGGTGTGGTTTTTGTGACCTGCTGATGTCAGCGTCCGTACGGCTGACGTCAGCAGATGACGTCAGCAATTGCTGACATCAGCAAAATGCGCTTCCTCGATTGTCAAACCCTTTTTCGCGTACGGATCGATGAGTAGAGGCTTTGATACCAAGTGGATTTGTATAACTAGTGAAGAAAGAAAGAAAGAAAGAGAAGAAAGAAGGAAAAGAGAAGAAAAAATATATGGCTGCTGTAAAAATAAAAGAGAGAACTTAGGTTTTCTCTCTTGTTCATTATCCTTTATACTAATACAAGTACAAAGACAATAATACCCTTCAGCTTATTACAAGTAAATAAAAGCAATATAAGTCACTTTTCCAACACTTCTGTTTGCCTAGAAACCCTGAGATGTGCACTGCAAACCGATTGTATTTGCTGTTCTGTGCATAGTATTTTTGTTTCTTTGTGAACCCAGATAATTGGAATGGTGTATTGACAGTATTGTGAATGTATTAACCAATTCTTTCATTTTTCTTGCGACTTAATTCATCTCTTATGTAAGGTGGAAGAAAGTGAGAAAATTTGAAATCCTAGAATAACCATGCCAATCACAAATAGTTGTAAATTCCATATTTTTCATGCCTTTTCCATGATCTCCTTGTCAACCAAACGGAGCATTAGATCATATTTGTTTTAACAGAACTCATTTTATGGGTTAAAAAAAGTTGTCTGATATGTATGTCAATAGTAGCTAATGCTGTACTTTTCAAACTGGAAATACATGCTGGGTACTGCTCCTGTTAAGTCTTTCCTTTTAGGAAAATTTTCTGCTGAAGTCATTGAAAACAGATGTTAGATGCTCTGCAAAAGATTTGAATAGAACAGGAGGAAGAAAAGGTTGAAGCTTTCATTACAGACTCAGGATTAACTTGTAATATGAGATGGAAACCTGAAACAATATTTTAAACAGAATCTCCTTGTTTGTATTATCAAGAAATGTCTTATGTTTTCATCTTGAAAAATGCGTAATACTTTTTGAAGAAAATGTCTAATATTTTACTTCGGTTGTTGTAATTTCCACTGCAGGAAGAGTTGGTACAAAGCATGATGAACTGTAAAGGGTAAGAATTCAAAGAAGAAATATAAGCCCTTAAAACCAAACAATGTCTTCTACAAGTCTCTTTACCCTCTTTAATTCACACAATCCATCAGAAGTGGACAACTGCACTGCCATTTCCTTTAAGGCAGTTAGGGCATCTGTTGTGTTGGAAGTTGTAAAGTAGAATTTCTTTTCATTTCAATTTTTGTATTTTCATCGAACTTTGTTCCCTCTTTTCTTTTTATTGATTGTGGCCATCCTAAGAAGGTTGATTTCTGGTTTTACCCACACAGTTTGTGCAATTATTTGAATTCAGTTTCTTAACTGGTACAGATTTTATAAATGGGATAGTGATACATGTGGTATATGCTGGAATTGCTCCTATCATTTTATGGTCCCACCAAAGAGATACCAAAAATTTGAGTTGCCCTTTTCATTCTTGGCAGAACTTGGCTGATCAGGCGCTCATTTTCATCCAATTTGTCGATGTGTTTTAGGTGGTGTAGTAAGTATTTTTAAATTGCTAGTTAAGTAGGAGTTTTTCAGTCTAAAAACCAAAGATGCATTATTTATTTCGGTTGTAGGATAACAATTGGAAACCTAATTGTTGTTACTGACACATCATATTGGTGGGGATATTCCCTGTAAAAGTGAGGAAGGCTTGTGTTCTCTTATAATCTTAAGCTTAGCAGGGTCTTGTGATGAGCAGACCAACTGGTTGGGGGCTACCATATACACTGTTGTGACCCAGATCTCACTAACTATTTTGGCTAGCAGTTCTTGAGTTTTGTATTGATGCAAGTCAATGGAGATTAGTCAATTTTTTGTTTGCAGCAGCTCTTTTGTCTTGGACCTCTCTTTTTGCTTAAGGCCCATCCGAGTCATCTCTTATTATACATGTGCAAATACTGTGAAGTGACCAAAAAGGTGAAATGAGACAGAGAGGGGGTTGTAGTTAATCTCTTTTTGATGATTAGCTGGGTTGAGCTGAGTTGATTTAGCAAGATCATAAACCTGGTCATTGCATGCAAAATTTCTGTGAATCTATAGCTATCATCTAGTCCATTAGGGATTGAGCAAGTTGACAATGTTAATTTGTACCAAAAAGTTGGTCAGGATTAAATTATACTGCTCTATATTCATCTTTCTGTTAGTACATGCATCTGTCCATGCATCTAGCTATACTTAACATATATGCTGGTAGGTCTTTGTCATCCATACACAGCTTTCAATGTCATTGGCATAAACATAATTTATATTTATCAATATATAGTTCATACCTTCAACTCAACTTTTAGCAAATTGCTGCAATATTTGAATTTTGAGATGCGGTTTATTTTTGAGCCATAATTAGAGATTCTGACTTTTGGCATTACCAAAAAGAAAAGTAAAGATAAAAAATTATTTTGATGCATACTAGTTATTTTTTAAATATAAAGTAGGCATGCAATGTACCTTTTTTTGTTTACTTTTTGGCTATGGAGGTAGGCAGTGTACCTGTTATATTTGTCTGTGTGTTCATTGTCGTTCGAGCTTCATAGTTGGGATGGAGCAGCCATCTATCAAGCTACAATACAAGCAAGCTCAAATTAACACTTTATACTAAGAATGTGTATGTGATCATCCTGTTTAGTTGATTAATTTTATATTCTGAATTTTCCCTTTCCGTTTGGTTTCCTTTGGTAGTGTGAGTTCTTCTCAAGACTTTTTCCAATTAGATAGGGGCATAATCAGTCTAGCTTTAAGTTGGAAATCCCAGTACATATCCCCCAAGTTGATTTCTCCCTTTTTATATTAGCATTGCAGTTATACCTTTTGGTTTAGTTTTGAAGATGTACCTCTAGCAAAGAAGTAGCTCTCTTTTTTTTCTACCTCGGTCAAAGTTTATGATGCAACTGGCATTCCTACTGTTACATTCTTTATATAGTGACCTGGGTTGAAGCAGTAAGCTGGCTTTTAGCCCATTTGAGCATATCACTGTTGCAAAATTATTTAATTAGGACTTTTAACTTACAAAGAACACGTGTCTTTCGACTTGTTATCCTTCCACTTGAAAAGAATAGATAATTGGTCGATGACTCCAATGTTGAAAACTAGGTCATTTTTTCTGGAGTAATTTCAGTAGAATGTGTGACCAGTCATGTGTGTTGATTGTCTACATTTTGTGGGAGAAACTGATCTCCTTATCCATTGGCAGTTTTTGGCAAGGTTTTGATATCTCATTTTAATGTACCTAAAGCAATTGAGATTGATTATCAGATGGATATATTGACAACTTCATATCATTTGATCAAAGATGGTTTTGGTGCAATGGACAGTCTGGATAATGATATGAATTTGGACCAGTAACAGCTTTACATGATTGAAACATCAGTATATCAATGTGTTATTGTATCATTATCATTTGGAAATTTTGTCTACCTTCGGGCATTTGTATTTCATAAAGCAGTTTAGCTTTTTGGTCATCGATATATCCCGCATGTTCCTTAAGCCTTTCTGCAGTAGTTGGGTGAAAATTGAGTTTCTGTTATCCTGCTTTTCTCTTCCTTGATTTCAAAGTTAGATTCTGAAATCGTTCTACTCATTGCTGATGGCATTAACATAACCCTGCTGGGTTATATCTGTCTACCATTACAGCTATATTGGTGAGATGGGATTGCTCCTCAGCAGTTGGGAATTATCAAGAAAACTCTTGATAGTAATCAACAAATGAGGGTTACCCCCCCCCCCCAACTGCCCTGCTCCCCAATTTTAGCGGATGGATAAGGGCTTTGGTGTATTACATTTATTTTGGTATGATCTTAGCTAAACTAGTAAGGTTTTTGTGGACCTCCTTGCAAGATGAAACATTTGCTTAATTTCAATGCAAGTCACATTTTATATATGTAAAAAAATGCAGTGAAGATCCAATGAAATCCGAGCTAGTCAAACTATGATGGCAACCACTTTTCTGGAGGATAGAGGTCCACATCATTCGATTTCATAGATTTTTCTTCAAGCAAGGTGTAAAAACATTCCACTTCAGGCAAAATCTTGTGCGTGGTTGCGAAATATAGCCTGGTTTGTAAACCCTAGACATCTAGTAGATGCGATAACTCACATGGCTTCTCTTCCTTTTTGTTGAAAATTGTATTATCTTGGTAGGAGCAATACCTTTCTTCCCCTCCCTTTTCCCTTGCCCCTTGCTTGCATCTCGAGGAGTTTTCCGAATTCTATAGGACTTCTAGGCATTAAACGTGACGATCTCCGTGACGTTATATGTTAGATATTTCTACTTGCATACAGGAATTAAATGCTTATTATTTGGTTCTAGGGTTTGTATTTTGAATTTAGCCATTTAGTTCTTCTACTTTTGAGTTGTGATAAGATGCTTACGCCCACGTAGAGTCATTAGAACCACAGAATAAATGGCCTCAAATTTTGATTATGCGCCATAATCAACGGCGCCATATGATCGCATGTAGGTTGTCTAGGTGGTCCAAGCAGAGTTTTGTCCACCAATGGAGGAGTTTAGACTGACTAAACCATGCTTTTCGTTATAAATGTATCCTCTAATATGTGTGGCAAACATCTAACCAAGTAAAATGTGCTTATGCTTACTTAATTTAATGGTCATGGTTTGCTTTGGATACTGTTGACATTAGCATAATGTAATCATGTTTTAGAGAGAGAGAGAGAGAGAGAGAGAGACGTTTAAAAATTAGAAAAATTGAATAGAATTCAGCCAGTAAAAAAGGTAGGGTTATGATGTAAGTGTTGCAGAAACCAAAGAGATGGGTGCTTCAATTTCCATGTTTCTTATAGTATCAGCGGACCAATTAGGGTTTGGGAATGGAGAATAGATCATGGTAGAAAGTCAACCCGACCCCTTTGGTACACGTGTTGGTCCGACATGATATGATGGATGTTACTTTGTCGTGACACGTAGCCAACTGCCATAACCATTTCCCACCAATTTAGCTTCAAAAATGAAAATCATCCGCTTGCTTTAAATTTCCTATCGCGTGACCTATTAAACCTTCCTATACGTACAAGCGTACAAACCATCCTTACAAGGTGGGGGTGGAACCCTGAAGAATGAGAAAGCGGTAATGCTATTGGACCCTTCTTAGAAGCTCGCAACTTAAATCACTCATGATTTGGTGTAAAATACAGAGGTAAAATAATAGAACCCAATAGTACTTAGTTCAATTTGTTTTCATGTCCGGGGTTCCTTTTGGGGGTTGTTTAGGGTGGTCCAAAGGTATTTCCTAAAAGAAAAGGCATAGAACTTTAAATCTGAAGCCTTTATCCAACGATTTCTGCGGAGGCCTTTGTGGCACCTCTTGAACCGTTGGATACAAGGCATAGAGATTGATTCCAACTTGTGTAGGTTGTTTTCGTAATTTACATATTATGATCTAATTAACTGGCCAAAATCTGTGCCACGAGGCCTACTTTGGACAGTTGTTACATAAGCGCGTTCGCACTATCCTACCCATTAACCCATGAGTCATTAAATTAGATACATGTAGATTAATGTAAAGTACATACATTAAAATAAAAAAAGAGAATGTCCTTGTGCCAGTGGGGTACGGTATGGGTATATTAGTTGAAAAAGGAGGAAAATGGTAAAGACAATAAGGAGCAGAGGTTACCATAGAGAGTTGCAAAGTTGAGGAAGGAGAGATGGAGAGGCAAATGGCCGTGTTTGGGAAATTGAACCAATAGGCTTGGTCATGGAATTCATCAAAATCCCATATTAATTTTATACTTCCAAAGCTCAACTCTCATTGGCTTTTAAGACTGGCTTTTGAACACACCAGAGGTTTTTCATACTCATTACACTGCAACCCACCACCCACTACTACCACCACCACCACCTTTCTTTACGTTTTCAAGAGCCCTCTAGCCATAACCACCAGCTTTGCATTCGTTTACAAGAGCTCCTCACCTTTCCATACGTTTTGAAGAGCTCCTCAATTATATCTGACAATGAAGGTGAGAAGAAAGAGAGAGCATGTTTTCAAGTGAGTTTTCTCATTGAGATAAAAGAGTTTTTGATTTGTTTGGTTGCAGATCTTCAGTTGGATGCAAAATAAGCTTAATGGGAGACAAGGGAACAGAAAATCAAATCCAGTTTCAGCTACTTGTAAGAATCCTTCCTTCTTAATAGCATACTTAGGGAAACGATATTAGCACTCCAAAACAAGCTTCCCGCACTCCCTTCACTCTCTCACCGTTGAGGAGTGTGGGGAGCTTGTTATGCTGTGTTCATGGTTTGTATTATAATCAAAATGACTTACATTCTCATGGGAAAATTTTTTTCTATGATATTTATCATATTTGCGGTTTTTCTTCGCAGTTGAACTGGATTTTGTTGTGGAGAGAGAGAGAAAGGGTTTAGAATATGTAACAGAATTATTACTTGTAAAGGGTCAATAAACTTGTCAAAAGATCGAATCAAAATATGAATCTAAAAAGGATTTAATATATAAGCAAAAAAGAATTATTACCCCAAAAACGGTCGACAGAGTTGTCAACAGGTCGGATCATGATATGAATCGGGTTGGATCATGATAATGAGACTGACCCAGATTTGACCCGATCCAATAATAAAAAGTGCTTATAGGTAGGCCAAATTTCATTTCAATTTTTAAGATTTGGTATAGTTCTGTTTTATTAAGATTCACGTCAAATCAGACTCTTTTTTGTTGTTGTTGGACTTGTTGGTAGCAATAGAGAACGTATAGCTTTTTTTTTTCTTTTCTTTTTCATATCATACGAAAGCACATTGTAGAGGCATGACGTTATAACCCATTGACATCTCTTCCCATTGTAAGGATTGTAAGGAATAGGTCGTGGGTTTAAGTCCATCATATTATTATTATTTTGTTTTATTATTGTTATTTTCTTGTTTAATATTCTCCAACATTGTAAAATTCTTAAGTTTTACCCGGAAAAAAAAAAAAAAAAAAAAAACTAGTGGAAATAAATTTACAATCCACTTGTAGGTTGTCGGCTTTGCATCTGCACAAGTCAGGGGTTTGAGGCTTGAAAGAGAGAGAAAACAAAAAATTTATAAAATGAAAACAAAAACAAAAACAAAAAAAAAAAGAACAAGCTGCTTAGGGATAGGGACAACTAGCTTAATTAAACGGCCTTAATTGAGGGAAGTTTGTAACAAAAGACTTTGAAGCAGTGTCCCAAAAGACTTGCCCTAGTGGCTCATGCATGTGCAGCACATTTTGCGCCACTTGGTTCCTTTCTGTAGCTATGACAAAAGTGGATGTAATTATGTGAAGTCCTCTGAGATATCTATTTTATTTAGAATCCATTGGATTGGATCTCAATACGTACGTGCAATCTGACTTAAATGCAATAGAGATAGGGTTGCATCCGCACCAAATCCAACTCCTTTACACTCCTTACAAGCTCATTCACTTCCATCATCTACCTTCTTTGATAAAATCTTAACTTTTCTGCACTTTCAAATCTTCCTTTCTTCTGTTCCTTTCTTTCAACGTCTTGACTGCAGGATTTATGATGATTGAATTTACCTATTTACTGCCTACAATTTGAAGTATCTTGGGCATTATAATATGAGCCTTCACTTCTTGGGTCTGTTCTTTTTCTGGAATCCGAACAAGTGCAATTTGAGTTTCAATAGTCAAGAAATAAAAAATGCAACATGAACCAATTTTACCCTAATTTTTATTTCAACTCTTTCACATGAAATGAGATGGAGTTAAACATTTTTTATATTCTTGGGGAAAATTTTCCATTTCCTTCCTAGATAAGTAAGGGGGCAAATCCAGCTAGCTCTCTTGACTTTTGATAAGTGCATGTACTGTTTCCTTGGAAGGAGTGGAAAGTACAATGGGATTTTAAGGAAGATCTAGAAGACACATTTGAACATGCTGCACATCAGCACATGTGATCTATATTATCCTGTCTGCTGATCGGACGGCCAAATCCTTTTCTAATCATGGCATCTAAACATATGATCCCAATTATATTTAGTAAAGGAAAGCTACCATGAGGGCATTTTCATGGGTATAGTGATGAGCTCTCCCTCTATTTTAAGAAACGTAGTATGTATTTTAAGCTATGCATTAAGGGTTACACATACAAAATTTCCTTAAAAAAAATGTTTCATGATTTATTTATATACGTGAATCAAAGTTTTGTTGGGCCACAAACACAGTCTAATATGTGAATTAATGCAACCAAATATTCACCTAAGACAAAAATAAGTCTACTACGCTATGTTTGGATAAGAAATTTTTAGATGGAATTTATTTTTGAGATGAAATTTGTAAAATTTCTATAAGGATTTTGTCCATGACACATGGCAATTCATTTAGTTAACATGTCATCACCGAAAGGAGGTAAAGTGACATCTTTTTGCAAAATGAGTGTAATCATCTGTTTGGTTTTGAACTATGGGAGTTTGCTGAAATTGGCTTAAAATTGAGGGGGACAAAGTGTAATTTACCCAAAATAAATTAGACCACTAGGCTTTCACGTCATTGATGTCTCTTATACCTATCATTAATATGTTCCTTCCTCCTCTTCCTCTTCTTCTCTTTCTTCTATTTTTTTTTTTTGTTTTTTGTTTTCCTTCCCAGAACCCTCTCCCGCACCGGCAGCCCTCACTCCTCTCCCTCCCGTCTCAACCCTCTTCTTCTTCTTCTTCTTTTTTTTTTTTTTTTTTTTTTTCTTCTTTCCTTTTCTTTTCCTTTTCTTCTCCTCTTCCTTCCCGTCGCCGGAAAAATGGAGGTTTTAAACCTCCCTCGCCGGAAAACACACAAATCTGACCGGCAAAGGAAGATAAAAAAAAAAAAAAAAGAAAGAAAGAAAGAAAGAAAGAAGAAGAGGAAGAACCTCCTCGCCGGAAAAAATGGAGATTTTGAAAAAAAAAACCTCCCTTGCACAGAAAAAAAAAAAAAGAAAAAAAGAAAGAAAGAAAGAAAGAAGAGGAGAAGAAGAGATAAGAGGAAGAAAGGGTGCTTGCGCCGTCCGCCGTCCGCTGTCGCTGTCGCCGTCGCCGTCGCCGGTTGTTTGGGGGTGCTGGAGCTGTTGTGTGGGGGAGTGGGGTAGGTGAGAAGGGTTAGGGTATTTTAATTTTTGAGAGGGGTGGGTATATAAATTTTTGGGGGGTTGCAATAACCACTCTCATGCCCAATAGGCCAATAGCTCTCTTGCCCCTTAAAGTTTGGGACTACGCCCATAAACCCACTAAACACAACAAGTTTAATATCGTTAATCTAGTAGTGTTGACTGGAATTTTTTTTCATTTTTGACAAGCACGTGACCCATTTTAACACATTTTTGATTGATTTATACTAATGATAGGTATAAGAGACATCAATGACGTGAAAGCCTAGTGGTGTAATTTATTTTGGGTAAATTACACTTTGTCCCTCTCAATTTTAAGCTAATTTCAGCAAACTCCCATAGTTCAAAACCAGACAGATGATTACACACATTTTGCAAAAGATGTCACTTTACCCCCTTTCGGACCTTTCAGTGATGACATGTTAGTTAAATGGATTGCCATGTATCATGTGTGAGGGGACAAAGTGTAACTTATAAACTATAAGGGGGTTTATTGAAAATGACTCAAACTTAAAGGGGGTAAAGTGTATTTTACCCATTTATTTTTTAAAACCCTTTAACCCATTAACAGAGAACTTTAATAAAAATTTAGAAGTGTGGCACATAGCAAAACCTTTAATGACTCATAAAACAACGAACTTTAATTTTTTTTTTTAAAAAAAAAAATTATAGAAATGAGCATGGCATACGGAAAAATGTGAATGGTTTAAATTAGAATAAATTTGCAATAGATGTTGCAGAATTTGAAAAAAATAAAAATTAAAAATTAAGCTTGTCATTGATTTATCTTCTTTGTTAACTCCACTGTGCAGATCATACAAAGCAAGAACCTGTCAAAGAAGAATTCAGTGACTGGCCTCATGGATTGTTGGCGATTGGAACTTTTGGAAACAATGATCTAAAAGAAAATCCAGAAACCCAAATCCTTCAGGAGGATCCATCTTCATCTCAAGATTTACTAGATTTTACACCTGAAGAAGTTGGCAAGTTACAGAAAGAGTTGACTAAGCTATTAAAGCGAAAACCAACTTCTAATGCAGAAGGAGAAATTGCTGAGCTCCCATTGGATAAATTTCTTAACTGCCCATCAAGCTTGGAAGTTGATAGAAGAATTTGTAATACAATTTGCAGTGATTCGGATGATAGGGAAGGAGATAGCGAACGGTTTAGGGAAGAAGATATCGAACGGACTATTAGTGTAATACTTGGCAAATGCAGAGATGTTTGCTCAGAAAATAATAAGAAAGCAATTGGGAAAAAATCCATATCTTTCCTTCTCAAGAAGATGTTTGTATGCAGTGGTGGGTTTGCCCCAGCTCCAAGTTTGAGAGATACACTTCAAGAATCAAAAATGGAGAAGGTAGTATATATACACCATCGCTAGCTTTTGAAGCAAATTAAATATCTTTTTGTATCAAAAAAAATTACTCAACCATAAAGTACTGTATATCCTAATGCAATTTTTTTTTTTCATTTTCCATTTTAAGTAATCCTTTCTTTTCATCATGATATCTACCTACAGCTTTTAAGGACGATGCTTCACAAGAAAATATACCCTCAAAATTCTTCTCGAGCATCATCGATGAAGAAATACCTAGAGGACAAACAGATGCCAAAGACAGGAAATGAAGATGAAAGGAAGGAGAAAGCAAATGATGGATGTAAATGGGTCAAGACGGATTCCGAATGTAAGTTCGTTTTAGGCTTGTATGCTAGCTGATTTGTACCATGACATACTTGACCAGAATATGCATGAATGCACCAATGTACTTATGTAGACATTTATCGTTTATGTATAAGAAGACAACAAGATTCAGCGTTGATGGGATTTGATTTTCAAATGCAGATATTGTTCTGGAGATGTAAATCTGCTTCCAGCTTGATAGCATTTTGTTTATAAGGTAAGAACTCTCATTTTGAGCTTCATTGATACAAAAGAATTTTAATCTACCCAAAACAGTAGTTTGGGTGTAAGTGTATTACTGTCTTGAAGTCTCTGTTTATATATTTACACCCTCTTGAGAGGGCATTGGTACCCATTGATGCACCCGTTAAAATGGAACAATGCCATTTTTATTTTGTTGTTTTTCTGGGACATTGTTTGGTTGTTAGTGTTATTTGGTTAGCATGAAAACAGATTTTGAATCTAGGCTTACGATATGACACCAATAAGGCTTTGCTACATAGTCTAGGGGCATCTTCAACAATACTCAGTACTGACTTTATAATTTCTACCCTCTTGAGAGAACAAGATACCCATAAGGTGTTCCTGGATCACTAGCCTTTGTGTCATATTTCTAGCATTTCCTTTTGAATATAGACTCATATTTCAAACTTATTCTCATATATATGTTGAATGTTAATTGTTTTGAGTTTATATCTAACTCCATGCCGAAATGAATCTGCAGATTCAATGTTTATGCCTTGGAATCAAGAACTCGGGTTTTTCGGATCATGAACTAGAGCTGAAATTTCAATGGGTAAAACCATCAATAAATATAGTGAAGGTGGTTCATGAGAGTACCACGACCTATGATCGAGACATCAACTTCATTTTGGTGACGGCAGTTCCCGTTTTTTTTCATGGTTGTATCTGTGATACAGTGCAACACATGTTATATTGTTAAGGGATTTCTGTAGTCTGCACTGGCAATTAAAGCTAGACACTCTCTGCATTTTTCATCCTATTTTCTACTCTCTCTCTCTTTCTCTCTCCCTCTCCTGTCTCCCTGTAAGATAGTTTTGAGGCAAATAATATTAGATTGTCTGGGATTTTATAAACTCTATAGAATTGTAGCCTTATCAAACATATTGGGCTGGGGGATCTTAAAATGGGGAATAATGAACTTGAAAACAAAATAATGAAGTGTTAAGATTCCAACCTAAGAACAACATACTCTCCATGTTAAGTTTCCAACTTAATAGTGTGAGCTAATAAGTAGATGACCCAAACAAGTATATAAAGTAATGTTAAACTTGATATTTAATCAACGTGAGATGTGGTATTTTTCTAAGAATTAGTATAATAGGCTTTCAAAGAAACCGAGAAAGCATACCACCATTACAGAACAAAGAATGCAGCCATAACTAAATCACACTATAACTTGAAGGATGGCAGTATGGCACTATGAAAACAGAGAATGCAACCACTATCACACTATAGCTTCATATATGACACTTGTATGTGCATGCTAACTGCTTGGCATTTGTATTGACATTATGCATGAATAGCCACCATATAAATAAATAAAAAAATCGTCCCCCCACAAACAAATTGAGAAATGGCGATATTCAATTCATTTGCAAATACAATTCAGTTTGTTTGTTTGTTTGTTTTTTTCTTTCTGTTTTTTTTTTTTTTTTTAGCCTCTATTAGCACTCTCAAGACTTGTTTTTCATCTCTCACTTATTTTATATTTCAAAAATTTATAAAAAATAAAAAAGTTTTCATAAAAACTGGTCACGTTTTCTAAGAGAAAACACCATTTTGAATAACTTTGTCGAAAAGTTTTTTTCCTAGAATCTATCATTTAAGTGGATTTTTTTTTTCTTTTTTTTTTTGTCATTTACAATTTCTGTTTCATAAATGACTAAAAAAGTCCACTCAAACAATAGAATTTGGAAAAACTTTTTGTTACAAAATTGTTCAAAATGATGTTTTCTAGTGGACATATAATCAATTTTCATGAAAACTTTTTTATATTTTTTATCAAATTTTAAAATATAAAATAAATGGGACATAAAAATCAAGTCTTGAGGAGGCCTCTCCCTTTTTTCTTTTTTCCTTCTTGGTCCAAAGGAAAGTCCAATAAACCCTTCTACACTGGCCATGCCCTAAAAATGCATTCCATGAGGAGTTGAAATCATTTTCTCGAGACACACAATGCAAGTATAAATTTCTCACAATTTGCCAAGATTGAATGAATAAAAAAGACAAAAGAATAAATTATGGTAATTGCCTTGTTCGGCCTGTGGTTTTCAATACCATCTCCAACTCATAACATTGTCTTATGGGAGATGCTAGTTAGCTCGACACTTTACCTTACAAATCTTACCCTACTCAAAGAATAAAGGAGTAGAGTTGTGGAGCCCACTGATATGGTTAAACCCTAAAATTTGAAACAAAATTACATTCACATAATATGACAAGATTGTAGAGCAAAGTGTGAGGCTAACTTGCACCCAAAAAAAAAAAAGAAAAAAGAAAAAGAAATGTGAAGTTAACTAGCATTTCCTTTGTATTATTGATTCTACGAAGAAATGCCAAAGAAAAGTAGTGGGCCTTCAAACCAAAGTAGGTAGAAATGCTAGAAGAATTGACTAAGAGTAGCATTTTGTGGAAGTTCAAAATTTTATTGACGAGGTCACTATATCCTAGTGATATTTTCAATATCATTCTTATATATGAGCACCGACAGATGAACTTAAAAATTGTAGGGAAAATTTAAGAGAAAAATTCAAAGCTTTAAGACAGTTGGCATCAAGGGGCGTCCTTTTGAGAGGTCAAAAATTTAAACTCTTCATGTGAAAAGGAGTTTTTTCCGTAAATAATACGAGGACTATTTTAATAAAGTATTCTCATTTTAGGTTAGTTACAAAAAAATTTCTCACAGTGGATGTCTTTATGTAACTACGTGGTCTTGTGCGTCCAAATTACACAATGAACCGTCATTCAACTTCAAAATAACAGTTTGACTTGGAACAAAGAAAAAAAAAAAAAACTAAAACCACTTTTGCAACAAAACCACATTTCCTAGACTCTCTTCTCCCTCCCACATCTCAGGGTCTCTCTCTCCCCATGCCCCTACGTACTTCTCTCTCGCCCCCACCTTTTAATGCTCATCCCTCCACTTTCTTCTTCCTTCTTCTTTGATCTTTTTACGTTTTTTTTTTCTTGTCTTGCTACCTCCATGACTGTTATGGTTATAAATTCAAAATTTTCAACCCATTTATTTTTTTGTGGTTTGCGAATTAGTTTTGACCAAAGAGGCAAAGAATTCATAGGAAGCAAAAAAAGCTCCCATACCTCTATGTTTGGTCAGTAGATGTTTGCAAATTGTTATGATGGTGTACTTACTCTCTTCATCACAGTGGCAAGCATGAGGAGAAATTTATACCTATTTTAATTTCAAAATTTGTTATTTTTTCCCCCTTCCTTTTTTTCCCATTTCTTTCTTTCTATGTTTGATAGCAACTCCATTTGCTATAGGATTCTATTATCGCCACTCGCTGCTAAGAGTTACATAATCATTATTTTCCCCTTTCTTTCTTTTCTTTCGATGTAGCCACTCGTCGTTGAGCTACTCTTTCTTTTATAGGCGACTTCTATGAGAGGGTTGGAGGAGGGTAGGGAGGGTTTTGGGGGGGGGGGGGGGGGGAGGGGCCTAGGGATGTGAGAGAGAAAGATGGGAAAGGTTTTGATCCTAAAAAACTTCCGTTCTTTTTCTTTCTTTTTTTTCAACTAAAACCGTTATTCTAAATGCCGGTAATTTGCATGCACAGCACCCACATAGTTACGTGGCGCATAACATGGTATAAGGACACTCATTATGAGAATTTTTTTTGTAACTAACCAAGAGTGAGAATGATATATTAAAATAGCATTATTTAGGGAAAAAAAAAACTTTGTAAAAGGGAAGGTTGAAATTTTAAATACGGGTAGACTTCTGTTCAAAAATTAGTTAAGAAATTTTGGAAAGAGTTTAGTTTCTAAGTCCGTTGATTTAACCGTCATCATCATCTTCAGTTATAAATAACTTGTGACCACTATAAAACGACTAATATAAATGCAATTCTACCTTAAGATTAAATAGAGAAAAGATATGATTTTCAACTTAAGTCAGCCTGTAATTCTAATGGTTAATCAATAGTTTTTGAAATTTAGGTTTATTTATTTATTTATATTTTTTTTTAAATTGAGTTAAACTTTCCATTCCCTCTTGAAATCTACCACCAATAAAATTTAGGGGCATTTGGACTCAAGTCCAAAAACGAAGCCTTGTGTATCGTTAGGTTCCTATTTGAAAACATATCAAGCCTCAAGTCCAATATAATGTTGGAGGACGAAAAAGCCCCTACTTTAAACACAAATCCTATGAGAAACTCATTGATTACCGAATACCCATAAAACATGGGTTCATAACAAACGCATCCAATCTCGATGAAAATAGTGGGAAATCTTCAATATTTGTCCCATTTTTTCGCAAATGGTGTTACATGAACAATCTCCGCAACTCCCACTTTCATATTGGGTGAACAATTTAGTTAGAAAGCATAATTGCTGACAGCCCTTGTCAATCGGTGAAGAATTTTGAGGGTTCAATTGAACAAATTTGCACGGATTCATGAACGTCAGATGGTTTTTTGGAAGTAGTTACTTTATATTTGTTACTATTTTATAATAGATTTGCATGGATTCATGTAATTGTTTCTGCGGAATGTAGGGTGGGTTTGGGTCGATTTGAAGCTCTTTCTTATGGCCTAGGTTTTTACACAATATCGTGATAATTGAGATTTCTGTGATTGTAGACCATGTTGTAATTGTTGATAATTTGTCTAAATCCCAAAAAAAAGTTGAATTTTTCTCTGGGGTTACAATGCAATATGCAATTCTGTTTATACACATCATCCCTTTCCCAGAATATAATTATTGAGTAATTATAGGTGAAGTTTTTTACTAGTTTGAGTATGTGTTTGTTGATTGTGTACGGGGATTGAATCTTACCCAACCAATGATTACCCTTTTATTAACTAGCAATTGTTGAGGAGATTTAGTATACCGTGTAACTGTTAATATATTGAATTTTGCTACGAGTTCATGTAACTGTTTAACATTCCATTCTACGAGTTCATGTAATTATTCTCATGGTGCTGACAATTTGGAATCCATAGATTGATTGCAGGGGTTTCCTGCATTGTCAAATATGGGGATTTGGGTGTTTGTGAATTATTGCTTTCTATGAGTTCATGTAACTATTCTTAGTATGTTGGCAAATTTGAATCCATTTGTAATTAGTTACATGAAGTTTGTAACTACTTAAATTATTTTTCCCATTTTGTGAAATAAGTTACAATGAAAAATGGCAATATTTGAATAATATGCTATTGTCGTGAAAATAATTACATATTAGCTGTAAAATAATGTAATCGCTTGGTCACAATATGAAGAACTCAAAGCAACCCCCATGTAACACATGACATAATAAAGGATTGTGAGAATGAGACAAGTTTTTTAAAAGGAAAAAGGCTTCCAAACATGTTTTGGGCAGAAACAGTCGCTACAGCAGTAATAAGATGATGGAGATGCTATCTTGAGAAACGAATCAAGAGAGAATAAAATAATAAAAAATAAAAGACCCAATCCAAGAACTTGAACCCCGTATATATCTGCTATCGACGAAAATGATTGATATGCGAAGTTGAATAACTTTCACCGTTATTGGATCAAAAAGCAAGGAGAAAACTTAGGTGAAACAATCTCCAAAATACTATATTTGTTGAGAGGGGCAGCAATGGTATTTAGCTGTTTTGAAATAGATGCCACATGTCGTTTCAACTAGCAAATGGACTCCCAGCTTTAAAAGAATTCTTTCAAGACTTGTGGCTAACTGTTTTTGCCAAAATGGACTTTTGGCATATTTCCCCTAAAAGTTATAAGGAGGCCATTGCCACCATATAAAGTACTCTAAGTCCCTACTTAATTTACACTTTCTAAGATTTTATGAAAATATGTATAAAAGTTCCTATGAAAACTAACCACGAACTCTACTAGAAACCATCATTCTAAACAACTTTGTAGAAGAAATTTTTTTCAAAATTTGTTGTTTAAGTGGACTTTTTTAGATATTTACAATCTCTGTTTCATTTTTACAAAATGCATGTTTCATGAAAAATGTCAAAAAATCCACTTAAACAACAAATTTTGAAAAAAAAAAAAATATATATTTTACAAAGTTGTTTGGAATGATATTTCCTAGTAGATTGCATGGCTAGTTTTCATAGAAATCTTTTACATTTTTCGTAAAATCTTAAAAAGTATAAACTTAGTGGGGACTTAAAATAATTTATGCATTGCAATAGGTTGGTCGCAAAATTTATTGGGTAAAATGCAAAAAAAAAAAAAAAAAAAAAAAAAAAAAAAAAAAAAACCTCTATTGTTACCCATTTTGCAAGTTACCCCCTTTTATTAAAAAAACCCCTCATATTGTTTTAAGAGGGTACGTCGTTAATGGAAAAGGAAAAAATCTGTTTTACCTATCTAATTTGCATAGTCCATTTTCAATAAAAGCAATCCAACGGCCTAAAATGAAACCTGTTTATCCGAATCAACCCACTAACTGCCTCTCACTCCACCCTCTCTGGCCTCCTGCACGATCTTAGGTTCCCTCCTCTCCCTCTCACTCTGTTTCACAACTCATAGCCGGCATACCCAGGCAGCTTCCATCGGCACTGCCGGTAACGAATTAGAAGAGGACAAATCCATTTTTTATTTTCATTTCTCTCTCCAAAAACTTCACCCACTGCATCGCACCACACCTTGTCTTGCAAGCGACGAAATTATAGTAGCAGTGATGGCAACAGGCGATGCCGATGTGGTTGATCAAAATAGCCACCGTCGATGTTGGTAGAGAAAAGAAATATCCCCCACACCGCTGTGGTTAATCATGGGAGAGAAGGCAGATCGTGGAGGGAAGGAGGGGAGGGAGAGAAAGCCGATGGAGAAAAAGAGAAAAGAAAAAAGAACTCACCTGCAACCACCTACCATCGATTACTTGCTCCCTCCATGCATTACAGATTTAAATCAAACTAATTAGAACCTATTTTATCAACCAATCCACCTGAAACTCTAAACCTAAAACCCAAATTGCATAACCCCACGAGATTCCCCAAACCAAACTCAAGAAATTTCTTGAGAGAAATAAGAAATTATAAAAGGACAATTCTTCTTTAACCTCCGTTTTGGGGAATAAACGGAGAAGAAGTGCATGCCCAAAACGATAAGTGACACTGGAGTTATGGACATTGGGGGTATCGCTAGAGAAGAAGAAAGTGGATGAGGGTATGTTGACGATGCGAAGGAGATGTGATCATCAGTGGTAGTGAGAATCTGAGCAGCGTCGAGGTTGAATCGGTGTTGTATATGAACCCATTGGTGAACGAGGCGGCAGTAGTGGCTCGACCTGATGAGTTCTGGGGTGAGACTCCGTGTGCGTTTGTGAGTTTGAACAACATTAAGTCAACTCAAAAATCACCAACAGAGATGAATAGTAAGTAACTAACTGGCGAGGTTAGCCGGTGATAAATATGGTAGAAGCTAGGGGTAGAAGAAGAGAGATAAGAAAATGGCATTTTTTGTTATAGAAGTCTAATAATCAGTGTCACATGTGAGTCACGTGCATTTTTTCGTTAGTTTTGTAATATTGACTGGACAGTAAGGGGTAATTTGTCAACCTTAGTCATTATGGGGTTTTTTTGGTGGATTTTTTAATAGAGGGGGAACTTGCAAAATAGGTAATAATAGGAAGGGGCTTTTTGTATTTTACCCAAATTTATTCTAAACATTAATCCATGCGTCACGTTTGAAATCAAAACCAGAAGTCTACTTTAACAATTTCAACGACTCAAATTCAGCCACGTAATAAACGTCACTGATCATGAGTCCGCCTAATCACCGCCCACCCATAAATTTCCGATTTTACTGACTCGAACTACACATACAATAAATACAGCCTTTTCTCAATCAAATAGGTGTCGATGGAGGAAGCGAGAAAGCGCACATCCTTCTCAATAGGAAATTGCAGTATGCAAAGGTCCAAACCCTAGAAATCCCCCCAAAAATCCTCAAAAAAAAAGAAAAAAATCTTTCCTACATTCTCTCGCGTTTTCCCTCTAATTTTCTCTCATTTTTCTTCCCTTAATTTTATTGTGAACTCTTCTGGTGCGATTGGATCTGAGTGTTTTTTCAAACCCATTTAGTTCCATCAATCCGGAGGAGAAATCTCAAACTTCTCTTTCTAGGGTTTAGGGTCTGTTCAACTTAGGGTTTTAGATCTGAAGAACCACTGTTACTTCAAAAACTTGTTTGCTAAATTAGGGTTTTTTTTCAAGAGTGGTTGGTAGTTTGGGGTAGGCGTTCAAAGCTTGCATATTTTTAATTTATTGGTGTTTTTTTGTTTTGTTAAAATTGTGTTTTTAAGGGGTTTTTGGAAGGGATTTTTGGATTGTAGGGGGAGTGGTGCGGCAGCAGAGAGAAATCTGAGCTGCCAATGCCATTTGTTTCGTTTTTGGAGAATTTTTCGGTGATTTTTGAGATACCGAAAAAGTTCGAGCTCAATGTCTTGGGCAGGCCCGGAAGATATCTATCTGTCTACATCTCTTGCCAGCTATCTTGACAGTAAGCTCTCTCTCTCTCTCTCTCTCTCTCTCGCTATAGGTTTTAGTTATAGATTTTCTTCTGTTATTTATTGCGTACCTTTGGACTGCTAACATGTACTTACAGTTTCCTTGCTGAAGTTTTGATTTTTAATATTTAAAAATATATAATTGTGTATGGGGTCGACTAGTGATTTTGTCTTCATCAATGGTTACCACAGATTTAGTCCTATGTGCTTTCAGTTTTTCTGGCAAAATATAGTTAAAATCTCCCGTATTAAAGTTCAATTGTGCAAAAACGAGGGGGTGTTTTAAGTAACCCGAGAGGAAACTGTTGATGATGCTGTGATATATCAGACATTGGGCAGTAGTCTCTAAGAATATTTGCAATAGTCTTGACACAGTTTTAAGTTCTGGTTATGATATGTAGATAATTATTTTTTTTCCTTCTTGTAATTTGAATGCTTTAATATAAAAAGATGTTTAAACTCTTGTCTTGAGAAGTTTGATGGAAACATGGAATGATGCTATTGTAGCATCTTCGTTTCATTATGGAGATTTTTGCCTGATTTCTCACATGCAACTGTGACTAGGCATCCCCCTTCCTTTTTTTGAAGGAAATTTTAGTAATATATTACTCTGTAAACCTTTTGTTTTTTTCTTCCTTATGAGGTGCATGAGTTTCTTCTCCTCTAGTTATTCCGAGTCTTGCATTTAAAACAAAAATAAAAAATAAAAAATAAAAAATTTACAGAGAAACTTCTTGTACTGCTGCGGGATGGTCGAAAGCTATTGGGAATACTGCGCTCTTTTGATCAATTTGGTAAGTTTTTCTCTCACCATTTACTGAGGTTTCACATGCTATTATTTTAGTAGTGTTCCAATGATGATGGAAGTTTCATTTCTCATATGCAGCCAATGCTGTTCTTGAGGGTGCATGTGAGCGAGTTATTGTTGGTGATCTTTATTGTGACATCCCATTAGGTCTATATGTAATCCGCGGAGAGAATGTTGTGTTAATTGGAGAACTGGTATGTTGTGTTATTTGTTACATGTGGTTTCTGTGTTTATTTGCTTTAATAAATTACCTAAGAAGCATGGACACTTTCCAGATGTGCTGTGTTAGTCTTGGACATGTGTCTAATGTGACACTCCTCCAATGCACCTCCGACACAACACCTTTCTCATTGTGTCTTTCTTCTTCTTCTTCTTCTTCTTGTCATAACTTCTTTGTCAACAACTCGACTAAGATTTTTAAAAAATTGTACTAATTGATGAATTTTGATTGATTTATGTGATCTTACATGATATAATATAATTATATGTATAAAAATATAAATTATATTATGTCTTGTCGTATCCAAAATTTTGAAGATGTGTTGGCGTGTCCATGTCATGTCATAACCGTGTTACATGTTAGTTATCCATGCTTCTTAATAAATTACCTTCTCCTGTTTTCTTGATATTTGCATTTCATTGTTTAGGACTTAGAGAAAGAGGAGCTTCCTCCACATATGACCCGTGTTTCACCGGCAGAGATTAAAGGGGTAAGTGCTACTGTTGTGATGTTTCTTTCTTGCATATATTAGGTTTTTTTTATAAAAAAATATTTTTATTAGTGAAGATAATTCCATATACTCAGATAAATTTTATGGCCCACACAAGGGATCATTCACTCCTTGCATAGTTGCATACATAATTTTCTTGTATAGAAGTTTCTGAATAAAGGTTAAAATATATGCCATTATACCATTTTCTACTTTTGCTCATATTTTCCTTAAAAATAAAAAATAGTGGTGATATGGCAAACCATGCTGCCAAGTAGTAATGCGTTCCCTTGAACGAATTACCAATCTTATGTATCTTGTGTTTAGTACTGTGATTTCAATATCTATTTGAATTAATATTATTTTAAGAAGGAAAAAAAAAAAATAATAGCTGCACATAGTTCATGTGATCATGTAGTGAATGTGATAACAGTTGTACATATTTTAGTGGTGTGGTTGCTTTCAAGTTTCAACTGAATTTGAACTTCCTTGTTAAATCTCTCCATTGTTATTTCAAGATTTGGGTGGGACATTCATCTGGTCAGCTGATAGAGGTGCTCCAACATTCATTGTGTCATAAATAGGGTTTTTCAATTGGAGGAAATTCACTTTGTTTGGAATCTACCGATTTCTACTTAAATTAACACTTTCACTAAGGTTCTTATTGGTAATTAGGTCAAAGAGAATGTCATATTTTCCTTAGTAAATATGAGTGAACGACAATATCTTGATTGAAAAAAAAAAGGCTTCATACGAGGTAATTGAGTCAATGAGTTACTGGTCTGACTTCTCAATTGCTGGGTTTCTGAATTTTTTTTGGAAAATTTTGAATTTTGAGTCATCTAGTCCAGTGAAGGTCCTAGTACAGAACCTACAGGTTGAATTGGGGCTGGTAATACTGAACTAGGTTTTGAAACACTGCTGTCCTCTTTCTCTTCTTTGGACCTGTGTGGGATTTATGGATTAGTCACAGAGTTTAGATATGAGCATAATTGGATGGGGCTCAATTCCATCATTTACGGTTGATGTCTACCAAATTATCTATCTATATTATATAGCATTTAATGGGTGGATCTTATTTCTTTAGATGGGTGAATCTTTATGTAGTGGTTTTAGGTTGTTATTTGGGGGATGTTATAGTTCTCCAATGGCAACATTTGGCTAAATCCGTTTTTTCCGCTTTTTGGGCTCATAAGCCCACACAATTAATTTCTGTCTAATATATCATAGCTTCATTTGCTTTAACACACACACACACACACACACACACACACACACACTTTTTGGGCTCATAAGCCCACACAATTAATTTCTCTCTAATATATCATAGCTTAATTTGCTTTAACACACACACACACACACACACACACACACACACACACACAGAGGATGATGATCAGGTGAGCGCACACACACGTAAGATACTCAATTATCTCCCTATATATATATATATATATATATATATGATGATGATGATGATGATGATCAAGTGAGCATGTGTTGATATAACTTTTATCAACATCCACATTGGGGGTTGTACCTCGTGCATTAGTGGGTTACAGGTTACATTAGGCCAATGCACGGAGTACAACCCCTAGTTTATGGTGTTGATATAACTTATATCAACATGTGCTGACCTGATCCAGATTGATATAGAATGATGATCATATATATATGTGTGTGTGTGTGTGTGTGAGAGAGAGAGAGAGAGAGAGAGAGAGAGAGAGAGAGAGAGAGAGATAGCTTCTTTTAGGTGCAGGTATGTGAAGGTTATATGGTCAAATGAATGATCGGATGTCATTTAGATGGATGATGTATGTGCCCAATCATAATTTCCCCAAACAGCTGGTAGGTGCTGGAATTTTAAATGGGAAGTAGTAGTAAGTGGAGCCTCCAAAAATGGGGAAAGCAGGGTAAGCAGGAAGCGTCAACTATGATTTGTTAGAGAAATGCAGTAACATATGTCATGAATGCTTTATATGTAGCACCTTAGAAGTAGGAATCTTCTACGAAGGGCGCTACTCACTTTGCAACCATGATTCTACGCTTCTTAGTTGAAACCTTGTAAGAACAGTGATTTTCGAGAGAGAGAATCTCGATTATAAGTAATACAGAACCTTATGATGGGGGGTGAAGGCAGGGCCTTGTAAGAACCATGATTCTCAAGAGAGAGAATCTCGATTATAAGTAATACAGAACCTTGTGATGGAGGGTGAAGGTAGAGCCATGACAAACCCCCAACTTCTTCTTAACTTCAACTAAAATCTAAAAACGTTTCCAAAAATAATAGGATTCCCATTAAATCATATCAGATTAGTCAAATACTTGTTACTTTCCTTTTAAAAAAAATGAATGGTAAAAATATGTTCTTTCTTTCTCTACATTACTGTGACTTCTCTAAAGAACGCTCTTTGCAACCATTTTTTATTTATTTATTTATTACACCTGAATTCCATTATAATTCTAACGAACTATAAAATTTTAATTGAATTTTCTCTACAATTTCATCCCACACAATATCATAGTAACACAACATACATATTACACAAATGCTTCTTACATGTCCCAAACCTTTGACTCTTCTATATTCTAGGGATGGCAAAGTCCGACACAACTCGCAAAGACGACTCGAACCCAACATGAAATTAGCGGGTTTGGGTTTATTGTAACCATGTTCAGGTCAAAATGGGTCAACCCGCATAACCCGTATAATAAACAGGTTGTTTTCAGGTCCACCCATGTAACTTGTTTTGACCTGCATTCACCCGTTAAAAGGACAAAAATTAGGCTGATATTTTTTTCCATTTAATATATTATGGTGATATAGTTAGAGGATGAAGACATATGATATGTGGAATGTGATATTTAATTTAAAATTATGCTTAGAGTTTGATTATTAATTTATTATTAATGAAAAAATTTGATTCCCTAATTTTTTGACTTGAATATTTGAATATGATAGGTAATAAATAGGTAAATGGGTTAATTGTTAAACGAGTTATATATGTTTCGTGTTGTCGTATCAATCGCATTGACCCATGGATGACCCAACATGATATATTATTAACAGGTTACAATGGTTGTGTCATGTTACTTGTTTAATAATCAAGTCGTGTTCGGGTTAAAAAAATTGACGCGATTAATAAACGGGTTGTGTTTGGGTTGACCCATATGGCCATCCATTCGAGTACATATGTCTTGACACGACATGAACATGACTTGCCAACCCGAGTTGCCTGCCCTTTGGTCCCCTGCCCCCGCTCTCACCCCCGACCTGGCCCCCACTCCAACTCCATGTTTATATGGGTAGCACATGGAAATCAAGCAAGAAGTGGGGCATACAGAATCTCGAAAAGACTTCGCCTGTAATTTTTTCTGTGCAAGTTATTAACTAATCATAGAAGTGTAATGTTATAGAACTCTATATTCTGATTTCCATTAGTTAGAATGTTAGATAATAGTTGGTCCATTGCTAGCCAAATTGCCAATAATTAGTGAAGCTTTTCAATGATTTGTATTAAATTAAAACAATTTTCCAATAATTTTTTAAGTATGATCTTGAAATGCATGAAGTATGAATGTGAATTCTTGGAAGAACTTTTGAAATAAAAGCTATAACTAGAAAGTAAGGAATGTGAGTTAGAAAGATTTGGCCCAGGAAGGTGTCTTGTCAACCCCCATCAGAGCTACACTGACTATGGTTTGAATGGCAATACTAGCTTAATTCATATTGTGAAACTTCACTTCTATCAACCAACTTCTTCTAGCAAGGGGGAAAGTTAATTTTGCTTAACAGTATTGGTCATAAACTTCGTTGAGACAACTATGTCAGGTTAGTAATCAAACTTTGGGTGAGAGATTAAATAGTTTCTAGTCTCCCGAATCTTCAGTATTCTTTGCTTGACAGTGTGCCTTTTAGTGCTATGTATATATATATATTTTTTCCTTTAAAAAAACCCTGGGAGCTGTTTTGTCATCTACATCCATTTTATTTCTTTTCTTTGTTGCAAATACTGCTAAAAATGAGAATTGTGCTTCTGCTGTTTTTGTAAAATTTTATTGGGTTTTCTTCAAGCTCTGTGTACCATTGTATTTTCTGCAGGCACAAAAGGCAGATAGGGAAGCTTCAGATCTTAAAGGTACCATGAGAAAAAGAATGGAGTTCCTTGATTTGGATTGATGTACATCACTGTTGACATCCAGTCCTGCCATTTTCCTCGAGTTCATGCCATGTTTTCCGCAAATATTATCGCGGTTTGTTGGTGTTGGGCAATATAATGAGGGCTGGATTCTCTCTCTCGCTCTCCCCCCACTCCCTCCAAAAAAAAAAAAAAAAAAAAAAAGAAAAAAACATTAATTTTCTGTAACATTTGCAAAGAATTTATTTCACAAGGTTGAGAAGCAGCTGTTTCTCTGTTTGTTGTTTCAAATGCCAAGGTTGGTGCTTATCCTCTTCTCAATGGCATCAGAAGATTGTTGATTTAAAGGGATGATATGGATAATTGCTAGGAAATCTGTGGAAAATTTTTTATGTCATTGGGGTCTTTGAGTTCGATTTCTCTTTTTTGTTTGGGAGGATCTTTGCTTCTCCATGGATGACAAGTTGAAGACTGGTGAGACGGGGCTATGATGTGGGAGTCTTTTTGAATGACATTTCAGGCACCATCTATTCATTTGTAACATGGAAATTGCTTGTGAAATGGTTTGATCCAGTTTTCTTTTTCAATATGCTGCAGATTCCCTTTATTATCACCATGATTACATGGCTGTGCTGTTGCACTGATGCAAACCAATTTAGTGAGAAATGTCAATGATCTAATTTGAGGACACATCTTCAAATCCTGTCTGGCAAACGGAGAATTGAGTATAGTAAATGGTTTAAAAGCACTTGATTGTCAGATGGTTGAAGTAAATTTTGGCCATGATTCTCCCATGGTTGAAGTAGCTTTTGGCCTTGACAATGTTCATCTAGGGTTCACTGAACATAATGGTTGATAATCATAAGTTCCTTGGATTTTTCTTTTTCATTTTTAATTTGATTACAAGTCATTTTAGTCAGGTTCTTTGGGTCACATGGCATGTCATCGTGAGGTGAGGTTTTTGGAGGTTTTCAATTTCATGTGGGGTATAGGTGTGTGGCTATGTTATAAGAAGTTTTGATCCATGTTATCAAAATAAAGAAATTTTTTTTTTTTAATAAAAAAATTAAGCTTTTAGGTGATATTGGTTGGTGTTGATGGATTCAGTTGATATTTCATGTGAAAATTCCAGTCTGTTAATAATATTTTGAGTATTTTATACTCTTTTTGGGTGTATTGAAGTATTTTATACATTTTTTGGGAGTTAAAACCAACTTACCCCAATCCCATCCCATTCCTTGATCACTTGTGCCAAAGGCCCAGGTAATTCGGCTTAAACCGTGCAGAGCGGGATAGAGAGAGATATTCCGGCAAGCACTTGATAATCTTGTGGACTCAAAGGGGAGGAGAAAATGGGACGTGAAATGACCAGACTTTGGAAAACAGTTTCGAAACCAGCTGAGCTAAGAAAAAACATTTCACCGAATGATTTGGAGTTGCATTGTCTAAAGTTCCTTTTCTTGAATTGACCAAATGCTCTTTAATTGTTTCAAATCCATTTTACATGTCCCTTTTCGATAAAATCCTCCTTGTTGAGAGTTCCAAAACAAAACCCATAATAAACAGGAAATTTTGTTTTCAAAAAAATCAAGTTAAATTCGGAAATTCTAGTTAAGGGTTTAACTAAGTTAAACAACATGGGGATAAGGTGTGCTGTGTAACAACATGTTTTTTTATATATAAAAAATGTTTTTATTTCTACTCTATTATATATGAAAAAAAATTATATATGGAAAAATGTGTTTGGAGAATCATTTCCTGGAGATTTACGAGAACAATTGTAGGATGCAAGCAAAAAATACCCCAGCTAACCTACTCGTCTCTTATATCAATCAGTTTCTGTCTCAAAAGGGACGACTTATGAAAAAAACAATAGGGACAACTGGAAAGAAGGATGGCGACTCTAAGCTCACCATTAAGTGTAGCAACAAGAATGTTAGGATCTAATTAAGAGCTAAGATTTCTAAACTTTCTCACATTATAAATCTTACACTCTTACCCGATAAATTATTTACTAATCAGATACCTCTTTTTCCCTTTTTCCTTTTTTTCGTGGGTAGTATTGGAGGGAAGTCGAATCTTGAACCTACTCGAACCCATCCCATCCAAATGCGACCTGAGCTACAGCTCATTGGGATAAGATCAATTCGCAAAAATTTGTCTTTACTTGGGAGCCAATAGAGGTTAAGTATGGGTTAACTTTATGGGTTCTTGGTCTCTTCTCTACTCTATATCACATATGTAGGGTTTCTTATTTGTATGTTGTGTGTGTGAATATCTATGCATGTATGTTGAAAACAAAAACAAAAAGGTCGTCAAGCATGTTAACGGTTGTAAAGCTCGTGTAAACATAGGACAGATTGTGTACGCGCCACATGTTAGCGTAGCCTTAAATAATCCGTAACTAATGAGTCACCTACGCGGGGTTGAGTTGAAAAATGAAAACCACACTCTAATTTTGCCTTTTTAGCTCGAGATCTTGACTCACTTCAGACAACTTTCGCACCAGCAGATCCACAATCCACACCTCCCTGTCTTTCTCTCTCTCTCACTAGGTTTTTTATTCCTCTCCCTCTGACTTCGAAGCTTCACATCTGCAACAATGTCGAGACTGGACTCAATCTCAGCTTTATCTCTTCTGTGTTTCTGGTTTCTCTGCATTGAAGCTTCTGTTCATGAGTACGCTGGTGAGAGATTCGTGAGCAAAGGCAACGCCTTCGTAGTCCATGGAGGAAGTGAAGGAATCTACTCCTCTTTCCCTAATCAGACTGAGACTACGATCTCTGCAAATGGAGATTCTTATATACGGTAAATTCAGTTTCTCTTTCTATATGCAATTTATGTGGGTATACATTTCTATATATATATATATATATATATATATATATTGTTATCGTTGAGATCTCTTGCTTTTACATGGATTATTTGCTATTCCGGGATGAATATTGGTAAATTAGTGGTAAATTGTCAAAATTCCGTTGGTTTTATATTTATTTTGGTCATTCTCTGTATGTTTTCAGTGGTTAATTGTAAGAGATCTGATATAAAATAAAATAAAAAGTGTAGTAGCCTTGATGCGCTCTACACTTGACGTATTTAATTTTGCATGTCGAATGTCTTAATATTACAAGAACAATACAGTCTGAATCGCGTGTCCAGAACTAGGGCAAGATGGATCCCTAAGAGCACACACACAATGAAGGAGAATAAGGATGGGGAGAGAGGGAGAGAAAAATGTGCTTTAAGCATCCCTTGGTAAGAAGTAAGAACCTTTAGGTTGGTAAGCATCTCTTTAACTTGGGGCTATTGTGAATGCCCATATATAATATATATAAATAGAGTCCCATTCTTATGAGGTTAACTTAACCTAACTTTACGTTAGGTCACCTTCCAAAACTGTATCTCTGATTTTCATTTTATGAAACCAACCGTTGGATTAGATCTGCTTCATGTGAAGGTCATGCATACCAAAAATCAAGTTGATCCGAGATTAAGAACCACTTCATTCATAAATGTGCAAAATGAGCAATTTTCATTGGTTAAAAAATGTAATTTTTGGATCAAATAGCAATCAGTTTTGGATCAACTTGATTTTTGGTATGCATCACCTACATGATAAGGTTATCTAATCCAATGGTTGTTTTCGTAAAATATGAATCACATGTATAGTTTTGGTGGGTGACCTAACCTTAGGTTAGGTTAACCTCATAAGAAGGGGACTTTATATAAATATATATGTATGTATTTGTCTAAATTTGTTTCTAAAAGGAAATGACATGTGAGAGGTGTTTTTTGACAATATACGGAGTATTTAATTGCCTATAAAATAATTTAATGACTATTAAACTGGAAGCAATAATGAAATACTTATATAACTATATTGAAACTGTAATATGCATGCGTGTGCATAGACTTACTCATTCTCATGCACATTTCTTAGAATTTTTGTATTCATAATTTTAATTCACTTGTGTATTTATATTTTTAAAAAGTTTAGATGTGTATTATCTCATCTCCTTCAATTATCACCAACTAGAAGGTACTTCGCATTGTTATTGGCATGAATATCAAATCTGGAACAGGAACTAGTCATCAAGTTCAGCAAAATTTGAATAATAGGATTCATGAGCATCAACAATATATGTATAAAATTTCTCCTAATGATTTAGCTGTTATGTGATGTAGGACAAAAACCATAGGTTGATGCATGGTAGGCCTTGTAGATGGTTTAGGGTAGAAATAGGCTAAGGTTTATGGTAGGAGGGTTGCTGGAAATGCAAAGAACAGTTGCTGGAATTTCAGGAAGAGGTTACTAGAAATTCTGGACAACATTGATTCCAACGCTTTGTGCCTTTGTGGTGGCCTTTTGAAGGCTTTGGGTGTTAGGATGAAGGCTTGATGGTTGGAGAAGCGTTGGGGCTAAAAAAAAAAGGGTAGGGTTTAAAGCTTAAAGGCTCTAGAACTATAGGTTAATGGTGTTTTTACACCCCAAAAAAAAAAAAAAAAAAAAAGGCAGCAGCACAAGAAATTAAGAAGAAGAAGATAATCTAGGAATCACTCCTAGAATTCCTTAAGCATCAAACCTAGGGTACCATAGGCATCGCATCTAGGGTTACAGAGAAGGCCTCACACCCTCACAGCTTGTGAATCACTTACAAAGTAGAAAATTATGCAAAAATTCATTCATTCATTTAAAATTGTGCCATTAAATAACCTTATATAGACCCCTAAAAGCAAACAAGCTTTTAACACAAATTAACTTGGAGACCAAATAAGTTTCCAACACAAGCCAAATTGGAGACAAAGTAAGCTTCCAAGATAAGCTAATGAACTTTGACCAAGTGGACTTGGTCTACACCCAAAAAAAGACCAAAAAAACTAACCAAATCAAAAGCCCATACAACCCAACTTAACTAACCACATTACAAGCCCAATATTGAAAATTACCAAAATACCCTTGACTGCATAAAGGACTAAACTTTAATAAAACTAAACTAATAGCATATGGCATTAACAAAAATATAAATAAGACAACTCCATTTAAACTCAAAGGAGCAAGATCCCAATTAGACCCCATTATGAGCATTATACCAATAATCTTATACATCAATTGAAAAAAGGGTTAGGATCAGGGGACACAATTTTGACACAATTCTTAAGCAGTTGGATCTACAAGATCCAATGGCTAAGCTCCATTCACTATCTTCCAAATCAAATTATGTAAAAAATTGTGTACAAAATTTGTATCCATTAATCCCGATCCTTGAAAAAAAGAACCATATATGAGCACGATAGTGTTAACTTGCCACCTAAATATTTCTAGTGAATGGAGTACAGTTGTATATTAAATGAGAATTTTCTTGAGTAACATGAGTATTTACTGTGCATATAAATCATGGATGTCACCTGCAAACTTCTGGAGTGTCAAAAATTTGACGTGTCTTACGCAGATGTGTCTCCCACTTACATGTGTGTATGCAATTTCGCCAATAAATTTTAGTGAAAGTAGGTTCCCTTTTGTTGATTATACATGTAATTTCCTTGCTCTGTGGTTTCCAAAGCAAAATTATGTGTTTCAAGATTTTTCAATGCTTGGTTCTATTCCCATCGCCTGATTGTATATTGTAATCTGTAACCAGTTTTGAAAGGATTACTTTCCGGAGGCCGAAGGAATTTTCTAACTCCAGCTCAGGGCTGGTCCAAGCCATTGTTTTTGAGGTGGAAGATAGAGAAATGATTGGGGGTTCAGCTTATGGTGGCCAGAGAGCAGTTTGCTGCTCAGCAGATCTTGCAAAACTGGGTGCGTGTTCACAGGGAGAAGTTATTCACCGCCCATCCAGCAGAGATCCTAGCTGGCCTCAAGTGTTTGGTATCTCCTTCAACATAGATGAACTAGCTGCAACATTGCCATCAAAGTTGATACAAATCACAAAAACTGGGATGTATAATTTGTATTTCATTCATTGTGATCCAAATCTGAAGGAGTTGGTTGTAGAAGGAAAAACTGTATGGAAAAATCCTACTGGTTATCTACCTGGCAGAATGGCACCTCTTATGAATTTCTATGGGTTCATGTCCCTTGCTTTTGTAATACTTGCAATTTTTTGGTTCTCTCAGAATGCAAGATTTTGGAGAGAGGTTCTTCCATTGCAGAACTGCATAACACTAGTGATAACGCTTGGCATGCTTGAGATGGCTTTATGGTATTTTGAGTACGCTGAATTCAACGAAACTGGAATCAGACCAACTGGAATCACTGTATGGGCAGTCACTTTTGGTACTGTGAAACGTACAGTTGCACGTTTGATCATCCTGATGGTTTCAATGGGCTATGGTGTTGTGAGACCTACCCTTGGTGGTCTAACATCAAAGGTGATTATGCTTGGAATGACCTTCTTTCTGGCATCTGAAGTGCTTGAACTGGTAGAAAATGTCGGTGCCGTCAGTGATCTTTCAGGAAAAGCAAGACTGTTTTTGGTTCTTCCTGTGGCAATCTTGGATGCTTTCTTCATTCTTTGGATATTTACTTCCCTCTCTGCGACTCTAAATAAGCTTCAGGTACTTGGTCCGCATCAAAATTCTCTCTCTAATAACCTGGTGGATTAGCAAATGAAAACTCTAAATATCTGTTGAAGACTGTGCATCATATGGAAACAAGATCTCTAGCGAAATATATACTTATTTAATAGATAAGATCCTAAGAAATCTTCATTTTTTTTAAAAAAAATGGCTTGTTGGAAACTGTGATGAATATTGATAGTAAAAGAACATTGAGATAATTACAAGTTTTAGAAGCACAACTGGAACTCCAAAATCCTTCCAGAACCTGTTTTGAACTAACTCAAAGACTAAGGTGCACCAAATTTTCTGAAATGATCTTAAAAAAGCAACAAAATAATTTTCTCAAATTGTCCATTGGTGTCCTCAAACCAAAGCAACTGGGCTTGTTTTTACTTGTACATATAAGAGAACAAATGAATAACATTGTAATCCTATGTATCATCCATATTAAAATTTGCTGCTTGGTTTGTGGTCTTGCATGTGCTCATGCACACACTCAATTATCTTTTGAATCTTAGCCAACTCTATCATGGCCCATCATATAAAATTGGATTCCCCTATCCTGTTTGTGACTTCTACATGGGATTTGGGTGGGTAAGCTGGGTGTCATTTTATAATGCATTATGAAATTCGAACTCTTTTTGTTATGTTGTTTAATATCACTTGGTGCTATGTAAATTATTAAAACATGGAACCAACCAATAACTCTTTTTTCTTCTTTTTCCTATTATCGTAATGCGACAGGCTAGGCGGATGATGGTCAAACTAGATATTTACAGGAAGTTTACGAATGCTTTGGCAGTAGCTGTTATTGTGTCTGTGGGTTGGATATGTTATGAGGTAATATTTATCCTTGGCTGATTTTGTGATTATACGAAACAAGACTAATTTTTCGTGCCTGCTTTCTTTAGTTTTTCTTTTGACTTGAAACATTTAACAGTGGACCACCACAAGAATATGAAATATGCACGAGGGTTTTGGCTGTGAACTATCCTCGTTATGAAAATTCTTAGTTGCGTCATGTGTTGCTGAACTATTGCCTAAATCTTTAGCATCTAAACTCTAAAGACTGAAGAGTGTGAAAGAGAATGAAAGAAGACATAGGCTTTTGTTGGAAAGCCTTGAGACAAAAACATGGATTTTAAAACTGGTGATAATTAGTTGTTTTGTTTAATATGGGCTGTGGGAAGTGATATGAAATTATTTATGTTCAAGATTTTATCATACATTTGGAGAAATCTTGTGAAATTTTGGACAGCTTGGATTGAATTGGCGTAGACAAGATGGGTTAAATTGTTTCATAGGATCAGTAAATTTTCACTTTTCTTAAGAAAGGTTGGAAACAATTGAGTTATTGTTTGTTTACATCTTTTCTCTCTTATCCTGCGCTCTATTCTACTTCCAAGATTTAGTAATATCTTATGCCTATGAATTTGCAGCTTTATTTCAAATCCAATGATGCTTACAATGAGCAGTGGCAGAATGCTTGGATCATCCCTGCTTTCTGGCAAGTGCTATCATTCTCTCTCTTATGTGTCATCTGCACTCTTTGGGCACCATCTCAAAACTCAATGCGGTAAAAACCTGGCTCCTACCTTGGAAACCTCTTTCTTTCTTTCTTTCTTTCTTTCTTTTTTTTTTTTTTTTTTTTTTTTTTTTTTTTTTTCCCCAATAGTTCTTTTTGTATTTAATATGATATTTTTCGCATCCTTAGAAAATCCCAACAGATCCTTTAATAGTTAAGTTACACACAAATTCTGGTAGTATTAAGCCAGCGGCATTAGTGATGCCCTTGGTCAACATTCAGTGGGGTAGTAAATGCAGGGCAGCAGGCAGGGTGTCTTTGTTACTAATCTAATGAAACCTTGATTTGCCCCCACGCACCCATGACTGATATTAAAATATTCCAATACCACTGCCGTTTATCTCTAGGATTGTAGAAACTAGCCAGTCCTCCCAAGCTTTTGTGCAGTAGTAGGGGCAGACTGTCGCAGGTTAGGTCTCCAACCCAAAGGATTAGCCCATTAGGTGGAGGTATTATACCCACTTTATAAGCCTAGAACATCCCCATTGCCTATCCAATGTGGGACAAAGAATCTATGACATTCTCCGGCACCCAAACACTTGGACCACCCTGCCTTCCAGTCCACCCTACAGACAGGGGACCCGCTACCAACGCAAGCACCCTCTGGTGTGGGCGCTTGGCATGACACCAGATAAGGGGATGGATCTACTCTGATACCATCTGTCATGGGTCGGGTCTCCAACCCCAAAGTCTAGCCTATTAGTTGGAGGTACTATACCTGCTTTATAAGCCCAGGACTGCTCCAGTGCCTATCCAATTTGGGACAAAGAATCTGTGACAATACCGCAGATGTGAGGCAGTAAGCCCAGACACTGATTCTCTGTTAGCTGAAGAAATCATCATCACTGATTTTTTCCCTGCCCTGAATAATTTGGTTTTTTACAGATACACTTACTCAGAAGATGCGAGTGAGGAGTTTGACAAGGATGATACAACTTTGACTCTTATAAAGCCATCCCCTATACCTTCAAAGAATGTTCGAAGCTCACCCGAAGCCATACCAGTGGCTAGTGTCAATGGAGTATCAAATGGTGATTTAGAGGAAGACAAGACAGAGTAATGCAAAACCCAACCATGTTATTTTAAAACAGGTTCAATCATCTGGTTCTCTAAGCTCTATGGTCTCATGATTCTTGTAATGATCCTCCAACTGCTCTCAAGCCCTTCATTTAGAATTTGATGAGAGTGGAGCGTGGAGAAGTCCAGTCGGAGAAACTATGGCAGCAACGAGCTCTTTATTTTCTTGTTTATAATAATCTAGTTTCTACATAATTATTGTATTGGATTTTACTGTGTTCATTAATAGCTGTTACAGATGAGAAAATAGAGCATCTCCACGTTTTTTTGCAATGCAAGATACATCCGTATGGTTCTTCCATAATATGCATAATTCATTTCCTGTAGAAAGGTATTTCTTGTGTCCTGTTCTTCACATTGGCATATCAGATGATGATCTGAACCAGTTGATGCATTACTAGCTTCTCAGCCAAAAAAAAAAAAAAAAAAAGAAAAAAAAAATGGAAGCACATTACTTGCTCGACCTTGCATAGTAAAGCAGATTCTTAATTTTGCAGTAGCTGCTTAAAATTTTCCTGGGAGTTCCAATCCGTCACCACCCAAATTTTTGCTTGCTGTAGGGGTGACCAGATGAGGATAGGGTATAAAGTATAAAACTATAAACTAGGAATGCTGCATTGATACTTACCTGAAAAATGCACGATCTTGGGTGCAGCTGGGTTCAATTTTAGTCAGTTTGGCCTCAACCCAAAACCGAACCCAGTCAAGAGTCACAAGGAACGGAAATGTTTTAAAATGCTTTAAAATGATTTCCTCTGAAACATTCTTTTTTCTCTTTCCTTCTTTCTCCCCCAATTTTCTAACCCTTTTTTCTTCTCTCTCTTTCTGAAATCTAAACTGAAAAAGGAGTCATAATTCTCAGCCCTCATATGTATATGATAGAGGGATTCATCTTCACTGACACACCATTATGCTAGGGAGTACCAAGAACCGTCTTCCTTAGTTTTTGAACTCGTTAGATGTGTACTCTCCCCTGTTGTCAGACACTTCAAAAGCATAGAGGAGCTTAGCATTCTAACCAAGTTGCATCTCAAGACATCCTAATCATGTGCTATCAGTTCTAAGTACTATTAAAAATTGAAAAAATACAAAACTGAAAATGAAAAAAACAAAGCAAGCAAAAAGTCTGGTGCTTAAAGTATACAAGTATATCATTGATCCTTGCCAAAATAGGGACATTCCCATTCTCAATGAGATTTGATCCATTTGAATAATCTAGATATATACATGGTCCCGCCAATTAATGATCGAGGGTCCAGCAAGATTCCCACTTTCCAGTACCCAAAAAGAAAAGAGATTCTCACTTTCCCTACCCCTCAATTTGGTGCTTGAAGGTGGACCTTGGACCATAATTATTGCTTCCGATCTTCTCAGTTTGTGACATGTTATTGTAGAATCAGAGAATGCATGCCTCCCCCAATTGGCTAGGGGTGTTCGAGTAGTTTTGGTTTATACTGTGAACGAAACTAAATCAGGATTTATTTTTATTTTTTTTATTTTTTTTATTTTTGAGTCCGTTGCTTTGCTTTTGATTTGCATGTTGAAAAACCAAACTAAAAAAACATGTATAATATATATTAAATATTAAATATTAAATTTTAATATGGAAATTTTCTATTTCACAAAGGTAAAATAGATAAATAATTCAAAATATCAATAACGACCTAACGGGCTAAACCTATTCATTATCTAACACTCAAGTCTCAAGAAAATTAAAGATTGAAGAGACTCTCAGGCTTCATTATTCAAAATATCAATGTTTAATCCTTTTTGTTTAATTGATAATGTTTAGTCCCAGTATTAAAACTACTTTTTATTTTTAAATTTGGATTGTCATATTTCTTATTTTGTTATGTGTATTCAATTACCCATGATTTATTGCTACTTAGTACTTGATTTGAGAAAACCGAATATATATTGAACCAACATGATATTTTTTAATTTGGTTTGATCAAAATTTTTTGTAGTATGATTTGGTTTTAACTAAACCGAATTATTTTGATTCAAATCAAATCAAACTAAACCGAACCACTAACACCTCTAATGTGACTATTATGGCCTATATCAAAGGCTTAGATTGGGTTTTCATTAGACTCCCATACGGGGGGTTATGGGCCATATGGGATTTATGTGAAGCATAATGAATGATTAAATCGATAAGGGAACGGCTATTGCAACCCCCCATTCTTATAAGCCCACCCCTTTCTTTTTGGTTTTTAAGATTTCATGAAAAATATAAAAAGTTTTTGCAAAAACCAATCGCTTGGTCCAGTAGAAAACATCATTTTGAACAACTTTGCAGAAAAAAGTTTTTCTATAATCTATCGTTTAGGTAGACTTTTTGGTAAAAAATAAAATAAAGGCTTTAAATGGGTAAAAAGTATATTTAAACGATAGATTTAGAAAAAACTTTCTTCTACAAAGTTGTTCAAAATGATGTTTTCTAGTGGATATTATGGCCGGTTTTCATAAAAACTTTTAATATTTTGCATAAAACCTTAAAAAACTAAAGGATGAGGGGTGGGTAATAAGAATGGGGGTTGCATTAGCCGTTCCCAATCGATAAAGAATGGAGTGGGCCTGTGTATACAAATAAAATAAAATAAAATAAAAAGGAGTGGAGATGCGGGCCAAGTTTTGGTAAATTTTACACGATAAATACGTAACAGGACCAATAAATCATCCATAATACAAAGGACTGATATTTTATGGGAACTTTATCACAGCCAATTGCTGAGGGAGGGCATCAAATGGTGGGCACCACATCAGCTTCCATCATGTCCACAAGAAATTTGAAATTAGATTTTATCCCAACAAAAAGAGAGAGAAAAACACAGTTTCCATTTGGATTTCTATCTTGATGGATCACGCTTGACATTTTTGGTGTATTACTTATAAAGTCATATCTTATAGTCAAGCCGGACGTTATAATCGAAAGTGACGACTGACGATGTTGGTGACGACCTAACTCTTCACCAGTCTTTCTTTACAAAACCGCTGCTTTGATTGAAAATGAAATCGGAATTTACCAACTCATATCAATATCTATACTGCCTATAAAGGATTGAATCTAAGAAAAACCTTTAAACGACCAATATACCCCCTTTTTTTTTCAATAGATATTTACCCTTCCTTTAATTGAAACACATAGTAAACATTGTTATCATTTGGTAATAAATGGAAATTAGATTTTTAACTCAAACTCTTAACAAATTAAAGTTAGATTTTTACTCAAATTCTTTTTCCTAAAACAACTATCAAGTTGCATGATAATATATATGAATATAAACTCTTTAAATATTCTGTTTTATGAAGAAAAAAAATTCTGAATGCATATCTAAAGAGTTTTTAATATTTTGTTGACAATTTTGATTTAAAAAAAAATGTACTTACGAATTTTAAACCTTATCTTTTAGGAAAAAATATAAAATCTTTATGTATTTATTATTTTGTATAACTAATATTATTTAAAAATATTTACGTGCAACGCACGTGTGCTATATCTAGTTAATAGAAAAGATACTTACCACAAAAAATAAAAACAGAAAAAAAGAAAAGAATACAACCCTGTTAAGAAAATGGAAAAGAAAGAAAGTTGTCTGTATCATGTCTCTCATTCAGATAATTGGGCAAATGGGTTCATCTAGTTCTTTGACAGGTTGATATAACCTCACCATAGCTTTCTTTAGGTTATAAGATAAAAGTCATTGAAGAGGTGTACTTCTCCATTAAGCATTGCCAATGACATCGTTGGTTGCGTAGCAGTTTGTTATCTTCCAATGTTTTCCTTTGTTTTTCCCCCTTACACTTTGCGGCATGCGCTGTTTAATATATGCTTGGAAAGGACTCATTTCATAACATAGCATAAGCTTTTGGCTTGGCTGGTCAATCCATGCTCAGGCTTTCTATATCAACCTCAAGAATAGTATAGAATTCTTGCAAATAAAACTAAACTGGGAAATCCTAGAACATACATTTCAGATGACATCCAAAAAGTGGCTTTCGGGAACGCCCCAAATCCCCCGTCATAAACCCAGTAGCTTCAACTTGAGGTGGCCTCAAATCAACAGGGTATTCCGAATATAGTATTATATGGAATTAATACCAAAAAAATTCAAAGAACATATTGTGCCCTCAAATACTCAAGCCATAAGCCTCTAACAGATAAAAGGGATAATGAGGATTTCTCTGGTCAAATACCCAACAATGGAAGGTGTTCAGTTGCATCTCATTATCTCCCAGAGCTGGCCAGAGAGAGATACAGGACACATTTTAGGCATAGATCACTAGGCTACTAGAGTTTTCAAGTCAAACACCCGAGCCTCTAATTTGAATGTTGTGGAAGAAGTTGAGCAGTACCCCATGGAGAAACTATAATTCATACAATCAAGTAGAGATTTCACAGGTAGTTCAGCTGTGATTCATCATTAAATGTGGACCAAAGCCACCTTGAAATCATAAAATTTAAGCCACAAAGAATTCATGATGATTGATAAGGATACAAGGAATCCATTAATTTCTCCATGTACCGACAATATTGGAAGACCCAAGAATCTAATGGGTTAATTTCCAGCGCACTCCTATGAAGTTTCGTATCCTGCTGAATTCAACGAGGACTTCCTGTGGATGACAACGAGGACTTCCTGTGGATGACACATCAATCTATTTACACACCTTGATACAGCCATGACCATGAAAAGCCAAAATTGTCATTCATGGAACTCGCTAAGCTTAAATTTGGAGTGATGTTAGAGATAAACCTAATTCCAAAACAAATTTCGGAATAGATATGAAAGGTGCAGGGCTCGAAGAATATGAACCAACTCATTTTTTACATAATAATTCCTAGCTGCGCAGCATAATCGAACTTATGGAAAAAGCAGTGAGACAGACTAATCCAGGTTTCTCTTCTTTTTTTTGGTAAGTTAATCCAGGTTTTCACAATCACGTAACTCTAATCGAAAGTTAGTACTGATGTTTAGTAGGAAAAAGCTCTATGTTGATTCATTCTCAAAAATAATTCTTGTAATGTTGTTGACAATCTCAATAACTATACATCTATCCTAGGTTGGCTTATTGATCTTTCCATATTTGTAGCTACTTCCACCCTTTAATTAACCACTCAATGATGCTTAGTTTCTTCTAATTCTAACAAACTAAATTTTTAAGGGCACCATTTTTCCTATCATTCTGAGATTGTCAAAGCTTGTCTAGATTCCGTGTTCTGCAGACATAGCCTGGTCTGAGAATCATCCAAATTTTCAAATGAAAATGGCTTGCTGATAAAGAAAAACAGTGAAACACACAAACAACAATTCCCATATATGAACAAATGAAACATAATCTAGAATGTGGTAATACAACAAACAACATGCTTACAGGGTGGGAGCATTCAGGCTCAGGGACTTGGCTATTCCGGCGTGCCACACTTGATTTTCGCACATACTTGTTCTCTTCCAATCCACAGAGAATTTATCAGTGATCTGGGGGACTCCTATTCCAGATAGCTACATCTTCTCTTCCAATCCACAGATAATTAACCAGCGATCCTTAAATACATAATGGAGAGCTCAGGAAAGCTCAGATTGACCAGCAACTTCATCGCCCAAATACTCCACAAAAAATTTAAAGAATATTTTTCCTATGGTTCTAGACTTGCAAAACTTTATTCACTCCTTCACTGAGATCTTCTCCTCAAGTGCTGGGAAACTGGGTATCCCTCGAAGAAATCCAAGACGGCATTCTCTAGATCCTCTACCGAATACTTGATGTAATTCTCCGGGTGCTTTCCACTTTCTATATGGCTCCTAAACCGGCCGAGAAAGGACCTGTAAGCCGGGATCAACTTCTCGGATATAGATATACGAAGCTCCTCCCGGAGCTGAGAATCCGGTATCAACCATGTGGCTTGAGTCCGATGAACCTCCTCAAACATAGCATTGAAGGTCTTGAACCTCTCTCTCAAAGCAGTCTTTGAGACCCCAGAAGAGAAACTCCCACTCACATGTAACCCTTCATCCCTCAAACAATACAACACCCTCACCCAAGTTGCTCTCTGGTAGTTCGTCGCCGCCTGCCGGAACTTCCCCGTTAACTTCTTCAAATAATCGTCTCCGATCATCTCTCGTAATTCCGGCGACCCTTTCACCTTCTGAACTATGTAGTGTACATTGTTCATTATAAATAAATGAGCTAAGGACGCATCTTTATAAAGCTTGGACTTACCCTCCATGTTGAATTGTAAAATCACAATGATCCAAATCAAATGAAGCGACAAAGGCGTTCGCCCCTCGGGTTCCGCGAATTCCATATCCGGCATGGTCGGATCGCCGGAGTATCTCGAACCCGTCGACGGCTTCGACACTATAAGCTCAATTAAAGTTTGCTTGTAATCAGAGATGAGACTGATATAATTCATGACATACCTCGTCAAAGGATGAAGCGTCCCACCAGGGACCGGAATCTTTGACGGCTCGCGAAGCACGGCGTTCTCAAACTCCGACAGAATCCCTTTCGCTGCCTCTGCCAACCGCGACAGAATCTCGGCAGCCTGAATTCGAATCGATTCGGCCGATTTGGATTGGAAAACGGCATCGATATCGGGCAATAAGTCCGTCAACGCATCGTGAAGGTCCAAGATCTTGAACAACTTCTCCGGCGACCGCCGACTGATACTTATGGCTTCCGCGAAGTTGAACAGCTGAATCGCCGGACCTTTGACGGTTTCCATGAAGCACGCATCGTCAGTGGCCGTGCCGAGACCGTCGAAGATTTGTTCGCAGAGCTTCTTCTCGCTCGCAAACAGAATCCGAACGCAAACCTTCGCGGCTCGAATCCACCGTCGAATCTTGGCCTCCAGTTCCACCCACTCCAGCCTCTGTACGTCTCCTATGCTCAGTTTCTCGATTCCAAGTCTCCGAAAGCTCGCATCCACCGACGACTTTCGCACGCTACCGTAGACCTGCACGCATTCGCGGAAATATCCGGCGGAGATCATCCTCTCCGCGATGCTTCGGAGATCGTAAATCGCTTCCGATGGAATCAGATCCATCTCGCGAATACTGTTGGTCGACCGGTAACTGGCGCTGTGGCTTGATTCTCCTTCTTGAAGCTCTGCCTCCTTGCTAAATTCACCGCTGTTTTCCTCCGCATAGTCTTCGAATTCACCACTGCCTTCAGCTACAGTGGTCGAATGAACACTATCGGAACTCCGATCGGAAATCGAATCGGCCTCCAACGGACTGGTGTGGCCGATGAGTATGTTGCGGAACTCGTCCTCGAGCCGAGCCATGGCGATCTGGATCGCGCTGTTGACTTTGGTCTGATCATCATCGGAGATGGTCGTCGACGACATGGACCGCTGGATTTCATCGACGGCCTGCAAGTAGAGATCGATTTCCTGTCGGTCGCCGTCAAAGATCATGCGTTCCCTTGCCTCTTCCGAGGCGGTGGAATCCCAGCGTAGAATTATATTTTCAGCTTCATCGAAAGAGACAGCGACGTTCTCCGGCGGTTCCATGGCCGGAAAGAGGTGGAGAAATGAATAAATTTTTTTTTTTTTTTTTTTTTTAATGTTTTTGAGTAGTGGGGTTTAGACTTTAGAGTGAACAAGAGGGAGATACTACTGGGAATGAGGAGATTGAGATTAAAGTAGGCGTAGTGTTGAAACTTGCAAGGCAGCTGCGGGTGTTGGGGATGGGGTGTTGCGACGCAGCTGTGGGTATGTTTCCTCCTTTGTCTTTAGCCTCTCCAATATGAGGAGCCTTTGTGGAAAGATGAAAATAGACTTAGATTTGACCACACCGGGAAACTATATCCCGGCGAAATTGCCGGGAATCATATTTAAGGTTGAAATTACTGCTTCCCATGAGAAAAAATAGCCTCCATTTTTTTTTTCTTTTTCTTTTTCTTTTTCCCTTTTTCTTGCTCTTAGTAACATGAGATGCTTTCGGACACATGTCATTCGCTCTTACACATGCACCCAATAATTACATCATATAGTGTCTTTAACGGTTTAACTTGTTTGTTTTTTTGTGTAATGCTATATAGTATTTTTAGAAATCAAAATTGGTATTTTTAATTATTTTTCTAACCAATTAATTAAATTCATTAGTCTTTTGTTGAGAGTGAAAGTCATGTTATTCTGTATGCAGTTTTTGTATAGGGGAATTTTAGATTTCATCGGACCACGGAAAAATAATTATAGTTGAGGTTAAAACGTTATTAATTTCTTATTAAGTGACTATTAACTTAATTAACAACGAATACCAATTGTAATTATTTTCCTATAAGCCAACTTATCTAAAATTCCCCTTAGAAATAAGGTTGTGCCTTATTATTTATGAGCCACCCATTTGTATATCATGTCCAAAAGTTATTTTTTGTGAATAAGGGAAAAAAAAAAAAAAAAAAAAAAGGAAAAAAAGTTACCGCCTATTCAAGGAAGAAATCTATTATCTGATCAGTAGTCTCGGAAAGAATTTTAGAACTGTTGAAAAGGTGTATGTGCACCAACGAAGGTTAGCCTGAGTGGAAGGGGCTCTGGTCGCTTAAACAAGAGGTCTCGGATTCGAGTCCTTGTGAATGCAGAAAACTTTCTTGGGAGAGGTCTCCGCTTCGGCGCCCGATCGTACCTCGGAGGATTAGTCCTGGGCGAAGCTTAGGGACACCTTGGGAAACCAAAAAAAAAAGAAAAGGTGTATGTGCTATTTAGGGGAAGGGGAATGCTTCTTTTTGTAAACATACAAAATCATGGCCCGCCCCTCCCCTCCAAGGACTCCATCTAGCCATTGAGTAGTGGGCCATGTTCGAACCCATACCACGTTATATCGTCGTGTGTGTGCATGGGAGCATCTCCATGTGGACTATTTTGCAAGATGTTATCGAGAGGGATGTGTTTTAGCAGTTGGCTGTGGGAGAACAAATGACTTAATCCTATAGGACCATTGAGAAGGTGGGAAGGTCGTGGATTTCCTATTAACTATAATTTGAATGCTGGCTTCATTTCCCTTGTGCATATATGATTGAGATCAATTATGCAGGGTGTTGGTACATGGAAGATATAGAGCAAGTGGTAAATGAGAAAGTGTGAGCGCCATCAAATTTTGCTCTTCAACTAGCTCATCATTTCTATGCCACTCGCTATTATTTACATGCCCTCAACCCCAATGCTATGGCGCAGACGTTTGTCCACCGATTGCCTCAGACTTTCCATCAATACACTTACGTCAAGATCCCCTTTTGCTACAGAGGACCTAATTTTGCCGCCACTCACGAAGAATGACCATTCCACTAGGATGGGTTAATACAGGGCTCCACCCCATCTCATCCCACGCCGCCCCTATTGGAAAGGAGTTTGGAAGAGATAGAGACTGAGTTTTTAGGATCTTCTTTTTCTCTTGTTTTTCTAAAACCCATTAGAGGGTTTAGGATGGGATTAGGATTTTCTTTAAAAACTATGCTCGAATTAGATAGGTAGTTTTATTGTGATACTCTTGCCAACTTATAATAATATAAATAATTTCCTTCAGTATATAATAATACAAATAATGCCCCAATTTAATACCGTACTCAGAGGCTTTCATGATTGAGTCCTGGATGGCGTGGGAATTTCCTTGGCCCTCCCATGTAAGGGTCGTATTTTGTCATTTAATATCCTCCTGCCAGTAACTCGGTTGGCCTTTCTTCCTTTTTTTTGACATATTTCTGCCAGACTTTCTTTGTTTGGCTCCTTGTGTCTCACATTGGCCAGAGGATTGTCTCTAGGCCTGTGATGAGGTTAAATTGAATTTGACAAGCACCGAATTCATGCTCAAATGGTATCACTTTAAGTGCAAGGTCCACATTAGAACACTCTGCTCACTTGGGTCCGGCCTTAAAACCTACTCTAATGCATTCTCCGACTAATTACTACGTATTCTCTTACTTTTTTCGATGCCCTCAAATCCCATTATAGAACGACCTTGTCTGCTGCTTCAAATGCAACACCGACGGAAACGGTTTCAGTTTAGAATTGAGCACTTCTCAATCTCACCAATTTTGGTGGTCTTGCAACGCATCTGTACGTGTTTGTTGATGATGATGTCCTACCAAGGCAATTCTGGGCATGGCTTTCTCTTTTACATCGAGTGAGAAATATAGGTTTCCTTGAAAGTTATGGTTAATAATTCATGAAAATTATCGTAACATTCGTACTTTGAGATGTAAACATTACTTATTAATGTTATATTTCTTCAAAAATAAAAAATAAAAAATAAAAAATAAAAAATTATCGAGTGAGACAGAGATATCAAAGAATGAAGATCCCCTATTTTCTTAATCATGCCTCCTCTGCCTGATCATCATTAACAATTTATTAAAATCCACCAAATAGAATGTCTTACTTGTGGAGGGAGGTCCTCTACTCCCTCAATCTTGTCTCTTTCCATGCCTCCTTAGTAAAATTGAGTACCAACTAAATAATAGATCCCACTAATTAAATATATTAAATCCTCAAAGAAAAAAAAAATAAGCTCCGTCTTCTAAGTTATTCGATTCATTCAATTTTAATCAAGTTGTTTGTTCTTTAAAGAGACTTTTGATACAACATCTTAAAAAGAAGAAAATAGTCTGTTAAATGAATTTTCAAGGATGATATACACTAAGTGAGACCCATTATTTGATGGATCCTACATCAAAAAATAAAAAATAAAATTTATGATATCAATGATAATTAAACCTACCAAAGATCTAAATGATATGTAAAGAATTTCTTCCGTCCTGGGATTTCAACATTAAGGATTGAACGAGTAAAACTGAGATTGTCTTTCCTTGATTATGGCCTAATCATATAAAATAGGCATAAAATATGCATAAAAGGAGGATTCAAAGATCTCTGCATGGTGTCAAAGGACTACATTTCGTGGTTAAAGGAGGTTCAAAATGTTTTAGGGTGCAATTAACATGACCCATAGGCTTTCCTGTGAAGCAGAGCCAAGCAAGAGCTTAATTAATGGTGTGGACTCTAGAATCACTGTAAATTACTCGTTTGCGAATAATTAGCGTATATTCCTATTCACCTAATTTGCTGCTGCGGCCGATGCTTCAACTAATCAAAAATTAAATTAATGATCCAATTAATGAAGTCAACTAATCTACTGCCAAAATGGTCCGACATTCACGTGCACGCACGCTTGCATGTATATAAATGATTTACATAAAAAGAATATTTAGACATCATAAAATCAATTAAAAAATTGATGAACTAGTAATTGAAGGGGCCATGGAAGAATTGTTTAAGCTATAATAAAATCAATAATATTGGTGCATTGGGTGTAGCATTTTTCATCATTAATTTTTGTGATTATTAGAGATCTTGTGTCTGGTGGGTTTGGCAGGCTTAGTGATAATCGATAATTAGCTGACAACAATCTAAAGAAGAGAAAAATATTTACAAATGAGGAGCTGCACGAGGGGTGCAGGCTGATCTTTTGAACCAGAAATTTGGGCATGGGCTGATGCAAGACCGTAAAATTTTGGGTTTGGTGTAAGGCACCCTGCTATCAAAAGGTGTAAAGCACCCATCAATTTGATAAGAGGCCCCTTTCAAGAGGTGCTTTTGATTATTGGGCTGTTTTAGTTAGGCTATTTTGGTTCGTTTTGAAGTTTAGTTAGTTTTAGTGGGAAGATTTTGAAATTTATAAATTCTAATATATAAGGGTCTATTTGGGTGCTTAAATGGAAATTAAAAAATTTTACTATATTTTATATAATATTGAAAGTACAAATTTATCGTACTGCAATGATCATCATCACAAATGAGGGAAAATTCAAAATAATATCATTTCATGAATTTCTAAAAAAGGGAAAATTCAAAATAATATCATTTCATGAATTTCTAAAAATTGATCCTATTGGCTATAATATCAACTATAGTGATCGTTTTGTGTTTTTTGTTTTTTTTGTTTTTTCTAAGACGGGACACAACTATAGTGATGATGTCCTCCCACCTTTTTAATATAGTTTTATTCAATGGGATATATTTGTATTTTTAATATTACGTAAAATACATTAGAATTGTCTAATTTTCCTTTGGGCAATCAAATGGGTCCTAAGTAATTTAGGTGTGAAACAATATGCAAATTGTAAAATTTTGAAAATAGAAAATCTTTGTTTATCAAAAAATTTGGTAGAATAAATATGCCATACATCCAACTTGGATGCATTATAAAGTGTGTGAGTATTGGAAAAAGATATATTGATCTGAGCGATTATATTTCCATCAGTACATGTTGATGTAAGTTATATCAGTACCATACATTAGGAATTGTACTCCTTATATTGATCCAACGTACTTCATATCACACTAATGTATAAGATATAACTCCTAATCAATATGTGTTTACTTGATTATCATCTGTGATGTGAAAGCATTTAATAAGTTTTTTTTTTTTAAAAAAAAAACATAATTTCAAAAAAAATAACAATCAATTAAAAAAGGGAAGAAGTAAGAGATTTTTAATCAATGTCTAATAAAAAACTTAAAAAAGGAAAGAATAGAAAAATAGTCAAGTGAGTTATTCCAAAAATTCCTGATTGTGGATGACTCAACTTTCAACTGAGAATGGTGTCACCAATAAAAAAGCATGTTGTTAGGCGCCGAAATCACCGTCCTGGTTCAATGTGTATGCATCGATAAACGATCAATGGAATAAGAATTAATTAAAATTAAAAAAAAAAAAAATTTATGGGACTTTGAGAGCTAAGGTGAGCTACTGTTGTGTGCCAGGTTAGGAATCTAACCGCACGCTTTCTTAATGTTCGTTCCATATCCAGCTGTACTGGGAGAAGGGTTGACTTTTTTGCCAGGTACTAATAAATGATTATTAACTTAATTAAAAATAACTATTAATTATAATTATTTATCCGTAATTGATAATTCTTCCTATTCTAAAACCGTCAAATGAGTTGGAACTCGGAAGTCTCAAAGGGCTTTTTATGTAGCTAGCTGTTCGTGTCTTTAATTGCTGTCCTGTTGCGCCATTGTCTTAATCCCCTTCTTCGCCGCTGCCTTGTCCGGCTTTCTTAATTGACCTTAACTCTACAGGGCTTCGACGCCGTGGATAATATTCTCTCTATTCTTGTAGCTGCCAGGCAAGAGGAAGTGCGTTAGCTCAGGTAATGGGAGCAAGATACGGCTCGGCTGAAAAGTCAGGTAATGCCCATCACAAATTTGGTGTGAGTGCGGTTATTACAACCCCTCAATTTTATTTGTAAATCATATTTTTTATTTTTTATTTTAAGATTTTATAAAAGATTTTTATAAAAATTGATCAAGTTGTCTACTCAAAAACATTATTTTGAATAATTTCGTCAAAGAAATTTTTTTAAAAATCTATGGTTTAAGTTGATATTTTTGCCATTTAAAATTTTTATTTTTGTAAAAATAAATAGAGACAATAAATAACCAAAAAATGATATTAAACGAAAGATTTTGAAAAAAATTTTATTTTACAAAGTTGTTCAAAATAATTGTTTTATAGTGGACAACGACCCTAGTTTTCACAAAAACCTTTTATTTTTTTCTTACAATCTTAAAAAATAAAAAGATGTAAGGTTTACAAATAAAGTTAAAGGATTGCAATAACCTCATTTGGTGCACACTTATTTCGAAGTTTTGGGCATGGATCAATGCATCAAAACCCGCAATTGGAGCCCAGAAATTTTGTAGTTGACGGGCCATCAGATAAATGTTACGGAATAAATACTTTCTCCCAAATCTAGCCATCCTTTCGCACTTGGCCCAGTACTAGGCTTGTCAATTGGGTGGGTTTGGATGGGTTTGGGTGGGTTTAAATGGGTGTAGTCAAAATATCACCCAAACCCAACCCAACCCATTTACATGAAAACTCATTTAAGCAAAACCCAAACTCACCCATTTATTATAGGTTAAAACCCAAACTCACCCGTTTTAAGCAAAACCCAAACTTACCCCTCTCCCGCCGACGATTCTCTCTAGCACCCCACCCCATCCCATCGGCGACGGTGCCCAGTCGAATCCTATCATCATCAAACCCAGTTGAACCCCATCGTCATCAAACCCCATCATCATCAAACCCCAAACCCATCGTCATCAAACCCAGTTGAACCCCAAACGCAATAGTCCTCGACGGGCTCGATTATTGGCGATGGACTCGAGAGCGACGATCTTGGCTTTGGCTTCATCAACGGTCGACGAATCGAGATGGGGACTGAAGGCTTGGAGGAAATCGCAGGCGTAAATGGCAGGAGAAATCGCAGTACCGAGAACATGAAAAAGAAGGGGAGATCGCGGTGGCAGTTCGTCGGTGAGGTTGGTGGCTGTGCTTCATCAGCGAGGTTGGTGTCGGGTAGATCTCAATGGAGTTGGCCAGAAAGTACTTTTTTTTTTCCTTTCCTTTTCTTCTCCTCTTCCCTCCCGTCGACAGCCCTCTTGTTTTTCTTTCCTTTTCTTTCTCTTCCCTCTTGTCACCGAAAAAAATGGTGGTTTTGGCTTGCCGACCCTCCTTTGTCGTCACCGCTCTGGCGCCGAAACCTGCTGCTCTAGCAAAGGCGAAGAAGGCACTTCCTAGCGTAGCAAGAGTCCCCATTCTCCGGTAAGAGTCTCATCGTCGTAGCAAGAGTTCCCATTCCATGCTTCAACCAGTGTTGTAGCCTATCGAGTTTCATCGCACCCAAAATTTTTTATACCAACCTGATTAGACCCAATTATTAGTTGGGTTATTATGGGTACCCATATACAACTCAATTAATAAAATCACCCATCTGTACCCATTTAACTTGGGTGGATTTGGGCGGGTTTGTGGGTTTGGGCATAAATTGCCAACCCTACCTAGTAACATTCCTAACCAGACTTTCTGTTTAAAAATCATAAAAACTCAATGGCTTTAATTTTACCATTGCTTGGTAAATTGGTTTTTCTTGTTGGGTTGTTCAGCTTTGTGCGAAAATCAAGATATAAAGGCCAATGGACAAGAGAGGAAACAGGATTTGATATTATGTTAAGTTGATCAAAAAATTCACTTAAATGATAGGTTTGGGAAAAACTTTTTCTGCAAATATATTCAAAATGATGTATTCTAATGAATCGCGTGACCAATTTTTATAAAAATATTTTATAATTTTCATAAAATCTTGATAAATAAAAATTAGAGGGGTGTGCAAAGAAAATTAAAGGGTAATAACCGTTCTCTTTTTTCTATTACTTTTTGTGCTTTTGGTTACAAAAACTTGGCAAGTCTCTTATGGGCTAGGGGCTCTTAGATTTTGTCACCTAGGCTAACACCAAAGCCCACTATAATTAGGGAACGGCTATTGCAGTCCACAAAACTGATAAGTTGCCCCCCATATTTTTTAATTAAAAAAATTATTATACAAAATTACCAAAAAAGGCTTAAGTATCCCCCACCCATCCCTTCTCCCACAAGTCCGGCAACTCTCTCCGATACCCCACCGCATCGGCGATGGCGAGGCAATAGCGATGGCAGCCATCCCTCTCGTCGTCAGTAGCCCTCTTCTTCCTTCCTCCTCTTCCCTCTTCTTCTCTTCTTTTGTTTTTGTTTTTGTTTTTTTTTTTTTTTTTTTTTTCCTCTTCCCTTCCGTCGGCAGCCCCACCGGCGAGGGCGAGGGCGAGGCAACAGTGACGGCAGCCCTTCCTCCCATTGTCGACAGCCCTCTTCTTCCCTCTTCTTTTCTTCTTCTTTGTTTTTTTTTTTTTTTTTTTCCTTTCCTTTTCTTTTCCTTTTCTTCTCCTCTTCCTTCCCGTCGACAGCCCTCTTTTTGTTCTTTCCTTTTCTTTCTCTTCCCTCCCATCGCCGAAAAAAATGTAGGTTTTGAAAAAAAAACCTCCCTTGCTGGAAAACACAGATCTGACCAGCAGAGGATCAAAAAAAAGAAAAAAGAAAAAAAAGAAGAAGAAGAAAGAAAGAAAGAAAGAAGAGAGAAGAAGAAGAAAAGGCAGGTGAAGAGTTCTCACTGGTGGCCCTTCTTCGCCGTCACCATCACCCTTCCTCGCCCGTGGGTTCTTCTAGATCCGTGGGGGAGTGGGGTGGGTGAGAAGGGTTAGATGTTATTAGGAAGGAGGGGTATTTTAGTCTTTTCGTGGGGTAGGTATGTAAGGGGTGGGGAAACCGGGGGGGAGGGGGTGGAAAGAAATAATTTTGGGGCGTTGCAATAGCCGCTCCCCTATAATTATAAAAGGAGGGCCACTATTACAACCTCCTGAATTTATTTGTAAACTCCAATGTTTTTGAACCTCCATATTTTTATATGTATACCTCACAACATTCCCCAAATACTTCCAATGCATATAGCCCTTTGACTTTCACCCCACCATAACCCTAACCATTTTATGTCAAAGTGTTTTCTTCTTCATAACTTCTCTATTCTCCATAGATATGTAAAATAACCTAATTTTTTAAGCATTCAATTTTTTAGAATTCATGAATGAGGTTCCATTTTATTTTTTTTCCCCATTGTGTTTGGAAGCCTTTCCCTACGACAAGTACAAAAAAATAATGAAAAATTATCGTCCTTGCACTGTTCAACATACTGGAGTCGAACAACCCATAAATGTTTGACCATAATTAAAACTTCTTTGTTCAGTTGTATATAACCAAACATATTTGTTATGTTCAATCGTCACTAACCGAACATATTGATATTGTTCATATTTTTAGAGTCGAACAATTATGATTCTGGAGAAAAAACGATAAAACCCTATTTTAATGCAAAAATACGTAACTAATCGCTTCTAGAATAATCTCAAATGTCTCTTTCCTCGTCTATTGTTCAATGCAACATCAAAAACACTTAAATGGAGTGTTTTTATTTCATTTTGTGCTTAAGGGGTGATTGAGGAAGAGAGAGGGATGAAGAAGCTATGTTTGCTTGATGAGAGTGTATTATGTTGAGTTTGATGGGGGTAAAAAGAGAAGTGAATTTAGGTCTTTAATTGTAAAGTCCTTAACGGTAAAATTGCCGAAGCGTTATAAAAGGAATATAGATTTTTATTAAATTAGAGTTTACAAATAAAGTCAAGGGTTCCAATAGCCACCCTCTTATAAAAGTAAAGGAAAAAAATTTTGGCAGACTACCTAGACTGTAGCCCAGTGTGACCCGCAACATGCCTTGGCCTTTGCCAATGGGTTGTAACCCAAACGGCATGTCTCCCATTTAACGGCAAGGTTTGAAGAAGGTTCTAGTTTTAACTCTTCCGGTTGCATAACCCAATGACCCATCGAGCTCTTCTTTGAGAATAAATAAATAAAGTATTAGTATGCTTATTTTCATACCAACTGTATATTGATTTTACTTGGATACCATATAGCATTAAGATTAAGGGCTTTAGAATAACAAAGCAAAAATAAGGTGTTCTAGATTTTTTGCATCAAGTTACAGACTTTCAGCCATAAATTACATTGTGGGTATCCAATCACCCAGCCTAATCCACTTCCCAAAATCCACAAACAAGCCCTATTCTTACATCTTTCTTTAAGAACACAACGGGTGAAGATCATTACCGCACTTTCCAATAAAAAAGTCCATCCATGTACTCTGTTTCGAGCGGGCCTTTTTTATATGGATTTAAATTTGGATACTTATCATGCTTGCTACATGTAACATTTTAGGCTGAGCTTATTCAGTTTGCCTCGGGCCTTTTTCCCAAAATGGGGTTTTCTTAGAGAGTTAAGGACTGTTTGGGAACTTCAAAAACTAGATCAAACTAGGCTCAGTCCATAACTGTTATCTGGTTTTTAAGTAAACCAACTCATAGTTGGTTTGAAAAAAACTATGTTTATGTCTTATTTTCAAAATAAAATTGAACTGTTTAGCAGAAAAATAGGCTTACCAAATAGTATGAAATCAAAACTAAAACTAGCCAAACTTATCCTTAGTTGGCCAGGTTTTCAAGTTTGCCAAACAGCCCCTTAGAGTTGGTGCTTGGGCTCTGGACTTGTATCCTGAGCCTTTGAATCGAGCTCACATTGAGCCAATAGCTTGTAGGCAATCCAATGTAGGTCTACTAATTTCTAACAAATGAAGAGTGACTCTGGGAATTGGGGTCAATTATTAATTTCCTTCACCGGGTCCTAGTACTCTTTTTAGCTAACACCCATAGATAATACACACAAATTCAAAATGAGGGAGCTCACATACACATCATAGAGTTCTTTATCTTAATCTATTTAGGCCCTTTTCGAGTTTGAGTGTGCGTCAACTTTATAAACTCTTGGACCCCTTTTGAGCTATGCCGTGTATGTGAGCTTCTCTTTGTGTGTTTATATGTGTTATCTGTATGTGTCATCTAGTACTCTTTTCAAACTTACAAAGCAAATAACAGTGGGCATTAACTTCAATATCTTCAACCTAATCAATGGCATTTGAAAGGGATATATTTCCATCAGCCCCAAGAATAATCACCTTTGGCAATCCATTTTTTTTTTTTTTCTTTTTTTTGGGTGGTCAAATTTGGCAAGCCATTTTCACTGTCAAAGCAGTGAATCCTTATTGGAACTGAATGTATCATTATTACATGAGCCTAAAACAATCTTCTGCGTCTCTCCTTTTACTTCTGAAATTCTTGTAGGATACCAAAAGAAATGTAGTAATCTGCAGCATGATTTCATAAATTCCATGAGTCCGGTACGTGGTGCTGCTGGAAGATGCTCGAACTAATAACAACGCTGTTACGTTAATTTTGGATAATGCAAGATGCCTAGATCAAGATTGACTCCCTTTGTGTCAATTTCGCCTTAGTAATGGATATATCATTTGAAAATGGATAAGGAAAATTGGTTCCATTTGGTTAAACAGGCTAGACATACCCAACTTTTTAATCTAGTCTTATGCTAATTCTTTCTTTAATATACCTCATAGATATTGTAGTCGCAATGATTCTGTGCCTTTCTTCACAGGCATGGACAAATTTCTTTTCATGATATCTTTTTCCATCTAGACAAACAAGCTAGACAGTAGGCCTATTTCCCAGAATCAAGTTCTCAAAAAATAAAAATAAAATTATTTTGGAGGTGTGAGGTGGAACCATTTTTCATATATGCTCTTCCATAAAGATTGAAAATCTCATCCCAAAACTTTAGAAAGAAAAAAAAAAAAAAATTCCTGTCACTGACATTATCGATCAAGGTTGTCACATCAAATCCTCTTGCTAAGATCACCAGATAGAAATACAAACCTTGGGCAAACAGGACCAGGAGAGATTCCTCCATGAGGATTAGAGGACATAAACGAGTAACATGAGATAGGCTTACAGACTCCCGAACTTAACCACCACTGACTTAAAAAACAATCTTATGCCGAGTATAAACCAGAAATTCTGCTGTGCAAAATTCTAGGAATAAAAAGAAAACTAGAAGCCTTGTACATGGTGAAGCCAAGTAAATGTGACATGCTATAGGAAATAGTTTTCTGTGCCCCCGAATTGCCTGAAAACTGTCATTTTTAAGGGCCTTTAGCCTTTAAGACTCAAATTCTAGTTCTTTGGGGAACATGAATATGACATGAAAAATTGTATTGGTTGGATACTTGGATTCGGTTACCATGACTAATTCATTTATGACAAAGAAATTCGTTGCAAAAGACGATAAAAAAAAATCATCTACAGCTTGACTTTTGGGAAGAATTTGAGAAGGCAAGAAGAAGACAAACCATCGTAAACCATTGCAAGTACTGTATCTTGATATTCAATAGGAACGTACCCTTACTTTCCATCTTTCAATTGTTCTATCAATAAAAGAAAGAAAAAATCTTTACAGATTGCCGGCAATGTGTCAGTTGCCAACTAGTACTAGTTAGGAAATGGCAAAGACAAAACTGTCACCATTACGACGCCCTGACGGGTATTCAAAGCTGTTTGATCTCCCAGACTGCTCACCATACCCTTCTCTTGAACTTATTACACGGGATTGTGAAGCAGATAACTCTGCGTCTGCATATCCATCTCGAAGTGATGGTAACATATGAATTGTCTTAGCTTCTTGGCCTCCCTCTATGTGTATCTCCTCTATCCTTCTAATGGCCTCTCTCATGTCCAACCTCTGCTCAGGATTACTTTCAGTGCAAGCCGCGCCAATGTGGAGCAGCCGCTCCATCTCACCCAGAGAATTTTTACAGGTTGTAATCTCTGGATCAAATAACTCAGATTGTCTCCCCTCAGCCATCGCTGATACCACCCACTCCACCAAATCAGTCCCACCCTTTCCATTGTTGAGATATTGAGAAGGAAACTTACCTGTTAGTATTTCAAGAATGACAATTCCTAGACAATATACGTCGCATTTGGGAGATACTTGGCGGTATTTTATGGCTTCGGGGGCCTTGTAGGCAAATAGTGCTTGCGCAGTTTGGTTGGCGTTGATCAATGGGCTAAATCCATAGTCTGCGAGTAATGGCTCATTGTCAGAGCCAAGAAGAACATTGCTTGATTTGAGATTTCCATGGGGCAATTTGTAGGTGGCGAGTTCAGTATGAAGATAGCCCAACCCTTGGGCAATTCCATGAACAATCTTTAGACGGGCAGGCCAATCAAGGTCAGCATGGGAAGGTCCACGATCACCTGAAAAAATACGACATTTTTTTTATTAATAAAAAAAAAAATCAATCAGAAATCACTGATATTTTGTGGAAACACGACCTTGAGATGAATGGCACATAAAAATAAATAAATCACAAGAGGAAAATGCATATATAACAGTCGTGACTAGGGAGTTGATTTTGTACCATGCAATAGATATAGTAGACTGCCTTTGGGAATGAACTGGTACACCAACAGCTTCTCCTCTTTTCGATAATGAAAACCCAACGGCGTCAAGATGTTGCAGTGTCGTAGCCTTCCAAGCCTCTTCATCTCTGCCTCGAATCCTTCTCTCCCTTTTCGATTCATCTCTCTCAATCTCTTCACCACAACGGACACCCCATTGGACAACATGGCCTTGTATGATGACCCCAATCCCCCATTCCCAAGCACCTCTGCAGCCGCCGTCATTAATTCCGACAACCCAAACGTTCCCTTTTCATCATTCACCACCACTAGATCCCCCACTAGGCCACCACCCTTGCCATGGCTAGATCCGTTACGGCTTGAACCTGTGCTCTTTCGGCTTGAACCTGTGCTCTTTCGGCTTGAAGGCATATCCTTTCTACTTGAACCCGATACATGAACCTTGACTGTCTCATCATTAATATTATAATCCTGTCCCAGCTCGTCGAACCTTTTTTGCCTTTGCCTCATCACCACAATTGCCAGAATCGTAAGCGAAAGAAGCACCAGCGCCAGTGTCATGAACCCAGCTGCAATTTCGTCATGTTTTTTTGCCTCGTTGCTATTTGAAACCGTTGAATTCTTCTTCGCCACACAATCTATCCCCAACTCTTCCCCACAAAGACCAGGATTTCCAGCAAAGGAGCTAGCATGGAATTTTGATAGACTAGCCGGTATTTGCCCTTCCAATTTATTATTAGAGACATTCAGTGACTTCAATTTCGGTTGATCAAAAGCAGGAAGGGTTCCACTGAATCCATTGTTTTCAATATGCAATTCAATAATATGGGGCAGTTGTGCTAATGATGATGGTATTTCACCAGTAAATTTGTTCTCGGAAAGCCACACTTTCTTCAATGATCCCATTGTGGTGAAGTAATCAGAAGAAATTTTGCCCGAAAACTGATTTCCTGATAAGTAAATGGCCTTCAGGGCGCCTAACCGGTTGAATTCTGGAATGGAACCAGAGAAAGAATTGTTCAAAAAGCTAAGAGTTCGAAGACCGGGCATTTCAAGCAATGCATCGACATCTATTTCTCCTGATAGACCCATTCCTTTAAGATGAAGACCCGTGACAATGCCATCGTAACAAATAAGTCCATCCCAATGGATCTTTCCGGTGCAAGGCGGTGAGCCGGGCTCCCATGAATTGAGAGCCTCAGTGTTTTCCATTGATTTTTTGAGCTTAAGCAATGCTTCGGAATCGGCAACTGAGAATGCCATATGAGGGAGGATCAAAAAAATGCATAGGACAAGGGGTGGCCGGAGAAGCCAAGCAATGGCCATTACTTAGCCGGAAATGTGACCTTTTTGGAATGAAATTTGCAGTTGGGTTATTCTTGTACGTGCTGATTTTTCGTTGTTTTCTTGATTTGTTTTGGTCTTTCATGGTGGTGGTTTTTTTTAGGCAACGGTGATGGAGGTGGCTGATTACAAGAGAGCCTCAGAATAGGAGAGGCCTAAGGGGTCAAGAGAAAAGAGAAATGGGTCCTCTGTTGACCAAGTCAGCTTGAAAACCGTTATTGCAGTTCGTTAGGCCACGCATATGGAGGGGAAAATTTTGGTAGTTTATGGAATTATGGGCCACAGTGACCGGATTTGGATTTGGATTTGGATTTGGTGCAGTTGGCCACTTTTACTGTATGGTATAGTAAATGTAGGATCGATGACATGTGGGCAATGAGGAGAAATGGAGGGTTGTTAGGCATTGGATCTCAAATGCATTTCTCAAATTTCAGCCATTCATTTCTCCTCCTTCCCCATGTGTCATTGATCCTATGTCACTATGCAGTAACTGCACCAAATCCAAATTGTGTCCCTTTGATACCTTTTTTTTTTTTTTTTTTTGCCAAGTAAAATAAGAAAACAAAAGTACTAAAAGGAAAACCAACAAGACAAAACAAGCAAAAACAACGCTAAAGACCATTACATCCATCTATAAGACAAGATCTCTTCACAACTTAAGGTAGACTGAAGGCATCCAAAAAACTCGTGAATTTCATTGCAAGAACCCATTTGCCCATTTCATGAGCAGCTAGCTGCATTTGCCAACCCACTCACTTTCTTAAAAGATGGAGCCCTCAACCTAGCAACACAGGTCTTCGTATTGCAGATGACAATATCATAAGTTTATGAGCAAGAGTGAGAGAAAGAAAAGATATAATTTATAATAGCTTGTGCATCTCCTTCAAAACATACTGAGAACCAGACCCTATTATGAGCTAACGTCATGCATGCCAAATTTTAAGTTAATCGGATATTGGGAAGTGTTTGATCCAAAAACTTCTATTTCTTTTAATAAACAAAACTTTAATTTCACGCACTTTGTGGATGACATAAGTCCTAATCTCCAATTAACTTGAAATTTGGCGTGCGTAATGTGCATAACAAGAATATATAATCCAACAAATTGGATTGGCAAAATCTGATTTCTATGGAAAAATATTGACCGGTGTAAGTGTGAAAAGTTTTACACTAAATGTCAACGAAACCCTCCCCATATATATATATAAGTGGATTGAAAGGATTCCGTTGACATTTAGTATAAAACTTTTTACATTTACACTCGTCAATATCTTTCTATAGAAATCATGTTTCACCAATCCAACCGTTGGATTACATATTCTTGTATTTTGAAAAACTCGATCCATCCATGACTTATATTTTGAAAACCAACTGTTAAATGAAATCGACTTCATATGTAAATCATGCATACCAAAAATTAAGTTGTGATAAAAGTTTTTTCATTCATAAATGAGAGATTGCTATTGTTCCAAAAATGTAAATTTTCGATTGAATACTAATTAGTCATAAATCATGGTTGTTAAGCTCTCGTAGCCACTTTATACACCCACCTTCCAACGTCATGTTTTCTTTCAATATATCCTGCCACATGTCAGCCCATGCAACCACCCATTACTAATAAAATGGTAAATTACAAGAAAACCTTCCCAAAGTCCTATTTCACATAATGCTCCAAAAAAAAAATGATGCAATGTCTCCTTTTGGTTCGATTTCGGATTAAAAATCAAGTACAAACACGGGAGGATATAGTATTTTTCACCTAATTTTTACTCGATTTTTGGGATATAGTATTTTTCACCTAATTTCTACTTTATTTTTAATCCGAAATCTAACCAATGAGAAACACTGCATAGATATATATATATATAGAGAGAGAGAGAGAGAGAGAGAGAGAGAGAGAGTTAAGGAAATTATGTGGAAAAAGACAAAACATTAGGGGATTCCTTATAATTTACCATATATATTATATGAACCCCTTTAGTCTACCAGACTAATCTCTATGGGCTACTAATTTTGTGGGGAGCCTAAAAGAGCATCTCCAAAGGTACTAGCTAATTTTTTGTTATTTAACCTAGTAAAATGACATTTTTAAAAATAGTTAGTTAGTTATCCAAGTGAGTAATCCAAGGGTAATAGTTATTTTTGAGCTATTTCAAAAAAATTATTAATAATCTTTCTTTTTTTAATCATATGGTAGAGAGATAAAGATAGAATTAATGGTACATATAGAGATGACAAGAGTAATTTTTTTAACTAAAAATAGTTTAACTAACAAACATTTGCTAGCTAAATGTTGCTAGCCAAAATGACGATTGCTAAAAATAGCTAGCAGTATAGCTAACCTTTGGAGAATGAAAAAAAAAGGTAATTTTGCTAGCTAAAATAGCCAAAAGAGTTGGATAGCTGGCCCCTTAGAGCATCTTCAAAGGTACTAGCTATTTTTTTCTACTTTAACAAGTAAAATGATATTTTTTAAAAATAACTAGCTAACTATCCAAGTAAATACTCTAAGTGCCTATTTGGGATAGCTTTAGGGTAAAATCAGAAGTTGAATCAGAAATTGAATCAGAAGCTGAATCAGAATTAGGGGGGAGGCAGTTTGAGTAAATTGGCCTCAAAATCTCTTTTGGACTTACAATCACTTTTCTCATTTTTTATCCAAACACTCTTAAAAGTGATTATGGGCCATCAGAAGAGATTTTGGGTCTCCCAGAATCTCATCCAAACAGGCACTAAGGGTGTTAGTTATTTTTGAGCTATTTCAAATTTTTATTCATACTCTTTCTTTTTTTAATCATTTGGTGGAGAGATAAAAAAGGAATGATCCATATAGAGAGAACAAGTGTTGCTTTTTTAATTAAAAATAGTTTAGCTAGCGAACATTCGCTAACTAAATGTAGTTATTCGAAATAATGATAACTAAAATAGCTAACTCCTTGGAGAAAGAAAAAAGTGATTTGATTAGCTAAAATAGCCAATGAGGTTAGATAGCTAGCCCCATTGGAAATGCTCTAATGCTAATTATGCTTATAAACGTACATATGCATGTTCTTGTCTTTTGAGCCTCCCATCTGATTACAATCATGTACAGTATAACCCCTCCTATTTGGACATCTTCATATTTGCTTCGTGCAAAATTGCTCGTGGTCATTATGTTTAAAATGTAACCTCGTCACCCCAAGATAGTTTGTAGTTTTTTTTTTTTTGGCTGAAAATGGAAGCTTTATTCACCTAATAAAGTTTTCTGGCTCCACAGTACTGCTTTGACATAGATATGATCAGGTAGTGCTAATCATGGTTTCGATAATTCGACTATTGCATTATAATTGGCGTGATTCATACGCATACATAGGTCTTACATGAAAAATATATGACACACATCAATCACAAGGTGATAATTAATAATTCCAATTAGCATTCTCGAATATGACCATGTATAGATACATTATCGTACAAGACTTATACCCTGACATTCTGTGATGTAATGGTCTATTAATCGGGCACCTTGGTGGGCAGATTTTGAATCTTCAACACCACTTGCATGTGTCGCCCTCAAAACAATTTTCTCATGATCGACTCTGCATTGGTTGCGGGCTTTGATTGACATAATTATGGGGAGGTTGAATTCAAAGCTTGATGGTCGACCATCATTTTCGTTTGACCTTGTATGCAAAGCTTCATTTCTAAGCAACGAGAGTCCTCTTCCAACCCCACTCCTCACTCCAAAAAATAAATAAAGATATGCATTTATTTTTTATTTAATATGTCTAATTATATGGTTATGTTTATCCTTTTCTCCAACGGGTGTTATATCAAACACACGTTTTTATTCTGATTAAATTGTAAAGTCCGAAAGGATAATTATCTTGTTGTAACTAGTCAAGAAAATAGAATATTAGGTTTAAGAGTGTGGTTGCTATGAGGGCACTCTCATCTCTCTTGTCATGAGCTCTTCTATTTTTTAAATAATTTTTGGTATTTAATTTAAAACACTACTGCTTTATCAAATTTATCATGAAAATTTATATTTCATCAAATTTATACTAAAATATAAGTTGAAGGAGATTCTCATGATAGGACCGTACAGTGGATATTTCAAAAAAATCTAGATTATAACTTGATTAAACCTTGTACGTAGGATAATTTTTTTCCTTCTTTCCTCTAGAAATTTGGAAGGAAGATTCTGTTAGCTTTCCTTGACATACCTTCTCATCAATGAGTTTCTTCCTTCCATCTTTGAAAAAAAGGCTCTTACAATGTTCTCTATTAAACAATAAAACGTGTTTTTTTATTTGTCTTCTACTGGCTACAAGGCAAAGACAATGTAAAGGGTGTAGGACTGAAACTTAAAACCTCTCCTGGCATGGGAGGCACAAAGTCTCACTAGGCTACAGGATTATTAGACATTTGTTAAAACATATCATTTAATTCATAAAATATCTCATCAATTAGAATAGGAGCTCATCAATATCCACATGATAATAAGGGATTTTTAGAACAACATGTGATAATCTTATTAACATCAACACTGTATATTGGGGGTTTACACCATGCATAGTACTTATGCAAAAAAACCAACATATACTTGCTCAAAAATTTTCTTATATATAACAATACCCTCATAGCTTATAATGACTCGATCCTCCCATGCACAAATTAATTAAGAAGCCAGCTATTGTTACCACAAAAATTTCTAAGTACTCCCATCAGGATTAGTAGTAGTGTCAAATTTTGAACACGGACAAAATAACATGACATGAGACAAGTAGATGTAATTGGTTCAATAAACGTACCACATGTAATTTTTACGTGATTTAGCTGTTTTATAATGCATGGTAGAGTCCTATTTTTTTGGCCTACGTTAATGATCTTATTTAACAAAAAATTAACTTGTTCATCTAATTTTATGTAGTGCTCAAATGTCATACAGAGTAGTAAAATAGAAAACCCACCCAATCAAAATCAACCAGCGATAAATTAGGAAGTACTTCCCCCTCTTCAACCACTTTTGCAAGGTGAAATGAGATGCAAAATAATTTATAACTTATATCAACACGAGATACAACCCCTAATATGGATGTTGATATAAGTTATACGTGTTTACCTGATCATCATATATATATATATATAAAAGCATCTTCGGTCGTGTGAGTTATATGACAAATGCTATTGCTATTTTAGTACATGCTATAGTGTCAAATACTATGATTTGGCATAATGTGCTCCTATAGTGCGAATGACACAATAAGTAATTTTTTAACACAACCATTATCTCTTTCCTTTTTTTTAAACTAACTTTGTTCTATTTTAGATTAAGAGTGTATCAAATATAACAGAATAATGAACTAATGCTATTTTTTAACACACCTTTTAACACACCATTGGTAATGAGAAGGTGCTTGTGTTGTGGAATACGGACAAATGCATTACCCCAACTAAATTAGAATTTATCTATACTTTTAAGAGAATTCATTTTGTCGTTGGATTGTACCTAGAATTACTAAAAAACTCCTAAAATTTTATTAGACTAATAGATAATTTAGTAATTTCAAAACTTGAAAACAGTTATCACCCCAACATTTTCTCCTACTTCTCCGTACTCTCTAACTCTCTCTCTCTCTCTCTCACGTTTATCTCCTAATTTTTTTATTAAAAAAAAAAAAAAACTCCTACTCTCCTCACGTTCCTATATCTCTTCTACAAATTATACAACCTCCCAAAATTCTGTCATTTGTCCATATTGGATGCCTGTGCCCGACAATTAGTATCATATAAATTCAATGAGCCAGCTTCTTTTTGGTGGGATCCACTACTGCGCGCGCAGTTTCGCTTGTTTGCCGTATATGCAAAGACTCAAAAAGTGGTGCTCTTTGGTCGTTTTCACTTTTATGAATCAAAATATTTATCTAGAGGGTTTCGTTTTTCCCGTGGTGGTAGAGTTGTCCCACATCTCACATGGATGCGAATTGTCAAAAATATAAAACGAGGCCGCCCTCGTGTCTGTACTGATGACTTCTTTTGTCACGATTAGTTTTTTAGAGGATAGGCATTCATTTTAAGAAATGTGTTTCGTTTTTCAACAGAGGATAGCGATAATAATTATGAGGCCAGTTTCAACTTTAAAACGAGGGTGCGCCTAACTTGATTTCCACATCATTAATGGTTTAATTATAATTCTACTCAACCTTGTCCCCAATCCGGCTAATGTCCAAGTAAAAATTATCAACTATATATATATATATATATATATATATAGTCTTGATCTGGTCAACTTTTGTTGATATAAACTATATGAACACCATGCATTAAGGTTTGTATCCCATGCAAGTGCCCAATATGCCTACTCCTATTTTGGTTGAATTTAAAACATTTGACATTCAAAAACGAAATTACAACTTTCCTCTCATAATTTCAAAATTTGTAGTCAATCAAGAAAAAATTGAAAGCCTATTTTGGCGTTCAAATAGAAATTAAACAATTTTAGTGTATTTTACATAAGTTTAAAGGCATAAATCCACGAATTTAAAAGAAAAAAAAATATATATATATATATTCAAGAGAATAACGGCAATTAACACAGATGAGGAACGTGGAAATTCAAAATACTGGCATTTCTTGGATTTCTAAAAATTATTCTTGTAACCTCAACTATAGTGCACGGTGATTCAAAATTTTTTAAATAATTTTATTTAAGGTGGTGAATTTGTTCTTTTCTATACTACGTAGATCATAATATTTTTCTTAACTTCTATTTGGACAACCAAAAATATTCTTATTCTATCGTATTGAAAATAAAACTCAAGATTGATAAAGCATTCACAAGCTTGTGGTGAGAGGCATTTGTAGGTGCTATAATTAACATCACTTCTGGATGTTTTAGCATCAAGTTTCAATAAGCTCAAATGAGGTTAGTGGGAAACAGAGATGAGTTGGGGGTTGGAAAAACTTATGATTGATTATTTGATTCTGAAACCTATGGTATTATTAAAAGACAATGTCTCTTTTAGTTTCTTCATTCGTGTTTTTTTATTATTAAATATTAAAATTATTCATATTGTTATTCTATAATTTTTAAAATAAAAGATATTCAAATGGGAGTAAATAATAACATTGTAAAGTTGTAACTAGAGAAAAAAAAAAAAAAAAAAAAAATCGCAGCATCCAAATATTTATTAATAATCTAATACACATCACCTTTAAACCACTCTGACATGCATCGCTTTTCCATTTTATTTTTTTTTCCTTTTTCTTGACAATTTTTTAGTTATGTTATGTGACAATTATAAATGTCATATCCAATAGGAAAGCATTGTACACATATAATAACAACAGATTACATGGTATGATAAGTTACTTATTTCCTTTTCTTTTTTCTTTTTTTTCTTTTGAACACAAGTTACTTATATGCATGCACGCCCTTGCGAGATTGGTTGAGCGATCAGGTTTTTGGTATGTTTTTTAGAGGTTGTCGTTTCAACTCCTTACAGAGATCGTTAATTGTGTAGGTATAAAATATCTCATACAGGCCGTTATGGGAATAATCTGAACCGAAATCTCTGCAGGAGTAAAGTTAAGGATACCCCTAATAGTTAATTTAAAAAAAAAAATACTTATATCCACATAGTAGAAAACAGCCTTAGCAAATAAAAAATATAAAAAATAAAAACAAAGGTAGAAAAAACAAACGAATCAATCATAAAAATGTGTTTAGACATAGGAGAACTCTCAGCAACTATATTCTTAGCTACCAACTCTAAAAAGCATAAATCGACCTTAAACTTATTGTGAAAATAAAATAGACATTCATAAAAAGAAAAAGAAAAATACCTTAGCCAAGTCTAAATCCTATGGATAGCTCAGGGCCCGTTTGGATAAGATTATACTTTCAATTTTTTATTTCCAAAAGTAAAGAAATCAATTTTTGTTCTCAAAATTTTCATTTTTTTTTTATTTTTTAAAATAAAAAATAAAAAGTAGAAACTTATTCAAATGAGCCTTTAATAAAAAGCATAATTATGGTATCTTTTGAAATCAAGTACTAAAATAATGCAAGACACATCACAATAAATTGGTGAATATTGAATAGTTAATTAACATTAAATAACAATTTAAACCCAAGATTGCACTCCAACGATGTGGTGAAGGTTTTTATCATTTAGGGACATTTTCACCTTTACCCAAAACATTTAAATAATAAAAACCATCGATCTGTAAAAATATTATGACAAGTAATATCAAATTGACTTGATTTCAGATAAATTAATCGTTACCTAGAATTTTTTTTTTAAATTATAATGAGATATTTAAATTATTATGTAGCCACGCAAATCTTGACGCACTGTAGGTTGCTCCTTAAACTTGGATTGGGAGATTTAGCATCCTATATCTTTATCTATATCTATACTACTTATAAAATGCTGAATCTCATAAAAACTTTTGAACAACCAATATACCCTTATTTAAAAAAAAAAATACATCTCTACCCTTTATTTAATTGAAACACATAATAAACATTCTTATCATTCTGTAACAAATGAAAGTTAAATTTTAACTCAAACTCTTAACAAAATTAAAGTTAGATTCTTACTTAAATTCTTTTTCCCGGAGCAATTATCAAGTTGCATAATAATAAATATGAATATAAACTCTTTAAATATTCCGTTTTATGAAGAAAAAAAAAATTATGAATGTATATCTAAAGAGTTTTTAATTTTTCGTTGACAATTTTGATTATTAAAAAAAAAAAAAGAATTACTTTTGAATTTTAAACTTTATCGTTTATGAAAAAATATAAAATCTTTATGAATTTATTTTTTTGTATAACTAATATTATTTAAAAATATTCAAGTGCAAAGCACATGTGCTATATCTAGTGTGTGTGTATATATATATATATAAAACAAAATAATGTTCACAGTCGGCATGTATGTGGCAATTATTTATAAAGCCACGTGACTTTTTATTTACGCTTTAATTGATTTTTAAAAAGTTGTGTTTCAATCTCTCAAATGGTTTCTCTCTTTTCTTTTCTTTTCTTTTCTTTTTTGGCCTGGGCCAAACGGTTTTACATAGCTTTTTATTTACCCTTTAATTTCCCGAACCGTTGTAACCGACTATTTAGGGAGACATGGTTAACTCCCCCAAGCAATACAACCCCTCTGCACATTTTCATTAGAATATATATATATTAACGTCAATCCACTATGTAGGGATATACAATTCACTCATATAAAATAACCATAAGCACCCTGGAGAAAGAAGAGCCCTTTTGCTCATTTATATTTTTCTTTGATTTTATTTTATGATTGCAGATTTGATAGATTAAATCACCGAGGTCAGTAATTTTCACCTTACTAATTCTGTATTTTTAACCAATTTTGTATTTAAATTTTACAATGTCTATCATAATTACCTTTATTATACATTTTTTAATTTGTATTTTATTCCGTGCATTGCACGGGTTTGATCACCGTTCTTTCTTTCCCTGCAATATTCTTCCTCCCACTCCATTATCTCATGTAAATTCTGGTAAAGGTTTCTTTCTGAATTTTTTTGCCCTTTTACCAACAGTTGGATTTACTCTCTACCAATCCTATCATATATATCTATATGTTGGGGGAGGGTTTGTGTGTAGGTATTATTATTATTATTATTATTTTTTGTGATTGTAGAATTTGATTACTCTACATATTAATTTCAAATTTAAATTTGTGCAAATTTTTTTATTTTCTGGTAATGGCATTTTTATGTAACTTCTTATGATTATTCTTATGTATATCTAAAACTGAGGAATGGTTACACTATTAAAGGCCACGTGTCAACATAAAAATTTTTCCTTTTTTTTTTTTTTTTTCCCAATTCATGTGCTGAAACAGTGAAATACAATGGAGAAATTTGTTTTTGGAAAACTTACTGTTTAGTAACAGTTTTCCAACCTAATACCAAAAAAGTATATTTATCTATCAACTTGCTACAAATTGACTGTAAATGTCCGCCAAATGACAACTAATTTTCATTGTTTCACATTAAGTTAGGAAGTAGTCACTAAAACGTAATTTTTCCAAAGAGTTCCTTTTAGTGACTTCTAGGAAAACTACCTTTTTAGTGATCACTTTCTAACTTAATAGCAAACAAAGAATATTGTCTGTCAACTTGCAACAAATTAACTGTATAGATACTTCAAAAAGACTACTAACTTTATTTGTTTGGTATTAATCTGAGAAGTGGTAACCAAAGGTAAATTATCTTTTTTTTTTTTTCTTTTTTTTTTTTTTGTTGTTATTCACTGCTCTTTTTCACACAGTGAAAGTAAGTTGACGCTTGGTATTCACTGCATATATCTATATTTTTATATGGAAGAATTAGAAAATCTACATTGTATAATGTTCAACTCAAACTTGGTAAACTGTACTATATTTTTCCATTTTCTTTATGCCTATTCATTTCTCTTCCTAAAAATTGAATGTATAAAACTATAAATAGCTACAATTAAAAAAGAGACAAATAGAGGAAAGGAGGATTAAAAAAGAACATGCGATACGTTGGAATTTTCAAATTCTCCTAATTTGCCTTCGACGCAAAAAAAATATAAAAAATAAAAAAATAAAAACTATTGTAATCAAAATTCTTCTATGTGGTTAATTAGATAAAGTTGAAAAGATTTATGTTTTCTCTTATTTTCTTCTCCTTTTGCCTTTTTTTCCTATTCTTTTTCTCAATCTAGACTTTTCTTTCATCTTTTTATACCCTAATCTCAAACAATTTTTTGATAATTTTTCCCTTGGTTTTCTCTCTATGTAAAACCCACTTGAAACCCTTATGAAATGCCAAGATTTATCGTTTTCATGCATTCTACAATTTGCACCGTCAGATTTCAAGACACCTTCAATGGCTATACTTGCTTTGGTATATACCAATATGTTAAAACCATGATTATAAGATACGCTAGGCTCTAAAAAGTCTATCTTTTTCCACCAAATATTATAACGTGTCAGTTCCTTCATTTCTTATAAACTTCCATCATTAAATTTTATTGTTTTTCAAAATAATTTGTCTTTTTCGGAAGTATAATTAGATTGTGTGTGATACATTATGCTAACATCACACAAAAAATTATTTTAATTAAATTATTTAATTTATTTTAATCTATATCTTTTAAATTTAATTAACATATTATATTAAAAAATAAATATTCTATTAAAATTCTAATTTGTTAATAATATTATTTTTTATAAATAAATCCATGCCCCGCACGGGTTCTGAAACTAGTTTTTTTCTATAATTTTTCCCGATCACTAGTGGACTAAATGATAATAGCAATAGGGCACTGTTTTTTTTTTTTTTGGTCTGTGAAGTAGATACATGGCATAGTTCCCACATGAGGAAAATGCAGCCACGTTAGCTGTATGTGAGCTGTACGTATACTCGGTGATGACGTCATCTAGCGTTGTATCGAGCTCCCTATCTCTTGACACGTCTGCAAAAACTGTAGCCATTATGCATAATGACCGAATTGCCCCCACAGTTGTTTATCACGTGGCATAGAAGTCCGCTTTTAGTGAAGAGAAACGTGACTTCGCCGTTCATCCTCTATGAGCTCGTTGGGCCCTACCGCGTGTCGGCCTTGTCGGCACGCAAAAGCAACCTAACCCCACAGTTGACGGGAAGTATGGGTATGGCTGACTTCGTCGGTATTCCAAAGTGGCTGAAGACTGAAGTAGACATCTAAAAATACCGAAACTACGAAACTGCCCTCACCGCTTTTCAACGTGGAAAAATACTTTTTTTTTTTTTTTTTTGTTTTTGTTTTTTGGGGTTCTTAATCCTCTATTACCACTTGGTGTACCCTTCCCAGTGACTATGCTTAAAAATTGACACGTAGCAAATTTTGACTTCAAGCAAACGAAAACAACGTTAGCTCTTTTCCTCCGTTAGTGCAAGTTATGATAGTAAAAATTTTGGTTAAAAAAGAAGAAAACTATAGAAAATAAAATGATTAATTTGTTACTAGAGGAAAAACCATGAAAAATGAAGGTTTTTTTTATTCTCTCTATCATCTCTTTGTGAACAGCATCTTCCTCTTCCGACGAGTATCATGCCACCCCTCTGATGACTGCCAGGCCACCCACCTACCGATAATTGTTTCTCTTATTCCTTCGACGAAGGAATCGCCCCTTCATAATCATCGACCCACTCCAACAACAATTACCAGCAATCATGGCATAAAAATATATAAATAGGACTGTTCTTCAAATTCCTTGTTTTGTTCTTCTTATTATATTATTTCTTCCATTCAATAATTTCTTTTGGGTTGAATGATTAGAAGCTTAGGAGTTTTTCAAATTTTTTAATCCGAAATCCTCATTTCGCATCATAGAGTTTCTCTTGGGTATTAATTAGTTACTTTTTTTTTTCTTTTTCTTTTGATGATTTTCCATTGGTCTTTATTTAAGTTATGTGCAATTGTTGTTGTTCAGGAAGAGATGATATATATATAGAGTGGTATTGGTAATAGGATGGAGATGATTATTGACTGAGAACAAAAAAAACTTTCCCTTTTTTTTGGTTTTTCCTTTATTAACAAATCATTTTATTTTCCTTAGTTTTCTTGTTTTTTTAACTGATGTTTGTATAAAGCATAGTGATTGGAAAATGGGACACCAAGTGGTAACAAAGGATTTGGGCCCATTGGCTCTATGGCTGCTAAGGTCGTTGCGATTACAACGCCATTACAATCCCCTAAAAGTTTCCACCATCTTTTTCTTTTCGTTTTCCGCTTCTTTCTCCTTTTTTTTTTTTTTTTTTCGAAAAAAATAAAAATTATAGAAGAATCCACCATCTTTTTCACATGCAGCCCCATTCATTGCACCAGGAGTACGTAAGCTTCCACTATGTAACTAATGTGAGCCACCCTACCTATTACCTTTGTCCATGAATGCCAATAAAAGCGTTACATAATTCGTACATTCTACGACTCATACGGTAACAATCCAATTATCTCCTATTTGATAGTAGGTCAATACATGATATTCGGATTTGGTGTAATTGGCTATTTTTACTGCATAATGCAGTAAATGTAAGATCGATAACATGTGTGGGTAAAGAGAAAAAATGAAGAACTGTTAGACATTAGGCGTCAAATACATCTCCCGAATTTTAACCTTCTATTTCTCCTCCTTACCATGTGTTATCAATCCTACATTTACTACATCATGCAGTAAAAATAGCTAACTGTTCCAAATCTGAATCCGAATCCGAATCTGAATCCCAATACAAGAGGCACAATTAATGTAAATGATAAAAGCTTCCCACTTTCTATTAAATAATATAAAATCTATCATTAGATTTTATGCAATTGATTTTCATTTCATTTAAAAGAATATGTGCCTTCATTGTTATAAGTAGTAAGATTAGTGACAATGCCACAAACAAATAAATTGGAAGACATATATGCGTGTGAGAGAGAGTGTAAGTTTAGGCAAAATGAGAGAAATCAATATACAAAATTATTACTTTAAAAAAGAAATGTTTTGGGGTGAAAATCACGATGGTAAAAATAGAAATCAAGAGGATTAGAGGAAGATCAAAAAGTAATAGGGGCTAATTTAAATAATAATAATATTATATAAAAAATTAATTAAAATAAAACAAAAGTGGGGTTGGGGCGAGTACGCCACCCCCACTAGTCTTTCTTTATGTGGTTCTACCATGAGCCATAGTTAAATTAATCCATAGTAGCTTTCTATACTGGGTATTATACTTCATATATAGACAATGTATGCAGTCCAACTGTCTAACGTTACGATCAAACACCAATGTACATAAAAGCGTCTAATGTCAAAAAGAGTTTATTTGTCATCAAGATGGCCTCACCCTTGTTGTTATAAGTTGTCATATTTTTCAACTATATCAAATACACAATTGGAGACATGTAACATGTGATTATATTTTTTCTAATCAATTAATATCAATTTAGTTTATATATAAATTTAGTTAAAGATATGTTAAGATAAACCAGCACCGTTAGAGCATTTTGAACAACTACTATCGAATGAGAGAAACTATCAAATTTTGATTTGTACATGCATTTAAGTCACGTAACGTTTTATAAAGAATTTTATGTACTTGTTCTAGTTGTACCCGGCCAGGTGAGTTTGGTATGTCGATCGAGTCTAGGGTGTAGAGATCAAATCCTCTTCAACATAACTAAATAAAAAATAAAAAAATAATTATATGTGCTACCTTGAAGGGCCTTCTATCCAATTATAAGGATATATTAAGGTTTCACGAAATATATGGCATGGGCACCCTTTATATTTACCACCCTTTATAATTACAATCTCTCTCTCTCTCTCTCTCTATATCTATATATATATATATATATATATATATAGATATATATAGGGTAGTGTCTAATCGGAATTGATGGTGTAATATCATTTTATATGCAAATGGTGGGACCATATATTAATCAAGACCATTGAAATAGATCTAATCGCATTAAAATAGATATATTTTTAATTTCACTAAGAATCAATGATGTAAAATGTTAAATGTCTTAAGTTTTATTTGAATGGCCAATAAAGCTAGCAATGTAGTTGAGCAAAAAAACAAAAGCTTGATTTTTTAGTGCAAAAACTTTTTAATTCAAAATTTTTCTTTGTCATTAGTTCTATAAAACATCTTCAATCTATTCAAAGGTTTAAATTGTCAAAGAGACTCTACATTTTTCATATAAAATGATGTTGCCCTATCATGTTTAATGGGGCAATGTCGTATCATAGATTTTCTCATGTATATATAAATTAGGGTAAAATACATCTACACCCCCTCTATTTACTGACTATTACACTGATAACCCCTATACTTTCTGAAATTACACTGCACTCCCTTACTTTAGAACATAATATACATTTCCCCCCATCTGTCAAACAACCGTTAGAACCTTTAACGTTTGTTGCTGATGTCAACCAAAAATTGGTATAAAATACCCATTTTAACCTTTTTAAAGCCAAACGCTGTGTTTAGTAGAGGGCTTAAAACGCCCTCTGCAATCTCCTCCCACGTCAAATGCGTTAGATGAGGGGAGGGGAGGGGAGGGGAGGGGAGGGGAGGGTTTGGTTGGGTCTCGCTAGCGTTCAGATTTGAGTTGGGAATGGTGATTGCCGGCGATGTGCGAGGATGAGCAGAGAAGGGGGAGTGGGATAACCGATGCCTCGGTGACTGGTGTAGTGCCCAATTGAGGCTTGTTCGTTTGGACTGATGGGGAGGGAATCGATGGGGATGGGTTTGAACAAAAAATGCTCGCCGGAAAAAATGGAGGCTTCGACGCACGAATTTCTTTCTTTTTTTTTTTCCTATTGCTACATCTTCTTCCTCATCCTTCCTTTCTCTGTTTTTTTCGCTTGGCATTCAGATCTGAGTCGTGCTTCGTGGAGAACTGCAGTGGGGGGTTTGCTGCGACGGTGACAAGTCACTGACAGTGAGCGGGGTTGGCTGCGATGGGAGGCACTGTGTGATGGTTTGGAGAAAAAAAGAAAGAAAGAAAAGGAAAACAGAGGGGAGAGAGAAAGAGAGTATCCGCTGGTGCAATGGAAGGTGAGGATGGTGTCAGATCGACGGTGATGATGCTCGTCGTGGTGGGGGTTTGTCGACGGTGCACTGTGTGAGGATTTAGAGGAGAAAAAGAAAAAAAAAGGAAAGGAAAACAGAGGGGAGAGAGAAAGAGAGTATCCGCTGGTGGAATGGAAAGTGAGGATGGTGTCAGATTGACGGTGATGGTGCTCGTCGTGGTGGGGGTTTGCCGACGGTGCACGCGATGGGGGTTTGCTGCGGCGGTGCACTGGGTGAGGGTTTGGAGAAAAAAAAGAAAAAAAGAAAAAGAAAAGGAAAACAGAGGAGAAAGAGAAAGAGAGTATCTGCTGGTGGAATGGAATGTGAGGATGGTGTCAGATCGACGGTGATGATGCTTGTCATGGTGGGGGTTTGCCGACGGTGCATGCGGTGGGGGTTTGCTGCGGCGGTGCACTATGTGAGGGTTTGGAGAAAAAAAAGGAAAAAAGAAAAAAGAAAAGGAAAACAGAAGGGAGAGAGAAAGAGAGTATTCGCTGGTGGAATGGAAAGTGAGGATAGTGTCAGATCGACGGTGATGATGCTCGTCGTGGTGGGGGTTTGCCAACGGTGCACGCGGTGGGGGTTTGCTGTGGTGCACTGTGTGAGGAAGAGAGAGTAAAGAAGAAGAAAGAGATGGTTAGCTGGGGAGAGAGAGAGAGAGAGAGCAAAAGCACAAAATGACGCCGTTTTAAAAGAAGAGCAATTTGGTCTTTTTACATTTTTGTTAATCACATTAATGTTGGCGTTCTAACAAGGGGGCAGTGTAATTTCAGAAAGTATAGGTGGTGTCAGTGTAATAGTCAATAAATAGAGGGGGTGTAGATGTATTTTACCCTATAAATTATTGACTTTGGTTACTCGTAGGACGTTGTATACATTGCGTAATGATCTAAGCTCTTCGTGCCAATAATGTGAGCGCGTGATTGTCAAGCATGATTTAAACAACTCTGATTTATTGCACACGATGCGACGTTGCGAGGTTAACCTAGCTCTCTCTCTCTCATCTATATATATATAGTCTTAATCAGGTTAACACGTGTTGATATAAGTTATATCAATACCATGCATTAGGGGTTGTACTTCATGCATTAGTGGGTATGGGGTATATCAGGTTGATGTACAAGGTACAACCCCTAATACATGGTGCTGATATAACTTATATCAACACGTGCTGGTGGGAACATAACCGTGTATATATATATATATATAAAGCTTTGATCATGTGCGGGATATCCCGTTCAATCATGGCTGTCCATGAGCGACACGCGGGCATGCGTGAATGCGCATGTGTCACTCATGGACGGCCGTGATTGAACGGGATACTTTGAGATATCCCGCACATAATTAACCCTCCATATAAATATGTATTTGTGATGGTTGGGTGAGAATGTGTTAACATAATTTATAATAACACTTGCATTGGAAGTTGTACCTCGTGTATTAGTAAATTATGGGGTATATTAAACTAATGCATATGATTCAACCCCAATGCATGATATTGATATAAGTTATATCAATATGTGTTGACCTAATCAGGACAATATATATATATATATAGGTGAGTTGGGAACTGAAGAATAGGAAACACAAGTTTCTATAACTAAGACTCGTATTTTGTGAAACTCATTATTGTATTAAATGACATTTCCATATAAGTCATGCAAACCAAAAATCAAATTGATCTAAAATTAAAAGCCATGTCATTCATAAATGTGAGATTTTTATTTATAAAAAATTTAAGTTTTTAGATTTGATAGTAATCAGTCCTAAATCAACTTAATTTTTAACATGGAGAGTTACATGAGAAGGTTGTCCGATAAATTTTGCAATATAGGAAGCACAATTAAAGTTATAAAAACTAACTCAAAATTTGTATATTTCATCCTAACCCAATCCTAATGCATGACCAAGCCCTCACATGGCATCAGATTTTGTTGAATCTGAATTAGTATGGGGGAATGTGGGATGTGTACCAATAACCCAAAAAGGGCATTATCAGGGAGGGAGGCCCCCACATTTGATGAGTAATGTTATTACGATATTATCCATGGTTCCTGGTCCAGTGGGGAAGGTCATTCTCGTTAATCTTTGAAAACTTGAAGAGCACTTCGAAATTCTCCCCTCCTTGAATTCTTTATCATCCGACCTTTATGCTTGAGTTAATATTTGATAGTCTATTCCTTACCCGTTTTTCTAATGCAAAAAACACGTGCTTGAATCCACAATATATATTTTTCCCCCCACCTCCTTTTATGCAAAGAAAGGGAGAGAGGAACCAAGACACCTCATGCGGAGCTAATCAGGTTCAACGAACATGCTTGGAACTTGGCTTTCATATATTCCTCCTGTCTTACTCCTCACCATTAATTCCCAAAGTAGAACAGGGCTGGATTTTCTCACAGTTCAATGATCAAAGCTTGAATTACAGCTGATATTAATTGGCTCGATTTATTTTGTCAAGGGTTGTGAGATTAGATCTGATAATAAATATTTTTTTTTAAAAAAGCATGTCGAATTTGCCGGGGGTCTCGGAAAACGAGAAGTTGGCCGGCCGGAAGTCCTCCGGTAAGGCGCTGGAGAGATCGAATTTTGCACAGACGTGCAGCCTATTGAGCCAGTATTTGAAGGAGAAGGGAAGTTTTGGAGATCTGAGCCGTGAAATGGCTGGGAAGCTTGAAGCCAAAGGTACAAATTTCTCCGTGAATTTTCCAGTTAGATGTTCAATATTAATCATGCCTACTTATGTATGGTGTCATTTTTTTATTTTATTTTATTTTTTTAATTTAGAAATATTACCTTTTTTTTTTCTTTTTCTTTTCCTAGGAATTGAATTTTCAGATCTGGATGTAAAAAAGAACTTAGGGCCTGTTTAGTCATGTCCTCTAAAAATACAAACCTTTTCTTCTTATCCTTGTTTGGTAGTAGGGTTGAATGAGAGGATGGAAAGAGATGAGAGAAAAGTGGAAGAAAAGGCTTAAGCCTTTTGTTTGGTAGGACGAAGACGAAACCACTCAAATCACCTTTTTTTGTTCACCCTCCCAAGTTGGGGAATGAGGGAGGGAAAGAAGGTCGGTGTTATTAAAATTACTGTACCATCTCCACTTTTTTCACAAATTTTTTGTTTTATTTTATACTTTTTAATACTTATTCATCCATCTTACCAAACAAGACCAAAAAAAAAAAGAAGTTAAGAAGAATTATCTTTTCATCTATCTTACCAAACAAACAAGAGAGAAAAAGAATTTCCACCTTATGGATGAAAAGTTTATTATTTTAGCCTCTCTTTTTTTCGTCCCAATTTTCCGGCCTTGCTCCCAAGCATAACTATCATGTCTTTATGAAAGCAGGGCATAATAGGCAGGATTAGAAATTTTTTTTTTTTGTTTTTTGTTTTTTTTTTGGTTTCTTTTTTTGCAGCAATTTGGCCTATACTTGCTTCATATATATATCCATCCATAGAGGGATAATTTACTTAAAAGTCTTATCTTCTATTTGGTTTGTAAATTTTATTATGGAAAAAAAAAGAAAGGAAAAATAATGAGGAGGAAAAAAAATGAAAGGAAAATATGAAATCATACCAAGTTAAAATTATTTCAATTATTTTTTGTCTACTAATTTTTTATTACAACTAAATAAGAAAAGGTATAATTCTTCTTATTTATTTATTTTTTTTCTTAATAAAATTCGCAAACCAAATAAAGCCTTAAATTTTGAAATACCTCAATTAATTCCTAGAATTGTCCACACTGATCGACCTTGGAACTTCTGTCACGTGTCTAAAAGATTTACACTCATTTTAGATCGAGATAAAATATAACATTATTTATTTAATTAATTGCCAATATTTCAGAAAAACCCGAAACGTTTTGGCCATCAGCACCAACGATGAACTTACCACTACCGAAGATGGAAAAATCCGGCGAGACTTCGGGACAAAACGGTGTGGCCCCAAACGTGAAATCCATGGATTTCTTTCCACAGACCAGTTTCGGTTCCTCCGAAGATCATGACACCGTCAGCACTAAGACTGATTTCAGGTGGGTGTTACCTTTCTTCAGCCCCTCTGAAACATTTATATGCACCCTTTATTCAATATTGCAAGTGATTAAATTACTGAAAAACCCATCATTTTGGCACTGGAAATGGGAAAATTAACTGATATTCTTACTAGTTTTGAAGGGCATACAAAGGCAAAAAATAAAAAATAAAATTTCATGCACGTATATGGCGAGAACCCTTTTATTTATTTATTTATTTTTAACTCTGGGTACTTTTTCGGCCATGGTTTGCAGCAAACCGGCAGCGACAGAGCCTGAAACTGCGCAAATGACAATATTTTATGCCGGACAAGTGTTAGTATTCAATGACTTTCCAGCCAACAAGGCGAGCGAGATCATGGTATTAGCCAGCAAGAGAAGCTCTCATAATTCTAGCGCCGTTCTTTCTACTTCCGGCCAAGACAAAATTAATGCTACTAGCTTTGTTGCTGCTGGGTCGAGTAATATTATTGTTTCCACATCCGGTCCTAATTCTACCCCAGAACGTATTCAACACCAACCCCAAGCTATTGATTCTGGTAATTTGCTTTGTCGTCCATAGAATTATTTTAAGAGCTTGTAGAGTACTTCAACTTTAAATATTGACTATTTTCTGTTAAAATTATTTCTGTTTCCAGATCTGAGAATTGTAAGGAGGGCTTCACTTCACCGCTTCTTTGAGAAGAGGAAAGACAGGTAAGAAATTTTGTAACAACAAATAGAAGAAAATAAGTTAGTGTAAAGAGTTGGTGTGTTTGTGAAAATTTTCCAAAATTTATGGCACCACTCACAATAAATGCATTTTGTTCACGTCAATTTCTCTGTTCAAATGATCTGATCAGTTCAACCTTTTTGGCCTTTTGTTTTTGTCTTTTTTTTTTTGGGTACAGGGTCACAGCAAGAGCACCGTACCAAGTAAATGACAGCCACTCGACTCCTCCAAAGCCAGAGGATGGCAATTCCTGGCTTGACTTGGAAGCACAACCATCAAAGCAGCTTGAACTCAAACTTTAGTCATTATATAGGCTTTAATGACTAGTGTACGTTTCAACTTCTCTGAGGCCACCCAGCTTAAATTCTAACTATTCTTGTAAGGCCTTTTTTAACTTTTTTACTTTCTTTCTTATGGTATTTCTTACTTGATCTTCATCGAGTTTGCCCTACTTTAATTTTATACGGAGTGATATTGAACAACCGTGGGTTTGCGACTCATTTAATCTCAGTACGTAGGGATTAAAGACATACAGTTCAGTACTTCTGTTTTTGTAATTACTGGGTTATGATCAACCCAGGGTGCACCACATACTTCCTCTGCAATTTCTATATTATGCTTTTTGATGGCTTAACTTTTGACTTCTTTTTTTTTTTTTTTTCTTAACACTCTGTTTGGTTCATGGATTTTGCCGGGGAAAGAAAATAAATTGTAAGGAATTACACTTTAATTCCTTTGTTTGGTTGCAATGGAAAAATGAGAGGAAAATTTTTTTTAGAGAAAATTCAGGTGAAAATCCTAAATCTAATTTTCCGTTTAAAAACACGAGAAAAAAGTAAGGAAATTAAAATTTATGGGAAATTTTTATTGGGCTCAACCCCTCAACTCTCTCACGAACGAATCCCTCATTCCCTCACCTTCCTCCCCTTGAGAATGCGACCGCTTATAGTAAACTGTGGACCTCCATTAAACCACCAATCAGTCATCATCGTCGGCGACATCTTATCACCATTTACCATCCTTAAACTCAAGTCGATGACTGAGCCCTCATCATCAAAATTGCCCCTTTAAAAATAATTTTCATAATTTTAATTTCTTTTTTTTATTTTAAGAAAAGCTTTAGTAGTTTTAGACTTTTAGCTAAAAAAAATGGCTTGGTGTATTAGAGTTGATCTATATATCATGTCGTATTATTTGTTTTGAATCACTTAAAATAGTATTGTTTTTGTACATGAATCCTTAGGGTCTCTTCGTTATTATTATTATTTTTTTCCTAGGTAACCAAATACAAGAAAAATATATTTCACATTTTTTTTCCCTTGAGCCAAACACAGCGTAAATGTAAAAATGGAAGATCTAACATTTTCGTGGCAATTGCATGAGATAACAATTACAGATGAAATGAAAAGGGGAAAGGAAGGAATGGAAGGACCAAGGATTTTGTGATGGTTTGAAAGAAAAAAAAAAAAAAAAACTATTATCATGCTGATTTGATCCGATCTATTCATAAAATCAATGAATGGTTCAGATCAAAAACCAAAAAGTTGTTGAGATAACTCTAGGTCGTTCCCCAAGAGTGGCATGAGCTGTGTTGTGACTTCTGAGCTGAAAAGTTATGTCAAGTATGCTTAATCTGATGGACGCACGGGTCCACATATTTGGGCTAGGGTAAGGATATAACTAGCTCGGGGTAAAGCCCGCACAACTCGAGTCCAACCCATAATTTGAGCAGAATTAACAGCATAAACGATCATACAGAAACCCATCCTCTAGCAAGCATTCAATCGTTGGTGATTAACAGGGATCATGTGACGTTTTCTGTATAATTGCATAAATAACAATTAATGGTGGCATTAATTAATAAATTTGTAAAATGTTTAGGGATATATTACAACCATTTTTTCTTTAAGGGGTTTATGTGAAAAAATGGTTAAATATTGTGAGGATTTCTTGTAATCTATCCTTTTTTTAAATACATGACATATAACGAAAATATTAAGGAAAAAGTTAGGGATTAATAGCGTTTTCCAACTCTAAAACCCGAATCAAACCAATTAAGTAATTACACGTCTTCATCTCTATTCATTCACTTGGGGTCATAACTTACATTGCCTTTGAGCCTAAAGTTCTTGTAGTCTTGAAATCAACCAATGGGGGGGTGACTATATGTCAAGAAAAAAAAAATTACATTTTATTAGGTTTTTTTGTGGAAGGGAGATCTACTTCTGCCTCTTTTATGCCTTACTCTATGCTTCCTTTTCATTGTTGGGCATGTTAGTAAAAGATTACGTTGGGACGGACCAGAAAACAGATCTTGCTTAGTATGTTTTTCTTTTGGAACAACTGGCGAGTAGTCCACTTTATTGGACTTATGGAGGCATAAGTCCGCGTAAAAACTTATGCAGCCACTTCTAACTGAAATGAAAGTATTTTTGTGAGATTGTTTAGTGCATAGGGTCATTATTGCCCTTAAGTTGTAATTTTTTATGTCGAAACTTTATAATGATATAACTTTTAATATACACATTTGTGTTTTAGAAAATTTATATTTTTGAAATCTATTAGTCGATGCATTCGAAACAACACTCATGATGAATATGATAGTGTATTATAAAAAATAAAAATAAAAAACGCTACATTGACTACATGTAATTGTTTCAAAACAGTTACATATAATTGTGTTTGTGTGGGTTTAATTGTTTACACAAAATAATTACATTTGTTAAATGTAACTATAAGCGCCGTGTCCTAACTAGACCGGCTCGAGAATACGCCACTAACCATGAATAATTAAAGTGGAAAGGAAGTCGCCACCCAATTTGGCTTCGGGAACCGATTGATCCCTAACAAGGGCCCAACTTGCCATTACCAAAAGAATCAAGGTTAGGAATTGAAGTACGTTGGTGGGAAGGTGTTAGGTACCCAACAATGCCTGGCTGAATCCAACCCCCACACGTGCTTTGTTGGCTTTAATTAATGAGAAATATTCAATTGAGTTCAGCCCTATTTCGCACCTTTAATTTATACATACTCACCTTTAATGGCAAATTCAAAAAAATGACAGAAATGATAAAATTGCCTATGCTATCTGACCCAATGTTCACACGATATTGTAGAGAGGTGTGGTACACAGAACCCTAAGCTACATAGAAATATCCTTGCATGCCACTATCCCATTTTAGACCTAACCATGGATTCTATGCATTCAAGACACTATGCTAATCAAACACGCAAGAAAATAATTTAAATGATGTCAAACATGCTTAATACATGGCATAAGGCATATTGAGGATTAAAACCATAATGCATTTATTGAAACCATGCTCAACACATTTAAATGATCAAAATTATGGCATTCAATAGAACTACATTTAGACACATATTTATGCTTGAGAGAATAATTAATAATTACTCTAAAATCAAGGAAATGGATGTAAAAGGAGCATTACCCTCAGGTTTGGGTGAATCCCAATGAATATGCAGATTAACTCTCCTCTTTAAGCTTTTGTGATCACAGCCGCCGTCTCTAGATTTTGGGTTGGTGTTTCTAGAGTTTGGGTAGGAAAAATGGTGGTCCAAAAGTCCCCTCCTCCAATGAGAAAGTAGCCTTTTTATAGATAATGCATTAGGGTTTGGGGGTAGGTAGGTTAGGGTTTCTAGCTTTTCTAGCTGTCACAGAATGAATACAAGGTAGGTTTAATCCACATAAGATAACAAGGGGAAATGGGGGGGGAAGATTTGAATTCTAGGAAAATAACATGCATACGCACAAACTCGAGGCGTGTACGCACATTTAGATATTGTGTACACGCAAATAAGTGGACTAGGTTTTTTGGCTCTCTAGGTTGGGTTGTGACTGTGACCATGTTGGCTATCCAAGGGGAGGCCTCTATTGGCACCCAAAGACTTGCTTTTCATCCCCCACTTATTTTAGACTTTAAGATTTTATGAAAAATATATAAGGTCTTCATAACAAAAAAAAAAAAAAAAAAAAATGAACGCGTTGTCTATTAGAAAACATCATTTTGAACAACTTTTTGAAAGAAAGTTTTTCCAAAATCTATCGTTTAAGTGCACTTTTTAGTCATTTATGAAGCGAAAACTATAAATGGTAAAAAAGTCTACTTCAACAATAGCTTTTGGAAAAAATTCCTTTTAAAAAGTTGTTCAAAATGATTTTTTCTAATAGAATACGCGATCAATTTTTATAAAAACTTTCTATATTTTTCATAAAACCTTAAAGTGTAAAATAAGTGGGATATGAAAAGCAAGTCTTAGGGTGCTAATAGAGCCCCCCTCTCTAGGGATCGTTCATCAGTTATTTCAATTTGGGTCACCCTTCATCACTGGGTCACCCTTCATCACTAGGCTTAATAAGGTGGGCTTGAAATACTTTGGTGGTGCAAAATGGGGTGTTAACAATAATTAATTAAATTAGTTAAATTTTTGTGTTGGAATTAGAAATAATTAAATTTTAAGTGTTTTGTGACTTAAATGAAGTTTTTTATGAGTAAAATGTAATTGATTTTACAAACAGTTAGATGTAACTATTTTCATCTAACTGTTTTTATGTGTGTTCAATTACCCAAAATGGAAAAGTGAATATGCCATCAAATTGTAGTTGATATTTGCTTAAAGGAAATGGAAAAGGCTCTTAGCCAAATAAATAAATAAACAATAGAAGGTGGAACCGTGGAAGAAGGTAATAGAGAACCTGATTGTCCCTTCTAAAAATAAAAAAAGAGAAAAGTAAAAAAGAGAAAAGAGGAAAGAAAAGAAAAAGAAATGGACAAGGAATCTCATTACATGTTCATGCTCTCCTTGGTCTAGGACTTAAACTCATCTAAATAGCCTTTACATCTAGTCGAGTCATCACTATCTTCCTCCTCGCACATAGTCTCATTGAGCAAAACTCCTACCATCGAGATTTACCATCATTGCACATCGCACCATCGGGGTACAACGCTATTGCACCATTATGGCTCCACTGCCACTGTCCTTCTGCCAAGTCTCGAACCTAGACTGAACTGATGAACCTCCATAACTACCGCTAAGTCTCATGTTTTTTCCACTAGCGACATCTCTTACTTCACTTCAACGCCGTCACATTATACAATTTGATGTCGATCTACTTCGATGTGGCTATTGGTTGATCAGCAATGAGGTTTGATCACTAGTGTAGCAATCCACGTTTGGGCGAAGGGGTTATCAAGCAAAAGCCCTTAATTTGGCCAACTAAATAACGATTCAACAATTTTTTATGGCAGGGGAAGTATATCGGTCTTGAAAGATGTTTAATGGACTTATGGATGCATAATAATATCTCGTGTCCTTATGCTTGTTTAAGTTCTATAACAGGTGGGGAGTCACCATACTAAAGGCATCTCGTAACAAAAGAGCTAGAAGATCACCATAGGAAAATCAAGTGTAACAAAACTAGTAGCTGAAGAAACGCCTATTCGAGCCAAAAAGTCTACACATTTATTTGCTTCCATGTAGATGTGTTGGATGTGCACTTGCCAAGCATGTTGATGGAGGAATATGCAATCATTGAGAAGTGTTAGATGTCAAGGAGTATGGGGGTTTGTGCGATTGTAAGAGAGAAAGCACAGCTTGTGCATCTACTTGAAACCTCACTTTTCTAAAGCCCAACTCCTATGCAAGATTTAAACCATCATGTATGGCCCAAAGCTCAACACAGACACTACTTGTGTGGCCAATATAATAGTAGAATCCTTTGATTAAGGGTGCTCATTAGCCCGCAAAACCCAATGCATCCGCCCAACCCGCACTTATACAGTAGTTTCAAATGTAGGATGGGCGGATAGTGGGTTAAGGTTTTAATTTTTCATGGGTTCGCAGACGGTTGATGGTTCAGCAATTGAAAACCCAATGGAAACCCACCCGCCCGCATACGTTTAAATATTTGATAAGTGAGGCCACATGTCGATATTTCATTTAATGCTTGAGATTATAATTGACACGTGGCCACTTTGTATGAAGTCGTAACCTGAACATCTGAAACTTATCTCCTTCTTTACAACAAAAAGGAAGCTTATCTCATTCTATTATGGAGGGGTTGCTCTTCTCCTACCTTTCAAGCTTGTTTTATTTTTATTTGGTTCGTACCTTTTAAGCTTTGCTAAAGAGAGAGCTTATGTTTCACTTACCTTTTATTTGGTTCTTACCTTCTTTTTTTTTTTTTTTTTAATTTATAGTTCTATTCATCTTTGTTTTTTATTTTTTTTTCTCTCTCTCTATATATATATTGGTGAAGTTTTTTTTTATAGCTTTCATGGTGGATCTCCAATTCTAGTTCTGGGGATTTTTTTTTGCCCTTTTTGCTTCATTTCTCTTCCCCCAAACCAACCTTTCAGCCTCTCTCCCTGAGTTCTCTCTCATGTATGTGTATGAAACTGTGTATATAGCATTTGCTAAGTTAGAGGTGAACCCCAAGTCTACCAACCCGCCAACTTGTCGAAGACAATTAATGGCTTTCTAGTTTGTTCAAAATCATTTTACTAAATCCAGTAACCCACCTGTAATCCATCGGTTAATCTGATGTGTTGAGCGAATTGAAGCCGCCCGATTATGTGGGCGGAAGTGGGTGAAAATTCCATTCACCCAATAGTATGTGGGCGGATTGCGGATGAAACCCAAATCCGACCCAAATTGACCCATGAGCACCCCTACCTTTGATCCATCCACCTAATACATTGCGGATCATGAAATTCTAGTTATATTAACCCTACAATACCTAGAAGGGGGGTTGAATAGGTATTACTTTAATGCTTATCCAATTTTAATTATGAACATCCAAAAATCTGATTATCACTATCAATCAAATCACATAGCAAGTATAAAAGCATGAAAAAGAGTGCACACAAGATTTTTACGTAGAAAACCCTAGATGGGAAAAACCACGGGACCTAGTCCAGTTGAAGCAAATCCACTATAAACTCAATGAGTACAAGACACGCTTACAGACCAAAAGGACTTAAGCAAAAGTCTTCACTCCCACGACCGCATACGATCGATCTCCGTCTCCACGGCTTTGGTCGCAACCAACCTCTTTACAGCGATTCCTTCTTCCACGAACTCACAAACTCGATCACTGTCGCAACGGACTCACAAACATTCAAGGATGTGGAAATAGTGTGTGGTTTGAAGGTCTTTAGAGCATGACAGAGAAAACTTAGGTTAAAAAGCTCTAGAGAAGTTTTGAGAAGATAAGCTTTTCAAAACCTAATTGGGAGAGGCTTGCTTCCCACTCTCTATCAAAACAAAACCTATTTAAAGAGTCTAAGACACCCCAAAAGACTGGGATACGAAATATGGACAAATAGGTAATGTTTTCATATTTTAAAAACTGTTTTTTACGAGCAAGGATCGATCCTCCAGGACCCTAGGATCGATCCTAGAAAACAGAAGCGAAAAAACCTTTTCAGAGCACCTAGGATCGATCCTCCAGACCCTAGGATCGATCCTAGAAAACAGTAGCTAAACTATTTTTCCAGAACTTCCTAGGATCGATCCTCTAAAGCTTACGATCAATCCTAGCACCTGAAATTTACTAAAAAGCTTTGAAATCATTTTCAAAAACATTTTCTCTTTATTCAAAACCCATATCAAGATTTAAAATGAATTTAATTGATTAAAAACAGGCTTCTATAGACACTTACCTGACCTAACAATTAGTGTGAGTCGCATTGCCTTGAAATCTGCACTCGAGTCAATCTTAGAAGCTTTAAACATCTTGAATCAACAAATGACACTAAACAAACACCACTTTTGCCACGGAATATGCCAATCTAAGAATATGGACTTTATAGATCAAACTTCCGACCCTGTAATTCCTGGATTCATATAGGAACTACCATCAGTGCTTAGTGTTTTGTACTTAAAAAATCAATCAAATGTAAAATGATTTTGCCAATTTGATTTAAACTATTGTTCTTCCTATCACATTATCAAAAGTTTTGTCATTGTTTAAATAATTTGATTAAAATCAAATTAATCAAGTAGTTATTATTATTCTCTAAGGCTAATCTTTAGGGGATATATTGTATTTACCAAAACTTACTACTATTTGGTAGTTCTTAATAATTTTTTTAGGATAATGGAACCCAATTAAATGTAGGAGGTTATGGATAAGGAGGTTGGAAATCTCTATTATTTTTTAATGCATTGTAGCAAAATAATAGTGAAGTTCACTCACTTGGGAAGTCTTGAGACTTCGTAATATTTTTGAATTCTTGCTAAAAATATAAATAAGACATGGAACATCTCGACATGAGTAGACTACGGGCTTGTTTAATTGGGAACGCTTCTTAGACAAATTGAAGCACATTTGAGGTTTTGAATGTGTTTATTAGCTCGTTTGGGTAAAAAGTGTAAACAGGCTTTATGGCTAAAACGCGCATTTGCACTGAAGCAACTTATAAGGTGCTTCTTCGCCAACGTGATGCAAGAAGCTATTTCCAAGTTTAATGAAACTTTCAAAATCCCAAGCATACCCTTGCCATTTCCATGTATGAATTTAAAATACCTGTCCTATCCTATTAATAGAGATGAAGATCAAAATCTGTAAACTCTTCTCAACATTCAACCGTAACTTGTAGAAGCAATCAAAATTCAAGTCTCCCTAAGAGATGTTACCAAGTAAATCGAAGTTCCTGATGTTCACTTGTAAATTTCTAATTATTTTTTTTATGTTTATATAGATATTTTATGGGTCGATGCTTTTATCAATATGGTTGAGGTTTTCATGGGTGTGTTGGCATGGTGCCGTTGGTAGTGGGTGGGTGTGTTTTTTGGGCAGATGTTTTTGTTGGGGTTTTTTCTTGGCTTTGCTAAGCTTGTATCTCTTATTGCAAATTAACAAAAGCATCTTTCTGTTGATCAAAAAAAAGAAAAAAAGGAAGTGTTGTTCGTAGTGGTTTTAATATAATGTTAAGTATATTTATATTGCATGCCAATTATTCGATGAAAAACCTGTATAGTTTTCTTAACTCTAGACGTTTCACCTGTAGTTTTCAAATAGCTTGGTTTATATGGACTAGATGGATAACAATTATAAAAAATATGTAGTCTCTTATATTTGACTAATAAGTGAAGGAACTGTTAGAAATATTAGGGTAAAGCTTCAAAACTTTTATTTGATGAGGCTTTAGTGTGGGTATTAAACCTTATGACTGTTGGGCTACAAGTCCAATTGATTTGCCTGTTATAATTTTAGTTACACTAGCTGTTAGGGCATTAAAGCCCAAAAACGGTCAAACCTAAATGCCTATATAAAGGCATACATCAGGAGACTTTAGACATATCAGACATATATACATTCTTCTCTTCTCTTCTCTCTACAACATATTTTTCCCTATATCTTTTCTCTATATTTTCACATATTTTGGGGCAACCGATCGAGGATGGTTCATATTACTCTTCCTGTGAACGTACTCATAGAAGAGCTAGCTGTGAGCTTTTGGGGTTGTATCTTGGAGGTGTTGTCGTCTGCCAGAACCTGTACATAGGGAGGCGATAACTCCTTTAGGACAGCTTGAGCACACGTGCCTTCCCACAGGCCAGCTATTCTAACTTTATCTCTTTAATTTTCTCTCATGTTATTATGCTTTATAATTTTAATTGTTATTCCTTGTGTGATTTGATATTTTATATTGTGAAATTTTTCAATTTCTATTAATTATTTGAACATTTAGATCAATTACACAAATATTTCCCCAACAGGAACTAGCAAAAAAAAAAAAAAAAAAAAAAACACTAATTGCATAAGGAAAAAAAAATTATCAGCAGCCATTAGTACCTATAAAAAGAGATGAGGATTAGTAACAACCAATGGAATGTAAATGAAAATCTATTGACCAGTGTGCTCTTAAGGAGATGGGGGAATTTGCAATTTCATAATGATGCTATGATTGGGAATTTGGGATTAATTAGTGAATTATGTCAAGAAATCTTTGCTTGGGGCTAAGCATGTTTACTAATAAAACTTGGGACTGCCACTACTTGGTTAATGGTATAAAGCTTGGGATTAGTGAACACGTTATTTTTTAATTTTGTTTTTTTCTTTTTGGTGGAAAGAAAACTCCAAACTATGGTCATTTTGAAGAAAATAAAGATTTTGTGGTTAATGATATTATTCTATTTTAAATTATTTTAAATTAACTTGGGCAATTTTAGAAAATTGAGCAAAAGCATTTCAACATATTTATTTTATATTCAAATAAGTAATATAAACATTTTCTGTAAAGTCAATGATATCATTTAAAGACTATCATGGATTCAGGACATGCTCTTGTCAAACAGACAAAAAAGTTCTTTTAGCATCCAACAATACTTTTGAAATATAGTTCTCAAACACAATTCAGAAGCCAATGAGTAGTACTAGTTTTTGCTTCTCTTATTCTACATCAAAAGCTGTAGAAGCTATAGCTATCCCAAACGGGCACTAACTGTAACGACCCGAAATGGGAACCGTTAGTTATATAGTAAGAAAATACATTTTAAATCTAATTTTGGTGAAGGTTTATTAATAATAGTTCTTTTGAAAACATTTTTGCAAAATCCGGCATGGTCCCGTTTGTAAATAGGACATACCAGTTATCGACTAACCATAAAACCTGTAGAAAACACATTTATAATCATTTCCATGCATCCACACAATATTCCAAATAAATAAATTAAAGGCTGCATCATAGCCACATGAGTCTCATTAAGTCTACCTTACTACGAATTAATTATTACAAGCCATGAATTAAAATTAATACATGCCTAGGCTTTTAGCCAAAATAAAAATACAATGATTTCTGTATATGAGTGCAAGTATGCTGATGTGCTTCCCAAAAACCAGGTCAAGCTCTATTTTGAAAATATGACCTGCAAGAAAAACTATAAGGGTATGAGCTACACGCTCAGTAGGAAAACATTTTCCCAAAAATAATTCGAGATTTCAAAACCATAGTATATATATATACTTTTGAAAGAATCCCTACAAAACCATTATTAGTTTGCGATATAAATTTCCAGTAAATAAAACTGATACGCTATAATGAAATAAACTGCGAAAGTTAAATCATTTAATACCCACACCCCTTTTTCCTTATTAAAGAGGTTATCAAAATCCTCATTTTACTAATGAATTATCCATTATTTTCAGATATCATATTACGGCCTTATAAGCCAATAATCATCATCCGCCATATTTGACAATCTATAACATCAGTCTTTTAAACTGATAAATCCTCCTCAGGTCATGCGGGGCCCTCGCGCGCGGAATAAGAGGAAACATGGCAAGACATCCCTATCTGGGACCGCAGTAACCTCAAGAGGAAACACGGCAAGACATCCCTACATGGGACCACAGTAACCTCTATTCGGGCACATAGCCCAGGACTAAAGGATAGGAAGACACAGCACGACGTCCCATTCCTTTGGGACTGTAGTAATCCTCTCTCCAGTAGCCCTCATCACCATATCCGTATCATCACCACCTATCTTTTCATTTACCAATTTCATAATTCTCATATAAACTGGAAAATTATATATAAATTTTTTAAGAAAACCATATAACAGGTTTATGCAATTAAATCATATGAAATAACCCCCATAATTCATATAAAATCATTTTCCAACCATTTTTCAAAATCGTGGTTTTCAAAAACATTGAAATAAAAGTGACCCCCAACATTTTGAATACATAAAATAGTCCAATAGGTTTTAAAACCAACCCATGGTATCCCAAATCATGTGAGGGTTTGAAATGTAACATGCATATAACCCAATTAGGGTATAATACGAAACCCTAGATTTTCCAAAATTGATCAAAACTCAGAAAATATGCCTACATGCATGATATTTATGCGAAGCATGCCAAATACATGTATTTTTACATGATTTAAACCCAAAACCCCCATGCTTCAATGATTTAAGATGAGAAAATGCCCCTACCTCAAAAATAGAGTGAATAAATGCAAATCCACAACTATACATGCGTAGATCAGGCCAAAATACGCTTGATCCGAGCTCGCCGGCGTCGGATCGGGGCTGCTGTGCTCCAACGAGCCGCCGTCGAGCCTCCACCCCCTTCTCTCTTCCTCTATTTCTCTCTCTCTCTCTCGATCGGCTGAGCAAAATTGGGTGAGAACCCTCTGGAATTCAAGTTTTAAAGGAAGAATAAATTAGGGGTAAAATGGTATTTACATCCTATAAAAAATCTGGACCTTAAGCTGAAATTCGTGCGTTATGGTCGACCAAACAGAAAGTGGTCGACTAAAACTCCCTAAGGAACAGTACCGTAACATTCTGTCTGCAATATAGTCGACCAAAACAACCTACAGTCGACCAAATCACTCAAGATGCACAAAAAGAGGTATATGCCTCCCCCAAAAGCATACCTCAACACATCCTAACCCAAAATTCTCATGAATCAAGCCTTAGGTCATCACACTAACTAATGAGGAGGTTGCAATGTCTCTAAGGCTGTGTTTGGTTTGAGTGAATAGAATATAATGGGAGTGGGAGTAGGAATGGAATGGAATGAGAATGGGAATGGGAATGGAATGATAATGGACATTCCGTCCCAATTTTTTTTTTTTGAGAAACGATCAGGGTTTTATATTAACTAGAATTTAGATGTAAATCAACAAGAAATTGGTCTTGAACAAAGTCTAGGCCTTCCTCAATCCAAACACAAAAATCCTCAATATCTTTAGCGTGCCTTGCGAGAGTATGAGTTACCGCATTCCCATCACGACGGACATGAAAGAAAGTCACCACATTAAAAAAAATTGAGAACATCACATTAGATATCCTCAATAATCATACCCAAGGGAGTAAGCAAGGCCATTTGATTACTAAAATCAGCTTTAATGACCTCTAAGTTGTCCTCCTCAACATCCACAGAATGCAAACTCAAATCCCATGCCAATCCCATCGCATAGCGGACTGCCATGGCTTCCACAACCGTTGTCGAGAAACTACCAACAATTTTCTTGGATCTAACAGCAATAATTTGGCCCTCCCAATCTCGAACAACCATCCCTAGGCCAGCATAGTGGAGTTCCTCAAAAAAGGCCCCATTCCATCCCAATGTTTGGTAAGGGGTGGGAATGGAATGAAAAAGCATAGGTGGACCCATTTTTAATGATTTTTACTCCTTAGGAAGGAATAGCTATTCCCTTATTGAAGGAAATAGACTTCCAGAAGGGAATAGGCATTCCATTCCCTTGTGCAACTAAACACTCACTTTTTTTTTGGAAAATGGAATCACCATTCCATTCCCTCCCTCATTCCCTCATAACAAATATAGCCTAAGAAGCTACATTTTGTTAATTTTTAGACATTGCAACAACAAAATTGGCTCTTTTCCTGTAATTGGGAAGAATGGGTGATTTGGCTAACAAATGACTATAGCTTAAAAAAAAAAAACAAACCTGCATTGTTCTCATCATTCGTCAAGTCTAGTAATTTGAGAAGTCCATTGACTGCAATGGAAGATTCTTTGCCTTTTGTTTTGTGCCCCCTTCTATGCTTTTTATGTAGAATTGGCCACATTAGCATCATAAAAGTTATTTACTCCGTATAGAACATTAAATGATAAATCTTATTAAGTGTGTCCTTATTTTAAAAGATTAAGGAATTAAAATGGATTCTCTAATTGAAATTGTTATGCTCTTACAACCGATGACATAATAGTCTAGTGGCATTATTCTTACTTATTATTAAGTGAGTGATATCGCATTTAAGTTTATGGAGAAACATTTATATTTTGATACTCATTTGTTTATATTAGGCGGTCTATCGATTGTTAAAATAAATAAATAAATAAAATGAAAATATAGTTTCACCCCCTCAACTTTCACTCATGAACACTTTGTCTGCCTCTAGGTTGTTTAATTTTAAACACTTTGACCCCCTAATATTCTTAAAAAATGACGCCTTACATCATTCCATTACTTAGTTGTTTGTTTTTTGGATTAAAAATGGTTGCACATGACCCGTAAATAACATTTTTTTAGATGAAAATGCTTTTGTAATGGGTATTTCACCAATTTATGGTCAAAATACATTTGTAAAATTGTTGTTAGGATTATATACATCTTCCAAACATGAGGAGATCAAAGTGTTTGAAAACAAACTGGAGAGATGCAAAGTATTTGTGAGTGAAAGTTAAGAAGGTGAAACTGTATTTTCTAAATAAAAAAAATACTAAAACTGTTATCTTCTTACAAATATTTCATAAGCCTCATAAATGTTTAAACAATTTTATTAAAATAAAATAGTTAATATCATTCAATTATATCAAGTTTTTAAAAAATACAACGCGTTCATTGTTTAGTGGGTCCCAATAGTTTTTAAATGTTGATTGGACCTAATTCTATGGAAGATGTATGCAATGAGCTGGCATGACTAAGAAAGCCAAAAATTCGTGCACTACCTCAACTTATTGATTGGAAATTCTCCACCTTCTTGATTATGACTCATTCCACGAGGAAATGCTTCTTTCCATTTACTAAATGGTTCAGTAAAATCTGGATCATATGAATGGAGATCTACTACCTTCTTGATCATACCTTATTCTATGGGAAAAGGTTTCTATGATGACCTAGAATGTTTTTGTAAGAATCCAACATTTGATGTATGAAGTTGTTGGAGCTATATTGTGATTAAAGAATGTATTAATGAGCTATTATAGCTTAATTTTGAGTATTTGGGAAGTTACTATTGATTAGAATAGATGAAATATCAATTTTTACAAAAAATTGGGAGTTTAGTTGACTAAATGTATGATGTAGTCGACTACACCCTTGATATAGTCAACTACACCACACATGTAGTTGACTACAAATTCTAGAATAGGTTTCTGGAAGGTTTAGTCAACTACATCATTAGTTATTGTTGATTAGAATAGATGAAATATCAATTTTTACAAAAAATTGGGAGTTTAGTTGACTAAATGTATGATATAGTCGACTACACCCTTGATATAGTCGACTACACCACACATGTAGTTGACTACAAATTCTAGAATAGGTTTCTGGAATGTTTAGTTGACTACATCATTGATGTAGTTGACTAAACCTTGCGAGAATGGTCTGAAATGAGATTTTTATTTTGCTGGAATGACCTTTTTGCCCCTCTATCTATATAACCCTAACCACGAATTTTTCTCCTATTTCTACACTTTCTCCGCTGAAATAGAGAGAAAAAGAGAGGAGAAGAGAGAGAGAGAGAGAACGGCTAAGAGAGAAAGATGAGACCATGGATGAAGCATGCGACCCCATAGATCTCCAATCTTGTGATTTCCACACCTTTTGGGTTGTGATTCTAGTTTCCATTTGAGAGGTAGGTACATTTTTCATAGTTGTAGATTATTATATTCATGATTTATAACGTTCTCATAGGTTTTTGCATGTTTACATGATATGATACATGTTTACATGGGTTTGGGGTTTCAATTTCTTAAAAATTCATACATTTGGGAAAGTTAAGGTTTTGCTTTACACCCTATTCAGTTATAATCATGTTGTATTCCAAATCCTTATATGATTTTGGATTAAATGGGTTGAATTGAAAGCCTATTAGTTAAATTCTTGTAATTGAACTTTGGGGTTCACTTTTATACAAGTGTTGAAAACCCATATCTTTACCATTAAAGTTGAAAATGTTTTGGGAGATTTACAGGTAAATGGATGTGATGATAAGGGGTACTTTCCGATCTCAACGACCGTAGTGTTTCTGAAATGAGGTAACTTTCTAGATTCAAGTAGGATCCATGGTATTTCCTTATGATGAGATTACTTTCTGAACCCATGTAGGGATCCATAGTGTTTTCTCTTATTTCCACGCGCGAGGGCCCCACATGACCTGGGCAGGATTATTCAATTTATGAGACTGATGTTATGGATTGCTGGATATAGCGGATGATGTTATGGATTGCCAGATATGACGAGTGGATTATGTTATGGATGACTTACATGTTCTTCTGTATTTGTTTTAAAATTTGTGATATGTAACCCTTTCTATATCATTTTGTTTAAATGCTAAAAATGGTTTTAAAACCTTGTTATACAGTTTTGAAAAATGTAATCTACTGAGTTTTTACTCACGCCTATTTTGAAAACATTTTTCACAGATTATGAGCAAGGTAATGATGACTCATATGAGGAGGCATCACATCAGGGTTAGCATGGGCATTTCATGATGAATGAATATATTATTTATGGTCGTACAGTATTTAAATAGGCTTTTGTACTTTATATGTATATATTAACGGTAGAACCTTATGGGATTGAATGCCAGTTTAAAATTTTATATTTTGAACTGTGAATGGTTATGAATTCTGTTTAAATTCTACAGGTTTTAAAAGTTGAGAACTTGGTATGTTCTATTTACAAATGGGATCATGCTAGATTTTCTTAAAAATATTTCTTTAACGCTGTGTTTGGTTCACGGAAAATGTAAGGGAAAGGAAACAAAAATACGAAGGATTCTATTTTCTTTTGTTTGGTTGCAATAAAAAAATAGAGGGAGAAAAAGTATCAAGGAAAATAGGGGAGAAAATGCCGATTTTATTTTCCATTTAAAATTGTGAGGAAAGCTTGTGAAAAACTTTGGGAAAATTTTATCAAGCTGCATTCTCGATCTCTTAGCGTCTCCTTGCAAAATAGAAACACTTCTCCTACTCTCTCTCACCTCGCTTCTTTCCATATTACGTCCTCCCATGGTGAACCACCGACCTCTAATAACCTTTGATTGATGGCCTCCGTTAACATCTGAGCACCGATCACATTTGTTGGACTCCGATAGGCGACCCCCTGCAATCTTACTCAATCAATGGCCATTTCCTCCTATGAGTGACTTTGAATCATTGATTCTGATCAATGACCTCCACTCAATAGCGAGAAGGATAACTAGCTACTCCTCCAAAAATCTATACAAACCTCTACCAGCAGCATCTGAACAGAGAGGACAATGGTATTGATAGAGAAATATGAGATTTTACATATATCAAAAGAGAAGAAGGGGGAGGAAATGGAGGATTGAAGAGGAAGAGGAACTCACCATTACTGTTGAGGTTGAGAAGAAGCACGAGGAAGTCGTGGACAGAGAGGAGTGACCAGAGTGAGTAGAGAGAAGTCATGTGTTGACACGGTATGGCTGATGGCGTTGTTTGCTGGTAGATGGCATGGGTCTTCTTTTGTTGGAGAACCACCCCTTCTAAGTTGTGGCACCTAATTGTTAGTTTTTGAAAAAGGGTTATGGCTTAAAGCATTTATATTAATATGTCATGTGCTTTTTATGGTAGGCGCAAAAACGTTCTAATGTAATTTTTAAAACATTGTATAAAATTATATATATAATTATAAATATATAAAATATTTATTTATTATCATATTCCTACCGTCTCGTGTCTTAAATTTTTTAAAAATTATATTGTTGGGGGTGTCCATATAGTGTTGTAATCGTGTTGCGTGTCTTGTTCATACTTCATAAGATGGGATGAGTAGGATATGAAATGTGAAAAAGGAGGATCAAAGGAGAAAAAAGCAGTACTATTACAGTGTCGATTTGAATGAAAAATGGTTGGATGAAGATGAACAGTCTGACTATTTTCTTCTTTTCTAATATAACAATAGATTTTCCTTTCTTTTTGTTTTTCCCTCAACAACCAAACATAATAAGTCATTTTTCATAAGAATTCACTTTTCTTTCCTCTTATTTTTCTTAGACAACCAAACGCAAGAAAATTTTATATTTTCCACACATTTTCTTTCTTTTTCATTTTTTTTCCTCCATTTTTCTTTCCCTATTGAAATCCACAAACCAAATAGAGGGTAAATTATGATTTTAATTACAAACCATCCGCAAATTCTATATAATTTAGATTTTATAATTGACACATTAAGGCCTATTTTCCGGGTTGTGATAGTTTCTCTCTATCTAAGGACGGAGCCAGGAATTTAGTTCAGGGGTGGCGAATTTTATCCAAATTCAAAAATCGAGAAAGCTTTAATTCAAAAAATTTTCTTATCATGTTATTTTGAGGTATAAAAAATTACAAAAAGTTATAATTCATTGATAAATTATGTTTTAGTTTATACATTTACAATTGTCATTGCTGAGGTCCCATTTTTTTAAAGTGTTATACAGTATTGCTTCATTATTATTTACAATTAAGTGTTTTATATCAAGAAACAAAATAAAAATTCGGAAGGTGGGAAAGAAAAATAATAGGGGTTAAAGGAAATCAGTTGTGGCAAATGTATATTTTAAGAAAAGGTTAAAGTATGAAATACAGAAATTAAAAAATTCAGGGGAGGCAGTTGCCCTCCACCCCCACCTCTCTCACGTAGTGTAGCTCTGTTCTTGTCTCTATTTACTAAATGGTCCAGTAAAATCTTAACCATTCATACCATATGGAGCTTACCAATTAGTGAAAATGATTCTATTCCCCTTCCATGTTACCTCATAAGTGGGCCTCATTATCTCAAAAAATTATTCAAACCTATCAAATTGTATCAAATGGTGGTCATGTTGAACATATTATATCCTATAAATTCAATGACTTAAATGATTTTAGTCATTTGATTAATTAAATTCCAATCACATTATGAAAACAACAATGAGATTTTTGACAGTGACCTGACATAAAGCATGAGAGTGAATTACATGAAACTTCTTGAACTATAAATTAGTTTCACAAAGCTATCCAGAGCTTCTGAACTAAACATAAAACTCTCTCAATTATAAAATTGTAACACTTTGTCCACTTTGTCAAATTTAATGCACGTTTTCATCATGTTTATTTTATTTTATTTTTGTTTTTAATTTATGATTTATTTCATCAAATTTGGCGCTTAAAGAAATTATCAAAGTCTAGTTATGCATTAAATTTGTTGAATGTTATCCGTAATGCTCATATAGTTTACTTCGAATTTTTTTAACCAAAAAAAAGATGCATGGCTCAAAAGTGTCAATTTAATAGTTTTAGAGCATCTCCAATGCCCCCCCATTAGGTATTTTAATTAGTCAAAACACTTTTTTCCTTATTCAAGAGGCTAGTTATATGGTTAGCTACTTTAGTTATCTTAATTTCAGTTAGTTATATTTAACTAGTGAACATTAACTAGCCAAATTATTTTTAGTTAAAAGAGTGACAGTTGTCCTCTCTTTATGCATTTTTTTTTTTATATCTCTCCACTAAATGATTAAAAAAAGAAAGATTATGAATAAAAATTTTGAAATAGTTAAAAAATAATTAATATTCTTGGAGTACTCACTTGAATAGTTAGCTAATTATTTTAAAAAATATCATTTTGCTAGTTAATATAGTAAAAAAATAGCTAGTATCATTGGAGAAGTTCTTAGGTTATTTATTCAATTTTATAGTTGAAAAATCATGTAAAACTGACCTTTCGTGTAATTTTAACATGAAAAAGGAGTTTAAGGCTCTATTTGGTTTGCGGATTTTATCAAGGAAAAAAAATGAAATATAAAGAATTGTACTTTTCTTTATTTAGTTGCAGTGGAAAATTGGAAGAAAAATAAGAATTGGAATTATTTTGGCTTGACATGATTTTATCTTTTCCTTTCATTTTTTTTCCTCTTTATTTTTTTTCCCTTCCTTTTTTTTTTCCTTAGTAGAATCCATGAACCAAATAGACGGTAAAAGTAACTTCCATCTTCCAATCAGAAAAAAAGAAAAAAAAAGAAAAAAAAAAAGGGTAACTTCTATCAAAACAATTGATTGTTTAAGGATATTCTTACACGGCAATTTCTAATTGGATATTCTTGACAGGGTGCAAACAAATGCAGGTAATCTTATCGTTACTCTCCTCCAAAAGCCCGAGAATTACTGTTGCTGGACTTAGTAAAGGTTAAACCCCTTCTATAAATACCCCACAATGGGACTAGGTGCTCCCTCTTTTTCTAGAGGTATATCTCTCTCAGCGCTTCCTCATTTTCTCGAAGGGCCTTCGTGTTCGCGCTCGAAGCCTCTAACCCTAAGCCAACACTTTCTAGGGAAAAAAAACCGATTTTGACGGAAAATCTCCAGGAAAATGCAGCATCAGAGGCTGAAGCAACAACAACAGGCCTTGATGCAGCAAGCCCTCCTTCAGCAACAGTCCCTCTACCACCCTGGCCTCTTAGCCCCCCCTCAGGTTCGACTCTTTCATGCTTATGTTATCGCTTTCGATGACAGATGTGATTATGATTTCGTCTCTCCTTTTGGTTCGCTTTGTTTGTAATATTGATCTTCGAGTCGTGTTCTTGTATTTTCAGGATTCGGTTATTCAAATTTAGGGTTTTGGAATTCGAACAAACCTTTTTTTTTTTTTTTTTCCCGCATGGTTGACCTCCGAGTTATGTTTGTATGCATAGATTGGCTTGTTGAAAGCTGTTTTATATTTTAAATTTTAAATTTTAGGGTTTGGGTTCTTATACTGATTTCTTTTAAATTTTTGTTTTGGTCATTCTCTGAGTTTTGCTTCTCATTGGCTGCTTTGAAAGCTAGGGTTTTTTATTTGAAATTATTTGTTAACTCTCTTGTTCTTGCCTGGTGCCTTTTTTTGGGGGAGAATTTAAGTGTGCGAACCATATATGCCAGAAAGGATCCTGAACCTCTACCTCTAGTTGAGCAGAATCAGGCGGCAGAAGTGATATTCAAACTTCCTCCTGACTTTTTTGATTTTGATTTTGATTTTGATTTTCATCTTCAAAGGTGCATTTAGCCGTCTTGTTGTATCTTCTTCAATACCTAATTGAACATGGACATGAAATAAGTGGGAATGCTAGCCAAGCAAGATTGAATGAGAGGGATCCTACCACCAAGTGAAATATGTCCCAATCTCTTAGAATCTTTTCAAGGACAGGGTCCCAAAAGCTAGGGCTTTACAGTCCTACGCCTTGCTTGTGCACTATGGACGTTAGGCATTGCATTGCTAGCCCATGCAGACGCACGTCATGGCCACGACACCGTTCACATTGGCTTGTGTGTGGCAATGCTTGCCCATGCTGACTAAACCTTCCTTTGTCATTGTGTATCCCGTCATTTTGAGGGTAGTGGCAGAATAGATGTCATTGTGCGATGCCTCATATTTCTGTGAGTTATTCTCAAATGGGACACAGAAGTACTTGAACACAGAAGTAAGAGCCATACCATATGGCAATGCACCTTTAATTTTCTTGAAGAAGTGATTTATGTAGTGAAGAATTAGGTGAGCCAAATCAAGTTTATGGCCATTGACTACGCATCAAATGATGAAAATGTCCACGTAAGCCACATGACTACTCCTAGAATGAGTTAGAATGTTGTATGTGTCCACATGGCCAGGACCCCTAGAAAATCAGTGGAGGTACACAAATAAAAGTAACTCACTAACTATTGTAAAGATAGGTAAACTCACAATAAAAAGATGGTGTCGGCTCTAACTAGCAAGCAAAGACTCATTTTATCCAAGAGATAAAGTGCAAATCAAATCACTCTTAACATAAAGTGAGCATTAGGAGATGGGTTAACGACCTAATTGGTGCTTTCAAAAGAAGCCCAACCAAAAGGTGCTTTCATTTAATATGGGTTAAGGAATGGTAGCTTTAAAGGACATGTAACATGCGTAGCTTGTTCCACAATTAAACGGTTCTGCAGGTATCCTCTCACCTAACCTAATACCCGCTACTCAGGGTTGAAAGTAGCACAATCGGTCCATGAGAGCGAACTAACAACACGAGGTGGTTCACCTGCTCGTTAGAGGGGTTAAGCTACTGACCGATAGGTCAGGGGTTTAGCTACTGGCTTGTTTAAGCCAGGGGAGAAGCGAAGAGAGCTTGTTAGAGTCCACAAGGTACAGTTACGACTGGGAGATAGCAAGACTCACTGAAGAGTTGAAACTAAGGATTGAAAGTAGCTAAATCGCCTGTATAACAGATCTACGAATAGCCAACGCCTCTAACAACGTATTTAAGGGGGTTAGGGCGGTTCCTTAGGCACCTTCACATCTACATCTACTTATAACAAGCACGTGTATCTTTCTCTTAGGAGCAGCAAAAGTAATAAATATCTTAATTGAAAAGCGTTCTACTAAAGATTCTCCTTACTTTCCCCTAAGATAAGGTAGGTTAAGGGTAGGAACAACGTGCTGCTTGTAGCTAAGGTAATTATCCTACTATCTAACTGTCCGCCGCTACTGGACGATTGCCCCTAACTGTACTGGACCTGGGCTTCCCCCAAGCTGCACTGCGTAGCCTTTTTGTTTGGACATCAAGTCGAGCCGTAGTTCTATGTCCTTTGCCCAGAGAATCTTTAAGGATAAGGATTAGCCTGGATAATTTCACGTTTAGGGAATCAGATGAGGAATCACCAATATACGTACCTGAAGACGCAGTCTAATACTCTAGAAAGCCCTTACCGCTTGTTCCTGAGTTTGATTGCCTGCTGCAAGTTATTCTTATCCAGTATAGAAGTGAAGGCTGTTATTCTTCTTCTTTATAGAAGCGAGGGAGTTCTTATCCAGTACCACAGCTAACCTCGTACACCATCAAGGTAGATAGGATACTAGGAAGCTAATAATAGCAAGGGACTAGAAAAGAAATACAGGTGCGCTGCACCGGATCGAAAGATTGATTCGAATGCTGACCTGAAGATGAAACAATATGATACAATGATAGTAGAATCGGAGGGTAGATCCGGACGACTGCAAGGACAATCATACTACATTTCACTACTCTTAAGATTTATATTATGACCATTATCAAAGGGATACCGCAATAAAGGGGAGGGCAGTTAGGATTGATTGATTGATTGATTTTATTCCCTTTTTTTGAGATGTAGAAATGATAAAGTTACCTTTTTGAACAAGGGATCATATCCTGGGGGTTAGAACCAGCATGTAGTTTCTTTTATCAAGTGTATAGAGTGAGCAGTAGGAGAAAAGATCATAACATGAATATCACATTATTAGTTTGGCACTTTATATTTGAACTTTTGGTATTTTCCAAGCTTGAAATGTAATCAGAACTGCAAAAGGAATTCTCTCCAACCCACAGAAGTTAATAATTTAATTTTGTCACCTTTGTTCTATATGCTTTGGGCACCATATGCTGTAAAATGGAAAACTTGAATGAGAAATTGATGCTAAATGCACTGTCATTTGCTAGCATTCTGTGAGTTCGTGTCTTGTGCATATCAACTATATTGGTGTCCTATAAGTGTTAATAAAGTTGCTGGATTGAATTTTTAACTAAAAATAACACATAATGGTCACTCTCACCAATGGTATAATTCACATTTAGAAATATTTTAATCTGTAAAGTATGTCTTGAAGTTACTTATTTTCCTTGGGAAGTGTCAGTATTTTGTTTTTTGCTGCCAGTTTTTGTTATGGATACCATCTAGAATAATTTTTTTGGGGTTTGAAAATACTCTTGAAGTGGGTAGATGAGGTAGGAAATAGGAACTTCCTCCTTTTATTTTATTTTGTTCTTTTTTCCTTTATTTTCTTTTCTTTTCAACTTTTTTATTTTGCAGATAGAGCCAATCCCAAGTGGAAACCTGCCTCCTGGTTTTGATCCCAGTACATGCCGCAGTGTGTGAGTGTTTGTCTGGCCTTTTTTCTTTTTTCTTTTTATTCCGTTTCTTTTGTTTTTTGTTTTTTGTTTTTGGTTGTGTTTTTTTGCTTCACCTGCATGTTTATGCAACTGGCACCACCCCTTTATCTTTCTTAAGTATGAAATATTCGTGGCTGTTTTCTGTCTTCATCGAATGTCCCGGGTTTTAAATTATTGATATTATTTCCATTATTATCACTTTATTCTCATCTATGCATTCCCTTTAAAAAATCATTTAAAGAATGTTCAATTAAGTGATGTTTACTTGTTTGTTATCTCTCATCTTTTGAAATATATCTTTGTAGCTCAATTTTATTCGTTGACCCTTCTATTTTATTATTATTATTATTTTTTTTAAACATCATTCTTTATTTTTGAGAAAATGCAGGTATGTGGGGAATATCCATACACAGGTAACAGAACCACTTCTTCAAGAGGTTTTCTCAAGTACTGGTCCTGTTGAAGGCTGTAAGCTTATTAGAAAGGAGAAGGTATGGTCTTTATTGTGTGCTTAGTTTTTCCAGTTCTCCTGATTGTATCAGTTGGCATACTTCTCTATAATTGATGCTTGTAATAAGTTTTGGATTGTTAGTTTGACATTTTCTTTATTAACCTGGCTAGCTTATTATCATACTATTGACATCTCCATCCTCGCTGGTCTATGCAGTCATCCTATGGTTTCATTCACTATTTTGATCGCAGATCAGCTGCTCTTGCTATATTGTCACTTAATGGAAGGCATTTGTAAGTGGAACTCTTGATGATTCTTTTCTATTTCTGGCTTGGATCTTTGTATCTTATTCTTTATTATACAGGTTTGGGCAGCCTATCAAAGTTAATTGGGCATATGCCAGTGGTCAGAGGGAGGACACATCAAGTAGGTTCACTGTTAGGCGTTTACATTCTTATGTTGTAAACTGATTATGTGATGTTTTGGCATGTTGCCATGGGTGCTGTATGATACTGCTATCTTGATGCGCAGGTCACTTCAACATTTTTGTTGGCGATCTTAGCCCTGAGGTTACTGATGCTACATTGTTTGCATGTTTTTCTGTTTATCCCAGTTGTTCGTAAGCTTCATTTCACTGATCCTTTTTTTATTTTTTATTTTTTATTTTGTTAACTTTTTAATTTTTTTTCTTTTTTAAAAAAAAATTCTCCACCTAAAACAACTGAGAACTCATTATACTTTTCAACTTCTTCCAACGCTGGACTTGTTAGCAAACCTTAATTAATGGTCATGTGATGTCAGGGATGCAAGGGTTATGTGGGATCAGAAAACTGGACGTTCAAGAGGGTTTGGGTTTGTTTCTTTTCGGAGTCAACAGGTACAATATACTTTTTCAGTTTCTCCTGACAGTTGGAAATTTTATTCTTTGTGCCAAATAATTTTGACATTTTTATATTTTGTACAGGATGCCCAAAGTGCAATAAATGACTTGACTGGTAAGGATGATGCAGTTTTATTACATGTCTTCTTCTACATCATAATCTTAATTTCAAGACATCTAATTTCAGGACATCATCATGTCAGACTATAAAGCACAGACACTTCCCTGTGCCATGGTAGTGTTGGACAAGACACGCCTTTGATATGGCACCTCTCTCTCTTTTTGTAAAAAAAAAAATAGTAATGGTAATTATATTCATAAAAGAATGGCCTAGACCCATTTACAAAAGTATACGAAAAGTATACCAATGTAACAAAACTATAAAAGCATATAATCAAAAAAGAATTGGAAGTCCATCCGGCCTTCAAAATTTCCAAAACTCTCTTTAGCTGCCTCCTTATTCTTCTTATTTTTCATTTTCTTTTTTGTCCCATCTTCTTTGTGAATAGCTCAACTAAGATTTCCAAAAATAGTACAAAGGGAATAATGTAGGATGAAAACCAAAGGGTGATGAGTGGTAGGCTCTATAGAGGTTAAAAGGTGGGGATAGGCGAAGATTTATCGTAGGAGGGTTGCTGGAAATTTTGGACAGCAGCTATTGTAGGTTTAGGTGAAATGATTTGACGGTTTAGGGTATTGGGATGAAGGCTTGAAGGTTGGGGAAGGGTTAGGGTTATAAAAAAGTAGGGTTTTAAGGATTAAAAGGGTTGTTAATAAAGGTTAATGATATTTCTACGAAAATACAGCAGCACAAGAAATAAAGGAGGAAATAATTCAGGAAGCACTTCTAGAATCCCTTAAGCATCACACCTAAAGTCCCATAGGTATCACACCTAGGGTTCTAGACTTATAGAGAAGGCCTCATACCCTTAAGGCTAGTGAATCACTCCAAAAAGTAGAAAATTCTGTAATATTTTATTCATTGATTCCAAATTTTGTCATTACATGACATTATGTAGGCCTCTAAAAACTAACAAGCTTCTAACACAAGCCAACTCGGAGTACAAGGTAGCTTCTAACAAAAGTCAACTTGAAGAGTAAGTAAGCTTCCAAGACAAGCTAGTGAACTTGGACTACACCCAAAAAGATCCAACAAATCTGTCTCAAATAGAAAGCCCATACATGACTTAGCCCAAAACAAAAATTACCAAAACACCTTTCCTTATAAAAAAAAATTACCAAAACACCTTTGAGTCCATGGAGCTTAATAGAATTTAAATAAAACCAAACCAGCAGTTATGAACTACAAAAAATATCAAATAGGACTTAAATCTAACTAAACTCAGTTGGGCAAAATCCCAGGTGGGCCTTATCTCATAATTGAACCAATTTGCGAGGCCTTTTGAGGTTTGCATTAGGGATACATTTTGAATGATGGAAGTGATGCTACATGATATAATAAGATATGTATATGAAAAAAAAATAATTTTATGTATGTTTTATCCCTGTTTTCTCCTATCCTAGATTTTGTAGATATGTTGCGTTGGTGTGTTTGTGTTGTGTCGCGTGACTATGTCCTCGCTTCTTAGTTGTCATATAAAGTTTCCGCTAGCTTTAGGTTTTTATTTTATTTTATTTTGATATATATATATATATATAGGATCGGGATTGAAATCAATATCAGTGGACACAATTTTTAAACAAGCTGATTTGTTAGGTAGTGAGTGGAGCTTGGCCACATTAGCTTTTTAGGAACTGTTGGATCAATATATTTATAGGATCAGGATCGAAATCAGTATTTGTGGACACAATTTTTTATTTTTGATTAGAGTGGACACATTTTTAAACAAAATGATTTGTTAGGTAGTGAGTGGAGCTTGGCTACATAAGCTTTTTGGGAACTGCTGGATCTTGTTGATCTGATGGCGTAAGATTTGTTTAAAAAATTGTCCCTTGATCATGACCCATATATATATATATATACTCCCTTTGTTCCTATTTTATTGTCCCCTCCTTTTTGGGATGTTCCAAAATTATCGTCCCATTCAAAAAGTCAAATGACTTTTGAATTGGTTTCCTAAAATACCCTTTCTCATGAGTATTTTATCTTCTTTTAAAAGGAATTCCTAAAAAACTGTATTTAAAGAACTTGCAAACTTGTCACTTATATTTAACATTTTACAATATTGTTCTCAAATTATTATAAAATGTTTTCAAATTATTGGTGGCATGAATTATTTTGTGTACTACTGTCGACATCCCCTCTCTCCCACTATTTTAATCAAGTGAACTTCATGAACTAATTAGTTCCAATTAACCCCTCCCCCCCACCAAAAAAAACCCTCCCCCCCCCCCCCCCCCCCCCCCCCCCCCCAAAAAAAAAAAAGAAGAATAATAAAACTGAATATGTTGTAGTAGTTAAATGTACTGTAGGTACGGGATGGGAAAAATAAACAAATTCTGGTGGGTGGAGTATGTCAGTGTTAAAACATGTAAATTTTCTTTTTGATATGCTTACCTTCCCATCTTATGGAGATCTGATTTGTGGCTGACCAAAATTTGCGCCTGTTCAACTTGATTGTCCAGGAAAGTGGCTTGGCAGTAGACAGATACGTTGTAACTGGGCAACAAAAGGTGCTGGTTCCAATGAGGACAAGCAGAGTTCGGATGCCAAAAGCGTGGTGGAACTAACGAATGGTTCGTCAGGTGAGTCAGTTCTAATGCAGAACCTTAAATGTTATATGAAGAGAAATTAAGAACTAATTGTAGATATTTAGAAAAATCATTTTCATTATTTTTATTTTTTGTCGTTAATGTGACTGAAGATCACCTTATTACTGCTGCCGAATTTTCTAAATGACCGTCATCTTGTGCTGAATCTATCAGTACCTTTATGAGAGAATCGTTGGTTTTATTTTCTTTTATAAATATATCTTGTTGTTGTTTAGTCTTTGTTTGGTTTACTTGGAGGAACAAAATGAAAGTTTGGTTTGTCTAAAATTTCCAATATTGATCTGATGTCCTCCTTCACTGCAAACAGGTGGAGCATTGTGCTAATAACAAGAGCAACTTATTTTTGTTCTCTTGCTTGTGCAGAAGATGGTAAAGAGGCGACAAATAATGAGGCTCCGGAGAACAATCCTCAGTATACTACTGTTTATGTTGGAAATCTTGCTCCCGAGGCAAGATATCTCTCATTATCTTGCAGTTCTTCAATAATCCTGGTCCACATTTATGCCTATATATACATATACATATATAGGGTTAGGATCACTAGACACAAGTTTGTGATAACTCCATCTATGACTCATTTTACAAAACCCACCATTGGATTAGATAGCCTTCCCAAGTAGTCATATGCATGCAAAAAATCAAGTTGATTTGAGACTACACGTTCCATTTCTAATCTAATTAATCAAAAACTCATATTTACTGATCTAAATACGTTTTTTTGGTTGATGAAATTACTGATCCAAATACTTTCATTTCTAATTATGGGTGAAGCGGCTCTTAAAATTGGATCATATTGATTTTTGGCATGCATATGCCTACTTGGGAAGGCTATCTAATCAAAGGTGGGTTTGCAGAGATCAATGACCCTTGGGTCTAATGGCATGTCCCACCCATAAGGCGTGTGGGGTTTGCGGGGGTCTTGCTTTTGACTCCATGTGGGCGTGTGTGTGTGTGTTCTCCTATCGTTTGGCAAAAAAAAGAAAGAAGAAAATCTGAAGGTGGGTTTGGTAAAATATGAGTCATAGATGGAGTTGTTAGAAATTGTGGGTCCATTGATTCTAACCCATCAATGCATCGGGTACAACCCCCAATGCGGGTGATGAACTTATATCAGCACATTCTTATCTGACCGCCATCCTATATATATGTATGTATGTGTGTGTGTGTGTGCGTGCGTGTGTACTCTGCCATGATGGGTTTGAAAAGGTAAAAGTCTATTTTGGGTAATAGAGGTCTGATGGATTCTTATAACTAGCAGTAGGCTTCTGATTGGTGCTTTTTATTTTTATTTTTATTTTTTTGGTTTTGGAACTTATTTGTTTTAAGTACTTCTCATGATTTCTTAGAAAGGATTAAATTCTCTGTTGTTGATCCATGGTATACATCTACATGTAAATTTTAGTTGTACAATGAACATTAAACTCTGAGCACTTCTTTTGTTTGTTTAATATGCAGGTTACACAGCTTGATCTCCATCGGCACTTTCATGCTCTTGGTGCTGGATTGATTGAGGAAGTTCGGGTTCAGCGAGATAAAGGTTTTGGTTTCGTGAGATACAATACTCATGCTGAGGCGACTTTGGCTATTCAGATGGGGAATGCTCAGTCAATTCTTTGTGGCAAACCAATTAAGGTGTGCTTTTTCTCTTATTGGTGTGGGCCAGACCACAATGTCTTCAAATAAATAACTCTGGATCCTTTATGTTGGAAATCCACAAAGTATTGGTGGACTGGATCGTTAGTTCTGCGTGTGCATCTCTGACGATCCAATGCATCTGTACAAGCTGTCCAAAGAAGGATAGGCTAGACAGCCCTTAATGTTGATACATGGCTCACAAGCTGTTTAAAGGATTTGCTAGGCAGCCCATATTGTTGATACATGGCTATGTAATACTGGGCTATAACTTAGTGCCCAGAATACAGAGTGAGAGCAGCAGTGCAAGATGCCAACTTTTGAAAATCTCCAAGGTCTAAAGCCTTTATATGGATGAATACGCAAGTATGTTTTGTTTGAATATTACATGTGTATAATATCATATAATTTTGGTTAAATTAAGAAGCTGTCTTGATCTGGTAGCTAGCCGTTGTGGGATTTGGACCACTGCAGAGTCCAATAGTTATGGGGATAATGCAAATGAAGCATGTACCATTTGTTTCCTTTCAAGTGATTTCATTTCGTACTTGTATGTTCTGAGCAATGCAATTGAGTGAATTTAGTTTATAATTTGAAGTATCTTGTTTGATTGACTGCTTGATGATTCTATCTATTCTTTGTAGTGTTCATGGGGTAGCAAGCCTACTCCACCAGGAACAAGTTCAAACCCACTGCCTCCACCTGCAGCTGCACCTTTGCCAGGCCTTTCAGCCAATGACATTTTGGCCTATGAGCGGCAAATAGCAATGAGCAAGATGGGTGGTGTCCATGCCCTCATGCACCCCCAGGGACAGCATCCTCTTAAGCAGGCAGCGATGGGAATGGGCGCTGCTGGGGCAAGCCAAGCTATTTATGATGGTGGGTTCCAGAATGTTGCTGCTGCCCAGCAGCTCATGTATTATCAGTAATATAAAAAAGAGTACTATTATATGGTATAACTTTGATTTTCCTGCCTTTGCAGGTTTTATTGAGTTTCTAGACCTCTAGGAAGCTTTTTACTGTTTGTTTCTTTTTTCAACGGTGAGGTTATTCCCTTCTATATGTTTGCCATCTGAATGGGATACATATCATGTATGTTTCTATTTTCTATTTTCTATTTTCTATTTTCTATTTTGTAGGGATGAGTGGTTATGATTATTAGAGGGAGTTGGCTGGTTAGTACTGCTACTGTAGTTTATTTTGAAGGTTTCTGCATATTTTGACAATAGCCTGTTTCAAATGAGATCTTATGGGGCTATAGATGTAGGGGCTTTGGGTTCCTTTTTCCCTCTGTTCTGAAGTGGTTGTAGATGGGTAGTTATTGATGATGAGAACTTTGGTTGAATATTAGAAGTTCTTGGGTTCGGTTTGATCAGTGGTTTTATTGGCTGCCTTGTTTATATTCATCTCTCTCAAATCTATATTATAGATAATGATTGCTCTTTCGTTTTGTTCTTATATTTTGTTTTACTCCTGCAATCATTGTATCGTACTTAAACGAGTTGCCAGTGGTTAAAGGTAGTTTAGAAGTTGCATGGTGTAGTGGGCGATTAGCCCTTTTGATGAGGGGTTGGAAAGGAATAAATGACTGATTGTGCTCTGGCTGGATAAAATATTGGTTTTGTGTTGTCGACTAATGATACTGATTTTCATTCCTGTGCCTATTTTGTTCTAACTACTGGTCTGTTATTTAAAAATTTCGCTTATTGATTTAAGCATTTGAGTTCTGCCTATATGTATTTTAGGCGATCCTTGCATAAAATGTTATTTTCTAGCCGCCCTCCCTATTCCTTGTTTTCGCAATTGACTGCATTTCCCCAGAGCTGTACGGATCTGTTGACTCTGCTTGGTTGTCGATAGAAGGAACTATGTAGATTGCATTAAGCTCTGACATCGTTTGTTTAATGTATGCTCGTGCAAACTTCCTGCTTGTTGGTTCTATTCTTGTTGAGTTTGGGGTCCACAGAGAATCAGAGAGTGCCCTCCATTGTCTTTTGAGTAACATGTGACTGATGTGGAAGGATGATCGATATCCTCATGTCAGATGATTGAGCCATTCATGCCATCATCCACAAAGTTGTTCACCACCCTCTGGATCCTTACCTCTGCCTAAGCTAGCCCTAACTCTAGAATTTGAGAGCAGTTTTGGGGTAATTTTGCTGGGTTTGCTAGTAGCTAGCCATCATCTACCATGGGTGCTTGGCACTGCTAGCTGGTGACCTCAATCATGTAGCTTGGAGATGAGACCCGTAGGGTTCGTTTCTCTTTCAATTTCAGCAACTCAAGAATTGTGATGTAGAAGATCCGTGCTTCTCTATGCCAGACTTCACGTGGACCAATTGCACCAGTGTCTTGGGCATCGTCATTAAGAAAAAGACTTTGATCGTGCTTTAGCCAAGCCCAACTGGTGCACTCTTCCCAGATGTTAAAACACACTTCCCTTGTACGCACTCTGATCACAGCCCTCTACTCGTTGATCTTGAAGTTTGCCTCCTCCCCCTTCTAATAAACCTATCGGGTATAAGCATCTTGGCTTTTGCATGATCAATTTCCCCCAATTTTTGAACAAGCTAGGTTAAGTAGTGTTCAATCCATCATCTCGGCTACTAATGAGTTGACTGCAGCAGTGAAGAAATGGAATCCAGACTTTTGGTAACATTTTTTTTGGAATTAACGTAAAATCTTGGCAAAAGAATCATTGGCCCTCAGTCTGTCATCGTCCTTCAAACTTTCTAGCTCAGCTTGAACCCCATCTTATAATTATTATTATTATTCTTCTTTTTTTGATAAACTCAAATATCATTAAATAAATTTAAAAGTACGAGGAAACATTACACTTCCATACAAATCTTCCAAAGAGTATAAGGAAAAACCCCAACTTATTGCCCACTATAATGCAGTCCCTCAAATTTGAAAGAAATTTACTGGTATCAGAAACTGGAACAGGGAAACTTCCACACCAAGTTTTTCCATATTTCAGCTCTTGTTAGACAAGGTGAACAAAATTACAGCTCTGAAGATTTCTGATATTTTGTGTTATGACCATAACACTCAAGGATAATGTCAGATTAAGTCGAAATAACTTAGTTCTCAATGCAGCCTCTCAAAGCTTCAGATCCTGATGGAATTCATGCCATATTTTTTCAAAATTTTGGCACGTTGTTGCTTCATAAGGTGAAATGAATAATCTTCATAAAAAAATAAATACATAAATAAAGTGGAGAGAATAATTATGTTGGAAAGGTTTTTTTGTCACACCAACTAACATTCCACCCACCCTTTCACTTTTGGGAGGAAAGATTTTAGTGGACTGAAACTAAAAAGTTATCCTTCCACTTTTCCCTTCCTAAACCACCTTCCTCCCACTTTTCCTCTCAACCAAACAAGAGCTTAAAGTTTTTTTCCCCATTTACGCATCTAATTCAGTCGAGGCCTATCTGTTTCAAAACCATATCAAACAAGTAGACAACCACTGGATGTTTGTGTAGGTTATACAGTTGTAGTCGGAATAACAGCAGGATGGAACCAAAAATGATACAAGGGATACTCTGCAATGAGTGACTTCAACATAGATTAAAAAGGGAAAAAAAAGAAGAAAAAAACCCGTAAACCTGGACCCTCTACCACATTCCAACCTTCCTACGTTGTAAGTGACAATAAAATATTTGGTCACGAGGATCAGTCAGTTTCCAATCTTGCAATATAGTTGTCATAGAAATTTGCTGCTCGCTCAAGATCACCAAGCTCCGTATAACAATCAGCGATTGCCCCATAAGCTTCTGTATTCCCAGAGTCCTCACCTTCTCGCTTAGAGATTTCCAAAACCATAGAATGGTATTTAATGGCATCCCGGTACTTGCCTTGCCTTTGCAGTGAGGCTCCTAAAAAATGAAAATCCAAATCAGAAGCAGGTTGAATAGCTGTGGTGAACAAATCATAAGTTATGCGATTAAACGTAAAATTCTCAAAATTCATATGGTAATTAAAGGAAGGGCACTAAAACATAATTTAAGAACCCATCAAGATGAATTTCCAATTAAGATATGATAAATAATCCAAGCCAGCATATTCACTTTGTTTAGAAACAAAAGGAAATCAAGAGAAACCAGTCAAAATGCCTAGTTAGGTTGGTTATTTAACTCAAGAAAAATCTGTGCAAAAGGAAATCTGGAGAGATTTGAATTCTCATGCTTTTATAGAATATCACTCTCAACAGAGAGGAACCCTGGAACAGGTTGCGTGTTGACATATCCAATCAGCCACGTAATAGACTTTGCATTATAATTAACTCACAAGTCAAACCATGAGTTACTGCTGGGTTTCCTCAATGCATAAAAGAGGATAATAGTTTTCATACTTGAATTATAGGCCAATCTCAATAAATTCAACACTTTTACAGTATAGAAACAAGTCTAATATTTAAAACTTCCACTAACACCAAAAATCCAGGTACTTTTAAAATTGCAACTGTAGCCCATCCTCCTTTTTGATTTGTTGCTTGATTTGTAAAAACCACATAGGCCAACATAGACAGGATGCAAATTATGGACAAAGGGCAAGAACACAAACCTAAACCTCTTGCAGCCTTCTTCTCCTCAATAGGATCCTCTAGATTCTGAGCAAGCTCAAGAGCTGTCTTAAACTCCACAAATGCCTTATCCGGATCCTGATTCCTCAGAAAATTCTTCCCAGTTTTTAAATGAGAAATCAACTCCTGCTTTCTTGGATCAACAATTACTTCGTTTTCTAGTATTCTACTACCAACGGGAGCATAACTCAAACTAGGGGCATATGACTCAATCTTAGCTTGCCTTCTTAGAGCTGTATTGATCTGACGGAGCTGTTCGTTCAGCCGCTTCAATTCTCCTCTCCTCTGTCGTGCAAGCAATCCTGTTGTACAAACACTGAAATATCAGGGCAACAATTAATTTGGAGGTCACATCACATGGCTTTAAATCTATAATCACATGTGTGTGCATAACATATCCCTCTTCCAACGGGTGGACATAAATGTCTATGAAGAAAATAACATAACAGGCATCAGTCATGGAAGGCTTTAGGAGGCTTCCTTTTAATTATTTTATACAACTACTCCCCACCAACTTAGATTTCTAAAAAATTGCGCAAGAAAGGAAAAATAACACTTTCAGAAGCTGTGGCCCCTGCTCTCAGATAAATGGAGCTCTCCACCCAAATGCCAAGTCTGATGATTAAGGCTAGTGGTCTTTCAGACATGTTTACACCATGTTTATATATTTCATGCTTTAAATAAACAAGTGAATTTGAAAAAAAACAAAAGATTAATCAACCTTGCATTATAACTCGTAATATATTTCAAGGTCATTAGGAAAGCTTTCGGGGTAAGGATATGGGGTGTAACAGGATTGAAAGTGACAATGAAGTCAGTAATGCTTTACCTCCAACAGTGGCTCCAATAAGGGCTACAAATAGCAGTAAAGGCATGTTGAAAACAGCATTATCGGCCTCGCATGTTTCTGCCAAAGCTTCAAAAGGTGTGGTCAACATTAAAGTATTAGTGACAAGAAGCGCAATTGCTGGAAGTCTGAACTGTGCCATTCCCTAACAAAATGATAGTTTTAAATCAGATGGCAGAAGCTCATGACAATAACAGGTGGTACTTGAAACATCATAATTGATTGAAACTGAAACATAAGAACTAATTTGGAGCACATGCATGTTTCTTGAAAATCAAACATTTCAAACATTCCATGCTTATAGGATGCATTAAAAACAAAATCAAAGTCATTTTATTATTCCAGTTTTTACCATTTGAAAATTGTAAGAGCTAAGAAGTAGCAGATTGTTTACAAAGCTTAATAGGACAAAACTCTATGCAATAAATTCATTGTTAAAATGGATGCACATTAGCAGAAAAAATGATGTTAATATGTTATCTATTGCAGATATTTCATCTATGCATTAAGGGAACGTAATATTCCAAAATATTTATGCCACTTATAAGCAAGCAAGACAACAACCTTGAGGAGTGGACTGAGTGGTCCAAGAGTCTCTTCCAAAGAAAGAGGTCTTGGGTTCAACTCTCACCACTCCCCCTCAAGGCCACCCCCATGGACTATGTCCTATAATTGCCCGATGCATGCGGGACGGGAGGACTGCATGTGCATAGTGGGATTAGTTGGGTGCATAAGCATCCCAAGGAACTTCCTGATATCCCAAAAAAAAAGAAAAAGAAAAAAAAGAGCAAGCAAGACAACAAATAAAACATTAGAAGCCGCCCCGCCCCCCCCCCCCCCCCCCCCAAAAAAAAAAAAAACAAAAAATGATAGCTGATATGGGGACTCACCATCATACCTGATGAGCAGATAACTGTTTCAGAATGGTGTCATAATCTGATGGCACTATATTGATATCACAGCCTCCTGGCATTGAGATCTGGAAATCATCAACCCTGATATGCATAGACCGGCTGTGTGACAATATTTGGCAACTCTCAAGTGGTCCCTTGGACACATCTCCAATCAATGATACAAACTTCTCCACTTTAAATGAAAGAGAAGGCAGCTTCCCTGATTTCATCAATATGCTTAACTTTAGAAGCATGCCGAGTTATATGAACCGAACTGACATGCAGTACATAAGCACCACTTGGCTTTACAAAAATCATAAAAAGTGACACCCAAAAGATTATAACTTAGAGACAATGCAGAGTGTCCACACAGAATATTATCAGAGAATGGGACTGACTTGCACAATCATCACAGGGCTGGCAATTGTAAAATTTCTATGATTAGAAAACATTTATACACTGAGCATGACCAATTATCTATATAATAATTACAGCTGCGATGCAGATGGCGACCAAATTTTCTTGGTGTAACTTGTAACTCTTGATACTCCAAGGCCATTTTTCATATAGCTATTGTTGTTGATCTTGTTGGTACAATCGTCACAACTGAACAAGGTGAATAATGTGAATCCTTTTATGATATTATAGTTTGTCAAAATCCATCGCTCCATTTAGAGGAGATTTTATATATTATAGGCAAAATGCTTGCCTTCTATAAAACTGCCCTCATTTGACCTGGATACAATAATCTGCTTCATACATGTTTAAACCACCTCAATTGCTGCTTCTTTATCAGGGAAAATCCATCAAAGCCCACATTTAAGCCCTCTCTTCTATTGTGTGCTGCCCACATAAATTAGAATTGAGAATTTTTCATGGAAATCTGATGAAAAGCATTCAATATCTTTAACCAATCCTCATAAATTTATTTCACATAAAAATTTGTATTAATGAATGGTCTGGTGGAAATAAGAGCAATAGAATGCATTCAATATCTTTAACCAATCCTCATAAATTTATTTTGCATAAAAATTTGTATTAATGAATAGTCTGGTGGAAATAAGAGCAATAGAATGCAGCCTAAGGCTTTTAGGGACCCAGCCTCAAGAAGCGGAGGTCTTGAGTTCTACTCTTGCTAAACCCCTTGGAGCCACCTACACAAGGTTTCACGGTTCTTATGGGCCTTGGACTTACCTGGTCCATATGGACTGTAGGGTCTTCTATGGACCCGGGGTTTGCCCAAAGGGCTTCCCTGTTATAAAAAAAAGAAATTTGAGCATTCAATCAAGAACACTTTGTGAACATGAAGTTTTTAATTGCCAAACATTCTACTTAGTTTACAAATTGCAATTTGACTTTTACCACCCAGTTTTAATCCCATTTAATTGCCACACCAGAATGTCAAGGTACCAAAATTGTTGGTCCATCAATCCACTCTTAGCTAGGATCATATATTCATACTAATATTAGCATTTGACGTTGTTTTGTTTGGTCCAATGTATTCTAGACCTTTCTACACCAAAAGCATAATCAAAGTTTTTCCATTTCATGAAATTATATGGGTACTGTGAGGCCATCTCAAGGGTTGTGTGAGGCAATATTGAACTTTGTTGCTAGAGAAATTTACTCATAACAGAAGCTAGAGGATAGTATTTGTAGGATGGTATTTGTGGGGAGAGAAAACAACGGACACAATTGGGCAGGAAAAGGAACAAGGGATTCCCTTCCTTGCTTCTACTGTGGGTAGTAGTTATAGTCCTTTTGCTCCTCTAGTTGGGATTGAGGAGCAGGAAAGGGGCTTCCATTAGCATCTAGGAAGCACCACCACTCCAAAAAATATGAAAATGCAGTGCTCGACACTAGCCTGCCCCCCTGACACGTGTTGGACACACCTAGGAAGTGTCTGTAATTCTTTGTTCTTTTATTTTAATCGACATGGTCAAGACAAATCTCTGACACTCTGCCGACAAATGCAGCACACACTTGTGACACGACAAAGGGAGTCTTTTTGTGTAGTTTGATTGTCAGAATTAGACAATGTTTTGTCGGAAAAATGAAATTATGCTTGAAGTTAAGTTAAATACCATTATTATAATTTATAACTTCTAACTCATTATGACTTATGAAGTTACAGATGTCTTGTTTGTTTATGTAATTATGTCTTTTTATATCTCTATATATTTTAATTCTTTTTTGATATGTATAATGGAACTATCAACTCTCTCTCTCTCTCTCTCTATATATATATATTAATTTATTGCCATATCTCCGTCATGTCGTGTCCTAGACTTTTTAGGATTTGTCCTATTGGTGTGTCAGTGTCGTACTTGTGTGACGAGTCGGTGTCGGTGCTTCTTAGATTAGCATTATATATTAGTCTTAATCCTATCAAGAATTATGATATAAGATATATACGGATTTTTAATTTCTATATTATCTATTGACCGAAATGTAAGGGGACTTAAAGAGCAAGTTATTGGGTATTCAAAATTTGGACCGTTAGATTAAAAAAATGAGTAGTGCTATTCATCCTGAATTATTTTTCCTAATTTCTTTCCACAGCTACATCAACACATTGTAATATTTATTTTATTTTTTAAATTTAAGCAACATAAGTAGCCACATCATGCCAAAAAAATTAGGGATCAATAGCATTTTCCTAGAAATAAACGTATTGATATTAAAAGTCCACATGTAGCTTATATGAGGATCCCTAATTTTTTTTTGATGAAGATATGAGGATCCCTAATTGAGATTAGGACGTGTATACATATATGTATATATGTATATAGGGGGTTGATCAGCTCCAGGATGTCTGAGACAGATTGCACGGCTAGAAACCATGCTATCATTTTTGGGACATCCCAGACTTGATCAATCTCGTGTGTGTGTGTGTGTGTGTATAGGATGATGATTAGGTAAGCACGTGCTGATATAACTTATATCAACACTCTCTTTGGGAGTTGTACCTTGTGCATTAGTGGGATATGAGGTACATTCTTACCTAATCATCATCCTACACACACACACGGCTTTCAGCCATGCAATCATTTCCTGGACGTCTCGAACCTGATCAATCTCATATATATATATATATATATATATATGCACGCACATATGTATATAACACACAACTATGTTTTATACAGTCGTTTAACTGAATATTTCTAAAATGTAATAGGGAGTACAATAGTATGCACGCCACCAAGTCTATTGTAGATGCCTGACTGAAGTTGTAAAGCTAAACAGCAGAAGATCAACAACTTCAAATTCATTTTCATTTTCTACCCAAATTTTGTTAGCAACCAAACAGAGTATTAGAGTAAAAAATGAAAATGCTCACAATCTGAAGAACAATGTAGAAAAATGAAGTTCAATTACCCAGCTAACCGAGACGGAAAGAATTCCAAGCGGACAACTGAGAATTTCTTCAGATTATATATATATATATATGTGTGTGTGTGTGTGTGTGTACAACGAAGAGAATAAAAAGGGTAAGCGAAAATTGATTGGACGAGAAAGGACCATTAAGGCATAGAAGCACTGACCGAAAACATGAACTCTGCCGGAAGCTTGGTTGAACGGCCGAGATCGGCGGGAAATCTCGCCGGAGTTTGGGCGGGTTAGAACGCAAGAGCAACGGACGACCACCGCCATTGATTTGGATAAAGTTTGATGTTTCTGTGGGCTTTTTATCTAAAGGAGTTGAAGACGTGATAAGGTAAATGACCTTGAATGATGGGCATATAACAGCATATGCCATTGGGCACTCCGAATGGATCTCGTCGGGTCGGGTTCTGCAGGACATCGAATTCTATGGGAACGACCTTCCTTTTATATCGATAGAGGGTATGTGCATGATCTTGTAGCGATCCACCCCGTCGCTGCGCTGAATTCTGGTGGTGAATCGTTCAAGCATACCAAATACTTTCAATTCTTGGAGAGTCGTGATATGCCGCAACCCATCTGGGACCATCTTCAACCGCTTGCAGTTAGAGAACTCCAGCATTTTGAGGCCTCGCATCGCACCCTCTTCCACCTTCCAATTTTCGAGTTCATGGAGGCCCGCAAGCTTCAAAACTTGGAGCCGTTGAAACCCTCCAGAGGAGCAAACGAATTCCTTTCTTATACAAGATTTGGATAACAATTTGAGCGTCTTCAAATTTTGCAGCTTCTCTAGTGTTGGGAAGGGGTCTTCCTCTAGTTCACAGCCAAACAGTGTGAGTATAATCAGATTTGGTGGAAATTTATGGACATCAAAAAGCTTTTCTGGAAACCTCCCATACAAATCCAGCCTATAAAGATGCCTGTTACTTGAGAATCGCATCATTTTCGGTAAGCTTTTCCCTTCCCCAGCTGATGCCTCCAGTTTCAAGACTCGGAGTCCATCCAACTTGACGAGCCAGTCGGACAATGATTCTCCTTGTGAAGCTAAATCACCACAGGCCTTCAACTCCCTCAGGTGCACAGAATTATCCAGCCCGCCTTTGACTGGGGTCTCTGCATCTATAAATACCCCACTAAGCGTTCGGAGGTTTTTTAGACTTAAAGAGCCACATCGGCAGCTATGACTTACTGGTGGATGCATGATTTTGCTGCGGATATCCCCATTGATATACAGATGCCGCAATTGTTGGAGTTGCCAGATTGGGCGATCAGAAACAGTGATCTGTGTATATTTGACATCTAGAGTTTGGAGGTTCCTCAGGTTGCCCAAGGAAGGAGGAAGGCTACCTGACCCTGTGCGTCTTAACCCTATATACCTTAAATGAATTAGTTGGCCAAGTGCCTCTGGTAACACGGGTTTGAAAAGATCTTCCAGATCAAGGACCCTGAGCAATCCAAAACCCTTGTTCTGAATGCCACTATCAAGAAACTTCCATACTGGATTTCCACTTACATATTGACGCTTTGAGCCGAAGAACAAATATGAGCGAAGGCAATAGATGGACGATGGGCAAATGTCGAAATTCTTGCGTGCAGCATACCTGCGAATTTTAAGTTCATATGTCAGTGTAGATCCTACGTTCTCGGAAACATGAAGAAAATTAGCCTCCTTGGCTTTTTTCAGGGCAAGGTCTCGAAGAAGATCGTGCATACGGCATGTTTTGATCTTGTCGTCCAATCTCCTCCGGGCTACTTGGATCATGCTTCTGTCTATTAGCTCATCTATGTAATCTTCTGCAACATCTTCCAATGGTTCATTGTCTCTATGTTGCACAAGTCCTTCGGCTATCCACAGTGCTATCAATCTCCTTGTGTAGATTTCGTAGTCTTCAGGGAAAAGACCAAAATATATAAAGCAAGGTTTCAAGTAATGGGGTAAGTCGATATAGCTCAATGCTAGGATTTTCGAGCATGGTGTTTCGTCTTGTTCGAGTTGCCAGCTGACACGTTCAAGCAATCTTGACCAAGCACTGTAGCTTGCTTCTTTCCTTGACAACAGGCCGCCTAATAGCACAATTGCCAGAGGCAAACCGCCACATTTCTTAACAATCTGTTTCCCAAGTTCCTCCAAACAGGGGGGACATTCGTTTTGGTCGATGCCAACTTTCTTCAAAAATAATACCCAACTATTCTCATTACTCAAAAGCTTCGGTTCATGAGGACCACTTCTCAGGTCAGCTTGCAGGGCAACTTCTCTGTTGCGAGTCGTCAGCAATACTCTGCTTCCGTTTCTTGAGTCCGGGAATGCTGCTTTTACACTATTCCAGGCATCAACATCCCATACATCATCCATGACTATTAAGTACCTTTCCATCTCTAAATAAAAAGACAGTCTCTCCTCCATTTGCCCAAGGGTTAGGTCGTCTTCTAATTTCTTCATTACCTTCTTCCCTATTTCGTCCAAAAGTCCTTTAGCACTATATGATTGAGACACATAAATCCAAAGACGACACTGGAACCGGTCGGTGACTTCTTTGCTGTTATAGACTTTCTTTGCGAGAGTTGTTTTGCCCAGGCCTCCCATACCAACAATTGAAACCACCCTCCGCTTTAAGTCATTTTCTAGGTCATCATCAACCAAGCGCGATTTCAGTGTCTCTAAATCGTCCTCCACACCAATTACATCGGATTCATCAAAGTGAGGAGAAGACCTTCTCCTCTCTCGTAGCCTTTTCACTGCATAGCTTGACGCCTCTCCCGTGACTGCTAGGTTTTTAATGCCATAAGTGGACCGCCTTTCAGAAATCTCACGGAGTTTGGTCCTGATCCGTCCAATATCATCAATAGCTTCATAGCGGAACTTCAAGTCACCAAAGATGGACATATACCTCTTTATTGTGTTTTCATTCTTCTTCTGTTCTTTCCTCAGGATTAAGGTATCCACGATGTCCTCAACATCATAAGACGCGTCTCGGATCTCAGCTATCCAATTCTTCACTCTTGCATCACCTTCCTGCTTGTCATCCGCATCTCTTAAGAAGCAAGTCATCCCTTGCAGTTCTGCCCTGATCCAATCAACTTGGTCTCTCACCTCATCCAAGAACTTTCCTTCTTCAATGAGCAGAGCAGCAAGTTTCTCTACAAGGACCGAAACAACTGCCTCCACAGCCATGGATCTTCTCTTTCTTCCTGTTCTTATTACACAGAAACCAAATTAGACGGGAGACGAGGTCAAAACCAGAGCATAAGAAGGCCTGTTTAATTTTGTTTAAAAATTTCTTTGACTAATATAACCGACTGGACTTGGCAGAGTCGTCAATTCTACTTTTCCAATTTCATTTTTTTTTGGGAAAAATGACACATTGGGAACTCATAATAAAAGTAAACTCCGAAAACATTCCATTCAAAATTGTAACAGTGAACTTTAATTCTTAAAATATCTAAAATTTACTAAAACCTATAATACCCGATATATCCTTTAACCTCGTTAAGCATAATGCAGGAGTCAAGATTTATCTCTAATGGATACTGTACTATGATTTTGTGAAATGAGAATTGGGAATTAAAAGCCTTAGAAAGCATTTTTTTTTAAAAATGTTACTTTTTAGTAATCAAATTTCCATTTAATACCAAAAAAAAAGATTTTTTTTTTTTTTATCAACTTATTACAAATTGACTATAAATATACTTAAAATGACTACTATCTTCCTCTTTTTGGCATTATGTTAAAAAATAGTCATCAAATGGTAATATTGTTCCAAAAAAACAAAAAAAGCAAAAAACTTAGTTGAGCCAGTGGGGGCACGTGCCCCCAAACCCCCCCGCCCCCCTTCTCTGCTCCGCCATGGCATAATGTCAAAAAAAAAGGAGAGGTCTTGGGACCTTATCTTGACGGGGATCCTCCTTAAGTCCTTACTTTATTTTATTTTTATTTTAACTTTTTTAATAATTTAGATCCTCCTCAAATCCGCATTCTTTTTATAAAAAATAACAAGAAATTCATTCCATAAGAAAGAATCATATAAAACGTCCAAAAAAACTGACAAACCCAAAAACACACCCCACCTCTCATTTTGTTAAATAAAACTTTGGGTAAAAATCATTTCAGTACCTTGAACTTTTAAAAAAAATCCCAATGTGTTACCTGGATTATTTTTTCCCCCAATTGAATATCTAAACAGCTAAACTTACTGCCGTGGATCAATGTGGTCCCTACCCCAAATGCCATCCAAATAAGTGACAAAATAATTGCGTGTCGTCTTGTCAGTGAAGAATTAACATCTTACGTAGAGCTTACGTGTCAAAGATAGTTAAAACATAATAGTTGAATAAACACTTTTACTATTCTATACTTTAGATTTAGTTCCAATTTAATACCTAAACTAAAAAAAAATTATAATATGAAACTCAAACTACACTTAAGTGTAGTGATTTGGTCCAACATAAGTTTTAGCAAAATTTATTTTTTAACTACCCTCAACACATAGGCTCCATGTAGGACGTGACGACACATGATTATTCTGTCAATTATTTGGACAACGTTTGGGATAGGGACCACATTGATTCACGACAATGAAATTTATGTATTAAATTGGGAAGAAAAATAGGTTGGGTACCAAATTGGGATTTTCAAAATAGTTCAAGGTACTAAAATGATCATTACCCTAAAAATTTTATACTTTAGACTTTTTTGGCATTTTGGATTTGCCTCACCTAAATTTTGTTAACCCCTTTTGTTTTTGTTTTTTTTTTTTTTTCCCTCACCCCTTTGATTTTTTATTTTTTTCCTCCTTATAAAAGTCCCAATCCCCACAATCTCTCATTTCACACTAAGAGAGACCTAATACTCTCTCTGATGTCTCCCATTAAAATATGATTTACCAATGAATTATAAATTTTTGTAATTTTTTATACCCCAAAATCATAAGATAAAAGAAAAATTTTTAACTAATGCTTCTTCAATTTTTAGAATGAGGATAAAGTACTAACAACCAATAGAGTTTGCCTCCCTTGAAGGAAATTCCTAACTCCGTCCTTACACCTAACACCTAAAACCTAAAGCAGGGAACCAAAGCGAAACACCAAAAAAATCCACATTCTTAACTTTGACTGCTTATTCCTTTTCTTTTTTCTTTTTTTTTTTTTAAATAAAAAGAATTATTACTGATGAAGTTATTAGAATGATACTAAAATGTTTTTCCTGTAAAAAAATAAATAAATAAAGGAAAAAATAAAGGTTGTAAAATTTTCAATAATCTATACTACCTATAAAAAGATGAATGTGAAAAAAACTTTTGATTGACTAATATACCCTTATTTTTAATTTTTAAATACACAACTACCCTTCTGCATATATAGGAAATATAGCAATATAAAACACATACCTTAATAAGAATTCTAAGAAAACTATAATTCTAGGCTTTTTTTACCCTTCTCCACAAAACTAATATAATAGATGCCTGTCAAACCCTAGCCGTAGTAGTTACGCTAACCAATATAATAGAAGTCTGTTGAACCCTAGCTAGCAACAGTAGTTACGCCAAAGAGGGGTAGTACTGTAGTAATAGTGGTGCAACAAGTGCGTCGGGGATTGATGAGGATAGTAGCAGCAATGATTCGCAGCTTTCGTGGGTTATTAACTAAGAAACAGCACATTGATGAGGTGAGTGGGCTATAACGTGGAATATCATTATAGGTTGAATAAATGTGGTTTGTCTAGCAGCAGGGGACTTGGCGTGATCTGTAATACCCTAAATATTTATTGATTTATTTGTACTTGTATATTTGGTAGAATTGTATACAGGTTGATAATTTTAAATATTTTTGAGGTTAGTTGAATGTTGGGAGATTAAATTACTTTGTGTGGAGAAAGATGATTAAATGGTATATATATATATATATATATATATATATATATATATAGATGGAAAGAAGAAAAGAAATGAAATAAAAGAAAAAAAAAAAAAAAAAAAAGAAAGCAAAAAAAGACTAGTTTTCAGTGTGAAGAGAAGAAAAGAAGATAAGAAGAAAAGAAAGAAGGGAAGAATAAGAAAGTCAAAGCAATAAATGGGTAGGTGAGAAGAGAAGAAAAAGAAGAAGAGAAGAAAAGATAAAGAAGAGAGAGAAAGGAGATAGTGACGTGGGAAAAGAAGGGAGAAAGAGAGAAGATGAGAGAAAAGAAATAAATAGAGAAGAGAAGGAAAGAAATAAGAAGAGAAGGAGAAAGAGGAAGGGAGAAGTCGAGAGAAGCAGTGGGCGGATGGTCCACCGGTCAGAGCATGGGAAACTCCAATATAACTTCTGTTAGTATGGATTTTATATTTTTGAGCAGATTTATGCATCTACAGTGGTGGTTATTCATTTTATTCACTTATTTTTGAGGTAGGGGGTTTAATTCTTATACAGTGAATAATGATTATTTTGAAACATATGTTAAGATTTGATTTATGGAAAGTGATAATTATTGATGGTGATATTATTTGATGTTATGGATTATGATAGTTGGTTTCATTGACAATTGGATTATATTTGAGGTTGATGATTTGGAGATCGTATTATTTTATTTATATATTATTTTCAATATAAATATTTGCATGTGATATTTGAAACATTATTTATTGTATAGGAATTGGATTTCCTACTGGGCTGTTATTCGCTCACCTCAATATATTTTCAGGTAATCATTGTTGGAGGCACGTAATAAAATTGGGGTCGAGATTTGGAAAAGTTATCGCATACATTTATTTTTATTTAAAGTTGATGTAATTTTATTCATTTGGTTGGCCAATGTATATTGATGATGAGTTTTGGGTTAACCATGGCTACCCGCAGCTGCGCAATACTTTGTATTTTCAAATGGAATGTATTTTTGAAAAGGTTTATTTGTACGGAGCTCATAAAAATTGTACATGTTATGGTTTATAAATTTTGGGGCGTTACATGATCAATCCGTGATGGCATCATTTTGATCATTTATTTATTTGTTTTTGGGGGATTGGATGCACTTCATAAGTATCTCCAATTCTATTATAAACTCCCATATATATTCTCCTTGCCTCTGAATCTACATAGCGTTAGATTTGATAAATAAGGATTACACCAATTTTAGCAAATTATAATGTGCAAGGATTAAAATGAAAGATTATATTTTTTTCATGTTCTTACAGGATAGATTAAGCCTTATATAAAAGTACTTCTTAAAGCGTTGAGTTAGTTTTTGATAGTATAATATATATAATATTTCCATTTGAATTTTAAACCCTAAAACAACTTAATGTAAAAATAAAAAATAAAATAAAAAGTATAGAAATCTTTTCCATTGTTACCACTGAATAAACATATGATTCAAAAAAACCAAAACAACAGAGAGAGAATATATCAGTTGAAATTATTAGCAAAATTTAGAAAAAAAATGGGAATCCAAAGATCATCAACAAATCTTCGTTTGGCACAGTTTAGTAGGAAGGTTGATGGTTTGTATGTTTCATTGGAAGATGTCTCAATTTGCGTAAGGGACCAATTCCTTGCAGACTTAAATTATATTTCTACTTAATATATTTAATTTGATCTTTTTTTATTTAATTTAATTATAATAATAATAATTATTATTATTATATTTGGTTGTTTTCCTATCAAGAAAAAAAATAGAGACATTCTTGCTTTGTTGTTCGGCGCATTTCTTGAAGAACAATCTCTCAAACAAAGTTTAGAAAAATCGGCAAATAAATAAATAAATATAGAGTTTGAAATCAATTTGAACTATACACACCAAATAAAAACCCTTCCTTACTTCTTGTTCTTTTCCAAGTATATGGAGTTGATCTTATATGATTTTTTTATTCTTTCATGCACCGTACTCACATATATATACATTTTTGGTGTTTAGTTTTGATGGATGATCATCATACATTTTTATTGATTTTTCAAGTGTTAGTGCTAATGATTCAAAGACCAAACTATGACAAAACTTTCTATATTATAATACTAATGATTTTTTATAAATAAATAATTTTGATTTTGATTTTTTTTTTCCATTTATATACACTTTTTGTGCTTACTTTTGATGGATGATTATCATACATTTTTATTGATTCTTCATATGTTAACGTTAATGATTCAAAGACCAAACTATAACAAAATATAATTTAATATAATATAATACTAATGAGTTTTTCATAAATAAATTATTTTTATTTTCATTTCAAAAAAGAAAAAAAAAAATTCTCATAAAAAAAATTCACGTCCAACGCACGTGTGCTATCACTAGTATCCTACAAAGAGAGACAATTTTAATCAAATAATGAGAACCATTTAAATGAGTTGATCTTCTAAGAAAAAAATTACAAGACACAATAAGTAGAACTCTTTGTATGATGATGGGTCTCAAAGTAACTTATGATGTTTTATAATCAAATCATTTGAATGAAAGGAGAATAGAGAGGAGATTGAGGATATTGATCCATCTTATCTCATTTGCATTATATAAAAGGCTTTTTTTTTTCCTTTTTCTTTTTTTTTTTGTGTGTGTTGTTGGGGGGCAAGGAGGGGGGAGGGGTGTGGATTGGAGTCTGAATTTGGTGCTATGCACAACTGAAAATCCCAACTCAGTGGTTTGGGTGTAGGGGGGCTTATATAAAAAAATTTTGAACACAAAATTTTCATCCCCATGTTGTCTTTGCTCTCAAACCACTATAACATGTTTGACATTTAGCAATGGTTTTCAAAATGCCACTATGGCTGCATTTGGTATGTAAGAATAGAATGGAATGGGAATGAGAATGAGAAAGGAATGAGGATGGAAGGAATGAAATGGTCATTCCCGATGAGTTTGTTTGGTTGCAATAGGAATGAATACCCAGGTATGGAATGAGCATTCCACTCCATTGTTTACCACGACCATTAAAATAATGGAATAAAATCAATTTCAAATCAAATTTCCTAAAATATTCTTAATTGAAATTAATATTTTTAATTATTCAAAGGGCACATACTTTTTTTATAAGAAAAATTATTTTATGATAACCTTTAAAAAATAAAAATAAAGAAGGTACATATGCTCTCCAATGATGGGTCCCAATAACATTAAGAGATAATTTTCTTTTTTAAAAAATTATCAAATATTCACCTATAAATTTATAGAAATAAGCTCTGTGCATCAAATCATATTACTTGTTAAAGTAATTTATGATGTTTTATAATCAAATCATTTGAAGGAAAGGAGGATAAAGAGGAGATTGAGGATCTTGATCCATCTGATCTCATTTGCATTGTATTAAAGGGTGTTTATTTTTATGAGAGGGGCTATTTCCATAACCATTTTGGCTGCATCCACAGGCTTAGTGTTAATTTACCCAATCTACCCTTAGGCTATGTTTGTTATGAGGGAATGAAGGAGGAAATAGAATGGTGATTCCATTCTCCAAAAAAAAGTGAGTGTTTGGTTGCACAAGGGAATGAAATGATTATTTCTTTGTAAAGGTATATTCCCTCCAATGAGGGAATAACTATTCTTACCCAAGCTAAAAGGAATGATTATTCCTACCTTTCAAGGAGTAAAAATCATTAAAAATGGGTCCCACTTATGCATTTTCATTTTATTCCCTCCCCTTACTAAACATTGGGATGGAATGTCCATTTCCATTCTCATTTCATTTCATTCCCTCAAACCAAATGCAGCCTTAGTGTCCTCCGTATCCTTTCTTTTCCTTCTACCTTCCTTTTTTTTTTTTTTTTTTTTTCTTCTTTTTAAGGGTTAGTTCCTTCAACTCTCTTCTTTCTCTCCCTCTCTCTATCTAGAATTAAGTGGACAATATTCTTCTAATCAGGCTCCTCTTCCTCTCCCTATAGTCTCAAACCCAACCTTCCAAAACAGTTTCTCGGCAAACATTCCATAATTCACGCCTCAATAGCACATGAAGAAAACATCAAATCATTGGAACAAAACCCAATATCCATAATTGGGAACTATACAAAGTGTAACTTTGTATATATACAAGTAATTGGATCGTGTTGCCCACACTTCCCTCTTCTACATTTTGTTTGTGCTTTGGAAGCTCACTTGATATGAGGTTGATCCATCTCCAACGTTTACCTTTATAAAATTACGGGTTTTGGCCTTAGCTTAGTAAAAATGTACTTTGACAGCAAAGAAATCAAAAACTTATAAAAACTTGTTATTCAGTGTGAAAAATAATGGCATTGTCAATGATTTTTTTATTCCAAACAATGATTTAGTTAGGGGATGATAGTTTCTTATATTTGTTACATCGTTAAAGGTGATTTGTTAGAATAAATGAATCATGAACAAAAGAACATAAATTTTAGAGAAATAGAGTTTACGTCCCTGGATGATTTTTACTTATTTCACTACAAGATTGGTTTCGAAAAGGATGCGTCTTTGCTGTTGGATATGATGAAGGTTGCAATTGATTCATAGGCTGGCCAAGAGAGAGAGAGAGAATGGGTGTAAGTGGGCATACCAATTTTTTTTTTTTTTTTTGGTGTAAGTGGGAATACCATTTTTTTATTTTTTTATTTTTTGATATCAGGCGAGTGGGTGTAAGTGGGCACACCCTTTTTTTGTTTTTTGGATATGGGTAAATTGCACTTAAGGGTCCAGAGTTTGGGGTAGGTTTCACTTAAGGGTCAAATTTTAATTGCGTCAATTTGCTACCCAACATAAGTGTTGACCAAAATAAAAAACGGCCGTTAACAGCAGTTCTGAAATGACAGTAATGCCTTCCACGCCCCTATCCCTTTCTCCTCCTCCTTCTAACCCTTGCCTTCGCCGTCAACCATTTTCCAGCGAAGGTCCCAGCTACCATTCTCCAGCAACTACTCCATCGCCTCAAAATCAATCATGCGTGCAACAATTCTCTCTCATCAATGACGACACATCGATGAACGACTTCATTCCCAACCACAAACTGTCATCCACTTCTGGCCGCCGATGCAACCACATCAAAGGCCACACTATCTTTTTCGGCGATGAAGCAAAAAAAAAGAAAAAAAAAAGGGGAAACAACAGCAACCACATTAAAAGGTGTTTGGATCTGAGTTGCCGATGATGGCACTTGGCTCGCACGGTGGTGGACTCGACGGCGGTGGAGCTGGGTTTCATGGAGACGGCGATGAAGGGTATTTGGATCTGAGTTGCCGATGATGGCGCGATGGGTGTTTGGTTGCTACGAGATTGACGGTGGAGGCGTTGGTCGCTGGTGAGTAGCCCCTTGCTTCTTTTCCTGCCGTCGAGACCCCCCCGACGTTGCCTCTTTTCCTACCGTCGATACCCCCCATGCGATTGCCTGCAAACCCAATCGTGACGCACAAGATTGAGATCTGAAACCCAAACCTTCATCGCCGACGGCATGGTGCATCGTCCACGGCTAAATTTTCGCCGCCTTCCTTCTAGGTTATACCCATTACAGATCAACGGTGGGTTGGGGTTTGATGATGGTTGGATTTGGGTTAGGGTTTGACGATGGTTGGATTTGGATTGAGGTTTGAGGATGGTTGGTTGGTTGGTTGGAGTGGTTGACCTTCATCGCCGGAGAAATAGGGGAATGCTCCATTACCAGTGATGGGAGCTTCACGTGGTTGGTTTAGGATTTGAATCTGCCATGGTTGAGTTTGGGGTTGGGTTTGGGTTTGGGTTTGGATTTGAAGATGGTCAATGGCAGCCTACAACTGTAGTCAGAGGAGTGGTTGACCTTCATCGCCGGAGAAATGGGGGAATACTCCATTACCAACGATGGGAGCTTCACGTGTGTAAGATTGGGTGAGGGGCAAAATAGGGATAATATAATTTTAATTTGGTCACAAACACATCACGTGCAAAATTTCCGTTAGGTCAACAAAAGGTTTTGACGTTAGACCCTAAATTGAAACCCAACTAATAATATGGATACTAAATTGACGCAATTAAAATTTGAGACCCTTAAGTGAAACTTGCCCTAAAATCTGGACCCTTAAATGCTATTTACCATTTTGATATTAGGCAGGCATACTTCTTTGTGTACTTCAACTTCAGATTTTTTTTTTTGTTTTGGGGGTATCAGAGGATCAGATATGTGCGAGAGAGACAGAATATACGAGGAAAAAAGAGAAAGAGTAAATTACACGAAATCACCTAACAAAAAAATTACTGCAATGTACCTCCTTAAAGTTTACACATTTAGCAATTGAACCTACAGTTGAGAGCAGTTCTTCAAATTGAACTTTCCACATTTGCCCTTTTTTTTTTCGCCAAACGAGAAAAAGACATTAGTCTAACTAGGAGAAGTAAACGACACCGTTCTCATTGTTGTCAAGGCGAATGAGTCACCGACGAGGACGATGAAGCAGATGATGCCTTAGTACTGATTCGATCCAATTTTGTTGACGCTCTTTGTGTATTAGGCAGCCATCTTCGACCGGTGAGAGCAGTCGACCCATGGTAGATCGACATCGAACACCGCAGATGAACGGATCGATGCAGCCTGGCAGACCCAAATGGTCGGCCACCAACACGCGCACCATCTCTATCGTCTTCAAGTTTGGATATTTTTTTTCTTCTTTAAACACAATAAACCCATTCGTCGGAGGTAAAACAGATCAAGTATTTTGCTCTCTCTCTATATATATATACACACAAAAAAAAAATAAAGCACTCAGCAAAAAAATTCTTTTTTTTTGGAATAAAATAGAGCATGAAGTGGGTTTACCAGATCCACAGGAAAAAAATAAAGTAGCCGGAAAAAATGGATTTGGCCGGAGTGTGTTGACTGAAATATTTTGAGGTTGACTGTCCTAGCTACGGGATCCGAGGTTCAATGGCGGTTCGTGGTGCCGATGACCTAATTCCTCCACACCCGCACTGTTGCCATTATCCATGGAGATGGGGTCATTGTCATTCACGGAGATGGGATCGCCGTACGGCCGTAGATAGATTGGCATGGATGCAAGTTCAAAAAATCAGAGGGAGGTTCATTTACCAAAAAAAAATAAAAATAATAATCTACATCTATATCTATATCTATATCTATACTACCTATAAAAGGATGAATGTGAAAAAAACTTTTGATTGACTAATATACCATTATTTTAATTTTTAAATACACAACTACCCTTCTGCATATATTGGAAATATATAGTAATATAAAACACATGCCTTAATAAGAATTCTAAGGAAACTACAACTACCGTTCTGCATATATAGGAAATATAGTAATATAAAACACATACCTTAATAAAATAAAACCATAATAAATAAATAGCTGGGTTAAATAAAACCAAACCCAAATATAGGAATTCTAAGGAAACGGAACCTTCCTTCAAAGATGATTTAAACAATTAAATGTATTAATAACCAAACATATTGGGGCAAGGTACTAAGATGGCATGCTTGCTTTGGGTGGAGTAAGCCATTGCCGGAGCTAACAATCAAGTGGTCGGTGAGAGTGGTCTTGCCATGATTAAAGTGGGCGAGTATGCATATGTCTCGGATTTTATGGCAATCAAATTCACCAATTTTTAAACCAAAAATCAATCACGTACCCAAACATGATCTATATAGCATCGTTAATGGCATTGCTCTTCACTACAAGGACCATTCCATTAATCTCTTTGATTTGCCTACCTACTTGGATTTTTGGTGTGGTTTTCCCTGCGGCCCGGTTGAGTGATATTCATTTTCTATTTTTGTTTGGTAGGTTTTTTCTATGCACTATGCTCACATACAATTTTATTTTTTATTTTGATGAAATTTTGCAATCCTAGTTTGAATCGCCAAATAATATATAATGATAATCACATGAAGGCAGTAAAAAAAGGGAAAAAACAAGAGAGACATGAAACTTTGCAATCTTTACTTGAATCGCCAAGTTTAAAATAACAGCGACTTCTCCTTTCTTTGGTTAACGGCGACTTCTCCTTTTTCTGATAAGTTTTGCTCTACAAATTATATATATATATATATATATATATATATGGTACTGTTAGAGAATAAGTTTGATTTTTGATGAATTTGTAAGTTAGATGAATTTATAATCATAATAGGTACTGTAATTAAAGAAAGAAAAATAATTCGAAACCAAATACCCATAGTTCTGAGAAATCGTTCAGACTCATTAAACTGAGGAACAAAATCCAATACATACTTCAAGAGTTCCAACCGAAACCCAAAAAAGATGTACTCTGAATATATGAAGAACCCCTCAAAATCGATTTTCCTTTGCAGGCATATCTAAACAAAAATACATAGATTAGTGAAAAAAAAAAATTGAAACTAAAACTGAGAAACAAAGAGAGACGGAGAGAAAGGAGATGAGGTAGAGAGAGAGAGAATAGATCTAAAAAAAAAAAAAAATTTAAACATAAATCAAATAAGAGAGAATTTTGTACAACAAATAAAGCTGTTCAAAGTCTCGAGGTATGTTATTTCTTCCAAAATATTTTAATATAGATGAGCATTTTTTTTATATGCAATGAAAGCTATTGATACTTTTCCTATTTGTAGATGGCATTTTTTTTTTTTTTGGCAAATTGTTACATAATAGGATTAATGCAATATAAAATTGTTACGATTTGCCTATCTTTTTACTAAAAAGATATAGATAATACTAATAAAAACGTATGTTTGCCTATTTAATGACAGTTTTTGGATGTTTTGGCATTTTTACAAGTTTAAAACGATTATTATTTATATATTTAAATACATAGAATTTATACTATTACAGCTAATGCATAAATGTTCAATTGAATGTGGTTTATTTTTCAATATCGTATTTATGAGCTTAAAATTTACAGTTCGATTTCTCTGAAAAATACATAACCGTAGGTATGATAAACTAGTGATTAAAGGTTGGTAAATATCGACACGTGCAACGCACGTGTGCACCAACTAGTAGGTAGAAAAAGAAGAAAGGGTTTTGATTCAACTAAAGGGGGAAAAAAAAAGGTGGCTGGAAAAAAATGGAGTTTGCCATTGTGGGATTTTATAGGGAAGGAATAATCATTTTCCCTTTTTTTTTTTTTTTTTTTTTTTTTTTTCCCTCGTATTGGAGATTATTGGGATGGTCAATGAAGTTGGGGTTTTTCGCCAGAGATTTTGGGGCAGCGATGGTCACCAATGAAGATGCAAGATGGGAGATGAAAGCTTCACGTGAGAGGGAGGGTGAGGGCTAGATTGGTCTTTTCATCTTTCTGTTACTTCCATTTGTGCTGATTTTCTTCCAAATGCGTTTACATTATGTTTGGATAAGGAATTTTTAAGTGGAATTTGCTTTTGAAATAGAATTTGTAAAAATTTTACAAGGAATTAGTTTCTCTCATCCTTATAAAAATTTTACAAATTTTATCTCAAAAGTAAATTCCACCTAAAAATTCTTTATCCAAACATAGTGTTAAAAAAATACATTGTAACAACTTTTTTGGTTAAGGAGGTTTCAAGCAAAAGGACCAAACATAAGAGGACTTTTGTGTAATTTACCTAAAGAGGATAGCAGGAAGGAGAGCAGGGATATGACATTGAACGATGGAATACTGGGGGCAAAATGGGTAAATTCACCATATTTTTTAGTGGGGCTGTGGATGCAGCCAGATTCGGTGCTTCCCAACTCGGCAGGTTGGGAGTGGAGGGTTATATGAAATTTTTTGAATGCAAATTTTTCATCCCCATGTCGTCTTTTTGCTCTCAAGCCACTATAACAAGTTTGACATTTAGCGGTGGTTTTAAAGGTATCAACGGCAGTTTGACACTACCACTTAAAACATGTGTTGCTAAAAGTTGTGACGGTAGTTTTCAAACATTCTAACTGCCACTACTGCAACCAAATTCCAGCAGTGGAGCTTCTGATCTATAAACCATATCCGATCAAAATCATGTTCCATATAGCAGATCACATGACCAATTAGATGCCTACAATTTACATCTAATATAAACACTAAATTAACCAAGCACTTTGTTCATACAGCTAATCACAATTGTATCCAAAAGTCAATACACATCAAACTAGTCCATCAACCACATAAGCAAGTGGTGTTCAAAAGAAAACGAGAAAAAAGGAAACGGAAAAAATTCCACAATCAAAGTCAGACGATGAAAATATGCATGAGCATAATTCATCAAGCATCGATCATCCTTCAATGTTTTTAACCTGCAAACAAAATAACACGAAAGTAGAAGAGCAAATTAGTACTAATTTAGGTTGATCAAGTACTTGTTATTGGCAAAACAAAATAAAATCTAGTGTAGATGCAAAGCTAATGAGTACTTATTTACCAAACAAAAATGATAATGAGTACTTTAGGTATGCCTTCCAATCCTTCCAATTTCCTACCTAGTGAATGTAGGACCCAAGATCTAAGACTTGGGTCAAAATTAAACCTTTTATGCAGCACATGTAGGAAGCATAAATGGTAATGGAATTAGGGCTAAATCAAACAAGTCCGAACTCTGAGATGTAACTCCAAAAATTGTTGAGCATAACGCTATAACAGTTAATAACATAACATAGTATGCTTTTAAAAAAATTTCTTCCTTTTTTTCTATATATTTTTATTTTTATATAAAAAGTATCATTATTAAATTTTCTTTTTTCCGATACGCGTATGCTTTTAAAAACCTATGAAACACATGCTAGAGTTGTCCATACAACTAATACCTGGACTTTAGCCATCATGTCTTGCAAGCAATTGGCATTGCACTCTGTTAGCTATAAGTAATAGGTGCAGGTCTCCCACTTCGTGCCATTGTGCCCAAAAAGTTGGTCAACATTGGAACTTCATTAGCAACAGGCTGCCACAGGTAGTTGCACCTAGTAGGTATGCGTTCGCCATTAGGATCATCCCACAAATCAAGGCAATTGTCGAACCTCGAGTCTTCTTTTTCTTGCGGCTGAACCTATTCAAAGATGAAATAAATAAACAACTACCCATATCATGCTCCGAAAACAGGTACATCTTAGCTTCCAAGCTTGCAGCTGTGCTGATAGTTTTTTTTTGAGGACCTAGAAACTTATGTGGAAGTATCTGTGCTTCCAAGCAGAGCCGGTCCTGAGTTTTTGGGGGCCTTAGGTGAACTCCTAAAATGGGATCCTTTATACATATTCACATGCACAAACAAAATTTATACCTAACAATTTTGTTTCCCTAATACACACAAAATTTGCATGCATATATGATTACTAAAATTTTCTTATATAGATTAATATAAAAAATAAATCTTTATAAGAACTAAAAATAAATGAAATTTGATCTTCTTCCTTTATAATTTAATAAAATTCGCATATATAAAAGGAAGAAGAAAAAAAAACAAAATGTAAAGTTATAATACCAAGAAGAAATGAACCAACTATATCAAAAGAATCATTTAAACATTACTCTTCTTGCATTTTAGCTGTAGAATCACTAATTAAGCTAGCATAATCAAGTTTTTTTACCATATCAATTTCAATGGATAATATAGCTAAGAGGAAGGCTATTGCCATCACATAAAGTACTATATGCCCTCCACTGTTGCCTCAAAGCCAAGGCAACTTAGGCCATTGCCTAAGGCTCCACACCGAATTATCGAAAAAAGGGCCTCACACCAAAAATGGTATTCTGTTTTTTGTCCATTACCTATGCCCTCACACTCTCCTCATTTAATTCAATTCTTTTTGTCATTCCTTGACAAAGTAATCTTTTTTTTCCTCTTAATTTTGTTTTTCATTTCCAAAAGTAAGATGAATTATTATTTTTAAACTATACAGAGAGCTTACTGATACTATGTATATTTATATTATTATTATTATTATATATATATACAAAAGAGTATGGTAAATAACAAGGCTCTATGGCCTTTCCTCTAAAATATTGACAACTTTTCTTTTCTTTTCTTTTTGTTCACTAAAGGGTAAGATGGTAGAAGGGGGAAAGCCATAGGACCATACTTTGACATGAATGGATAGAGGCGATAAAATAGCATTCAAGACTAACAAGTATGCCAAATACAAGTGACTCTTAATCATTGGTCAATAATTTAATACAATTTCATGGACTAAGATAAATCCCAAAATTTAATCCCCGCCTTTCAGCACTCTCCAAAATTTTCATTCAAACTACTGGCCCTCACCTTTCATTCAAAGAAGCGTTTTAAATTCTTTTCAAGTATTTATTTAATCATTGGATTGGTATAAAGCATATCAATCAGTCAAGTCGACTAGGTCTCAAACTATTAGTTTTTTAGTTGATAATGATATATATATATATATATATACACCTTATATTTTATCATTAGTTGATAATGATATGTTGTATTGTTATTGTTGTTTTTCTCTCTTCTTTTTTTTTTTTAATACCTATTTTACGTTATTTAATTAAATTTACATATACAAAAAGTCAAAATCTATAATAATGTTATTAGTCATAATTATAAAACATCTTTTGTTGTTTTCACTGCCGGCTCAAAGGCAAGGCAACTTATGCCACCGAATTACCGAAAAAAAGGCCTCACACCAAAAAGGTATTGTGTTTTTTGTTCATTACCTGAGGCCTTATGCTCTCATTTAATTCAATTCGTTTTTTTGTCATTCCTTGACAAAGTAATTTTTTTTTTCTCTTTATTTTGTTTTCCATTTCCAACAGTAAGAGGAATTATTATTTTTAAACTATACAGGGAGCTTATTGATATTATGTATATTTATACTATTATATATATATATATATATATAAAGAGTATGGTATATAACAAGGCTCTATGGCCTTTCCTCTAAAATATTGACACCTTCTTTTTTTTTTTTTTTTGTTCACTGAGGGTAAGATGGTAGAAGGGGGAAAGCCATAGGACCATACATCGACATAAATGAATAGATGAGATGAAATAGCATACAAGACTAACAAGCATGCCAACTACAAGTGACTCTTAATTATTGGTCAATAATTTAATACAATTTCACGGACTAAGATAAATCCCAAAATTTAATCCCCATCTTTTTCCAAAATTACCATTAAAACCATACACCTTCACCTTTCATTCAAAGAAGCGTTTTAAATTTTTTTTTGAGTATTTATTTAATCATTGAATTGGTATAAAGAGTATTAATCAGTCAAGTCAATTAGGTCTCAAACTATTAGTTTTTTAGTAGATAATGATATGTATTTATTAGCAGTTGATAATGATATGTTGTGTTGTTATTGTTGTTTTTCTCTCTCTGTTTTTTTTTTAATATCTATTTTACGTTATTTAATTAAATTTACATATACAAAAAAGTTAAAATCTATAATAATGTTATTAGGCATAATTATAAAATATCTTATGTTACGTTGTTTTGTGCATCACGCGGGTGACTCTAGTTAATATATTAATATTAAATATTGAAGAGGCCTCACTTAGGATTTTTGCCTTAGGCCTCAAAGTGTATTGAGCCGGCCTTAGGCCTCAAAGTGTATTCACCTTTCATTCAAAGAAGTGTTTTAAATTTTTTTTGAGTATTTATTTAATCATTGGATTGGTATAAAAAGTATTAATCAGTCAAGTCAATTAGGTCTCAAACTATTTGTTTTTTAGTTGATAATGATATGTATTTATTAGCAGTTGATAATGATATGTTGTGTTGTTATTGTTGTTTTTCTCTTTCTGTTTTTTTTTTAATATCTATTTTATGTTATTTGATTAAATTTACATATACAAAAAGTTAAAATCTATAATAATGTTATTAGGCATAATTATAAAATATCTTATGTTGTTTTGTGTATCACACGGGTGACTCTAGTTAATATATTAATATTAAATATTGAAGAGGCCTCACTTAGGATTTTTGCCTTAGGCCTCAAAGTGTATTGAGCCGGCCTGATGCCCTCCACTTAGTTTACACGTTTTAAGGTTTTATAAATAAAATAACATAAAATAGGTTTGTACGAAAACTAGTCATGTCGTCCACTAGAAAGCATCATTGTGAACAACTTTGTAGAAGAAAAGTTTTCCAAAATCTATCGTTTAAGTGGACTTTTTGGCTATTTACAATCTTTATTTCATTTTTATAAAATATTCTATGAAAAATGGACAAAAACTCCATTTAAACTATAGATTTTGGAAAAACTTTCTTTCTTCTACAAAGTTGTTTAGAATGATGTTTTCTAGTGGACTACACAACTAGTTTTCGTAAAAACTTCTATATTTTTCATAAAACCTCAAAAAATATAAACTAAGTAGGGGCTTAGAGTATTTTATGTGATGACAATAGCCTAGCACTATGGCTAATCCAGTCAATCATTTTCAATGGGCTATTATCTATGGAATTGAGTTAGGAACCTTAGATGGATTGGGGCCTTTACTAATCTAGGTATTAAAATAAATGTGTTTTTTTTTTTTTTTGGACCTACTAAGAGGATAACAACTAAATTGGGGCCCTATTTTTTATTAAAATTTGAGGGGCCTCAGACGGCTGCCTAAGTAGCCTGACCCTAGGGCCGGGCCTGCTTCCAAGCTGGCAGGGCCTTATTGGCATTTTTATTTTTCTAAAACCTAATCGTGCATCAGATTTGGAGCTTTAATCAATCAAAAAGTTCCAGCCCCAAAAACTCTCTGCAAACTAGTTGCTGCCTTAGGCAAGTCAAAAGCTTGCCCAATGTTATATCCAACAACAACAACAACAACAACAAAAAGAAAGGAAATGGGTTAGTCAAAAGCTTCAACAGTTATTATAGCCCAATGGTTATACGCGCATCTCCAGATCTGATTTTCATCCTTTAAAAGAAAAGGTCTTTCGGAAGAAGAAAAGAGTAAAGCCCTTTGGTGAACAAAGAAAAGTTATAGAGACAAGAAGTGCTGAAATGCTGATCATTTTAAAGAAGAGATAAAGGAAAATCTATGCCTTGTCTTTGAGCCAAAGAAAATTTGACAATAGAGAGCAAAACAGAGCAAGCAAGACAACAAATATAGCTCAGCAAAATAAAATATAAACAAAATAACGCAGCAACTCAGAAAAGAAAGATGCACTACAAAGAATTCTGGCAACAAAAATACAGCAACAGAAGATTTTTTCCCTTCTTTTTTTTTTTTTTTTTGAAACGAAAATAAAGCACCAGGAAAAGAGACAAAGCAGGAGGTGCTGTTGCTCTCATATTTGCTGAAAATAAATCTTAAAAAGGAGAAAGGTTGGATATGCAAAATGGAAAAATCGATAGCCAAAGCTTCAGCAGCAATGGAAAAAGATTCAGCAGCAAATATCTCAAGTAGCGGAAATTTTCAGCAATAAAATTTCAGTTTTAAATTTATATGTAAGGGTATCCCCAAGTGGCTAGTTAAGTAATAAGGGAATGCATCCCTTACACTTCCAAATTAACAAGATTTAGAACAAACATTAATCAACTCTTTAGTTGCATTACTGGTAATATTGTTAACAGGCTGTCATTCACGTTAACAATAATTTTCACGTGATGCATAAGCATTGTATAATCTATATGATGTAGAACATGCATGTTTAACTCACAACATAGATATTAAAGCTAGAGAACTATCTTTTTGTGCTTGTGGAAAATTAAGGGGTGGTGGATCAGGGATAAGTGCAATATTTCGTTGCTGGGGAGGGTCGACGAAAGGCTCATTGGGGATAAATGATGGACCCTTATAATCAATAAGGTCCTTTGTATTAAAAGTAGAACTAGTCCCATAGTCAGATGGTAGGACAATAACATATGCATTCGGCTCAACCCGTGTGAGCACTTTGAATGGCCCAACACTACGAGCTTGCAACTTCCGAATAGTTCCAAAAGGTAACAGTCCAAGTCTAACTCGAATCATAACACAGTCTCCAACAATAAATTCCATATAGCGCCTACGTGAGTAATAGTCTCCAACATTAAATTCCATATGGCACCTATGTGAGTTAGCTTGTATTTGATATTTTTCATTGCTTGCTTGAATTCACCCGCTAATCTCATGATATAAATCATGAACATGACGAGCAAATGCCTAACTCAGAGATCCTAACATGTGGAGACATAGGGAGGAGATCTAAAGACTTCTTAGGTTTGTAACCATGCACAACCTCAAATGGACTTATGCTTATAGATCCATTGATTGGGTTGTTGTACAAAAATTGGGTTGGGGGAAAACGGAATTCCTATTCCTATTGTTTTCACCTACCAAACCCCTTAAAAAGTTGCCTACACTCCTATTGACAACTTCATACCATCAGTTTGGGAATGATAGGTGGTGGAGAGTTTTAATTTTGTACCTAACAAGTGCCAAACGTTTTCCAGAAGTAACGGTTTTCCAGAAGTAACTTATGAACTTGACATCCCTATTAGACATGAGACACATGATAGTTTTGGGAAGACCATACAATTTGATAATCTCATTAAAGAATAGCTTTGCTACATGGGATGCATAAAAAGTTTTGGAATAGGGAATGAAGTGAGCTATTTTATAGAAACGGTCAACGACCACAAGAATAGAATCGTGTTTCCTAAAAGGGACATAGAAAACCTAATACAAAATCAATACTTACATCTTGCCATAGGCAGTCAGGCACATGTACTAGAGTGTAAAGGCCTGTATTTTGCTTCTTATGCTTTGCCAATTGATATGTGCAGCTGTTAACACCCCATTTCGTACCACTCGACACCGCAAGTCACTTTTTAGACCTAATGATGAAGGGCAGTAGCCAACGGACCATCGCAAGCAAGTCCGAAGGACTTACGGAGACACAGCAGGCCTTTTGGCCTTTGTTTGATACCTCGTGCACGTACGTGCATGGTCTATGCACGTACGTGCATATCCCATGCATGTACGATCATGACCCTCCTTTTTTTGAATTCCCTCGTTTCCCTCAGAATTGTTTCTTACCTTATGTAGCTCCCATATTGATAGCTGCTCAGTGGCGGCTGGGAAACCCTAGAAACCCTCGAATTGAACCCTAATTTCTGCCTATAAATACCCTACTTTCATTCAAGAGAGGGATTCGAACTTTGGCTATCAAACCACCACCCTGAAAAACCCGAGAGTTGGCGGTTGTGTCTACGAGAAGTCCGAAAGGCAAATTGTCGGAGGAATTGCTGCTGCCCGTACCTGAGGTTAATGATTCCCCACTCTTAATTTTGATCTCTTTAATGATTCATTATGATTACTTGTGATATAGCATGAAGTGAACATTGATTTCATTAAATATCTTCATTTGTTGCTCACATTTAGGATGCATTTAAACTCGACTTGATTGAGATTTCATTACTGCATATAAGAGTTTTTTTGAATGGGGTTTTCTTATTTGTTTTAAGTACAAAGGGGAGATAAGATTCATAAATTGACTCTAGCATTCGTATTCATGCCATGTCTGTTCGTATATGTACATATTCATGTTAAACTTGCACACGGCCTCAACATGCATCTTCAGCATTCAGATCTAGGGCGTTGGTGTCATTTTTAAAGCATGATTCGAATTGCTCATAAGCTTTCTGACCTGATAGCAGCATGTTAAATGCATGATTAGGCATAATACATCATCGTGGGAGGCATGTACGTACGTACACAGGCAAGGTATGTACGTGCATATCCTATGTACGTACGTGCATGACTATGTTTTTATGGATTAACTTCGTTTTTCTCTTTTGTAGGCAGTGTAAGTATTTCTTTTAATTTTAAATCCTCTCTCCTGTACATATATCTTCCTTTAAATCCTTTTTTATCCTTCATCATTGCATGCCATTGATTGATTTTACATAATTGTCTGCATAGTGGTTGAGTTCGATTAAGTCCTTTTTAATTAAAGCCAATAAATGTATGTGGGGGCCGGATTTTACCTGGGCGTAGATGGGTGCCTAACACCTTCCCATCTGTGTACCCTAACTCTGAACCTTGATTCTTTTGGTAATGACGAGTTGGGCCCTTGCTAGGGGTCAATCGGTTCCCAAGGCCAAAATCGGGTGGCGACTCTCTCTCCGCCCTAATCATCCGTGGTTAGTGGTGTACTCCCGAGCCAACATGGTGAAAGGACATGGTGCTCACAATAGCGACTCTACTGGGGAATAGAGAGCTAGACTCCGAAATATTTATTGGTTTTAATTAATTAGGAGACTTAATTGAATAAGATTGAAATCGCACACACGCGCACAATATTTGGCACTTGTTATCCCTCGATGGCAGTCTGATTAGAGACCCGAGTTCCATTTAGTTCCTATGGGCAACTCGATTCAGCACCATTAGCCCACGGCCTGTGCCAATAGCCTGTAATAAGCTGGTGAGTACGTTAACGGGTTGCTCTTTGAGCACCCTAGCCTGGGTGACCTTTGAAGGAAAAGAACCCAAACTAATCGATCACACTAGAGTCCCTCGAGACCTTTGCATAGCCTTGTTTGAGTGCATGTCACGTCGCATGTCATATTGCATCCACATTCATTTGTATAGCACGGGTATGGGATAAGGCCCACGTTATACATAAGCTTTCTAGTTTGAGCCCAATTGAGGGAAGACTGAGTGATTTTGTAATTGGACTTGGCCTATTCAAAAAAAAAAAAAAAAATATATATATATATATATAAATAAAAAAAATGATGAATAGAATGGGCCTAGAATCCAAATGAGGTGTAAGGTGTGTGCATGGCAGGCTCAAACCAAGGAAGTTCATGGACTACGTGGACCTGCTGAGAGTTTAGGCACAGACCACTGTGATGAATGGACACAACTCATTGAACGTCAAAGTCCAATATCATTCTACCTAAGGCCCGACGAGTGAGAGATAAAATGAAGTGTGACCTTGTAATTGGACTAAGCCTATCCCAATGAGAATAATGTGATGGGCTTAGAGCCAAAGTGAGTATATGAGATATGTGTGAACTTGTAACAGGCCAAAGGTAGAATGATGTTCGACTTTGTAATTAATGTCTACCCATCATAGACCCTTGGAAGATCTAATAAACATGACAAGGCTCTAGCAATGGGTTTAGATACAGATTTAAGGACCAAGGGAAAAAAGTTTAAGGGATATGTGCTTATTACGCTCAACTCCTGTTTTAGCAAGATTGATTCACTAGGGAGAGGAGCACCGAGTTGTGTTTGGGCCCGATCTCCGACCACCAATAGATTAAGAAGGACTTCGGCAAGTAGAATGGCAGAATAAGTGACTTTGGTTGATATCCTTGAACAGATGAGGAGTGATAGGGCTGAGATGAAGGGTTTCATGAATGAAATGTGGGGCCGAGTTAACAAGCTCGAGAAAGGAAAAGGAAGGACAGAAGAACCACCCGAAGCTGAGGAGAAGGGAGAGCCTAAGGGTAATGAGGAAGAGCACCCGAAGTGGGAAAATGACGACTATGAAGATTACTTAAAGAGGAAAGAAACTAAGGAAAAAGATACTAAGGTAGAAAAACTGGCGACAGAGAACGCTGAGATGAAAGCTTGAATGGACCGAATGTAAACAGCATGGCAGAAGTCACAAGGTATGGATGATTAGATGTATTCTATGGCAGGGATTACATCCGAATCAAAGGTGCAACTCCCTCCAAAATTCAAAATAGCCGACTATGAAAAATTCGATGGCACTGGTGACCCTAAGCAGCATTTGCGCCAGTACTTGAGCATCACTCGGATGAGGGGATTGACTGCCGATCAAGTATTATATGTATTATATGCCTTCCCTTTATCTCTTTCGGTGGATGCCTCGAAATGTTATTATGCACTCGACCCGAAAATCACAGATTCTTGGGAATTGCTGGCCTCAGAATTTATAGACAAGTATGCATATAACACTATGTTGGATGTCACCCTACGGGACTTGGATATGACAAGGCAAAAGGCAGATGAGACTTTCTCAGAATTTCTGACTCGTTGGAGGGCTAAAGCTGTCAAGATGGTGAACAGGCCAATCGAAATCGATTAGATAAACATCATTTTGAGAAATTTGACGCCAGTGTACTTTGATCGTATGTTGACTTCCTTTGTCATGAATTTTGAGCAGTTATACCAGTGTAGGACCCGTATTGAAGATGCTATTCACCGCGGTCAGATGGATAGGCAGAAGAAAGTATATGGTTCTGGTGGTAGTAGTGGAAGTGGAAATGCTAGGGTTAGTGGGGGAACTCAGCCACAAACTACAGTGGGAGCTATCCAGCAAACGCAGGCAGCACCAAAAGTGCCAAGGGTATACCATGATTTGGGAGTCCCGTTGTCTAAAGCCTTGGATAACTTAAGCAAAAGGGATTATTTGAAGCCTTTGGAACCGAGAGCGTTGCCTAACCCAATCCCTTTATATTGGAGGCAAAATGAATTTTGTGACTTCCACCAGCGGATCGGTCACAAGACGGAAATTGCATGCGCCTAAAAAATGAAATCCAAGATCTGATTGATTCAGGAAAATTACCCCCACCAGGCGGTGACAAGCCCAACATTCAGAACAATCCCCTTCCTAATTACCGAAATGCACCACCCCCCGCCTACATGAATCTGATTAGTTGCATGGGGGAGATGGAGGATCCGTCATAGTTCATCTTAATGATCAGCCTGAAAAAGGCTCCGTGGGAAGATTATTATAGTGATGAAGAAGACATTTGGGCACAGATGAAGAAGGATTCCATGCATTTAACCCGTTCAGGAAGACATTTTAAACCCAATTGTCTGGAAGGGGACCATCCCGGAAGAAAATTGAATCAAGAAGTAAGAGAAAGGATTGAGCAGCAAAATGAGGAAGATGAAGATAGAATACTAAAGCAGTTAAAGAGGACGCAGGCAAGCATAAGCATTTGGGGCTTGCTGATCGCCTTAAAGAAACATCGTCAGGCCTTACTTGATGCATTGGCAAGGAAAGAAGTGCCAATAGAAACCACGCCGGAGCAGGTTTTGTCGCTTATGGGGGTAAGTTCAGTGAGTAAAGCTGTGATGACTTTCTCTCATGAAGATCTGCCACTTGAAGGGGTTGGGCATGCTAAACCACTCTACGTCACGGTGGAATGCAGGGATTTGAAAATACCTATAGTTCTGGTCGACAATGGGTCTGCATTGAACGTTTGTCTAATGCGCACTGCAGCTAAGCTAGGAATTACTAAGGAGGATTTGACGCCGTCTGTTGTGACAGTAAGGGATTATAATAATAGTTATCGGAGTGTGATGGGAACCTTCAAGGCTGCTTGCAAAATAGGGCCTGTAGAATCAATAGTGGAATTCTGCGTCATGGACATTCTCGCCAACTATAACTTACTGTTGGGAAGAACCTGGTTGCACCCTTTGCAAGCTGTCCCCTCAACTGTGCACCAGAAAATAAAATTGCCTTGGGATGAAGGAATTCTAGTGATTCATGGGGACGGAGAAATAACTGGGCAAATATCAGGAATAAAGGAAGGAAGCGGAGAACTGGAATGGAAAGGCTTTGAACTGGTACAGGTGATTGAAAGGAAAGAAATTGGAAGAGAGAGAGTATCTCCCGACTTTAGGGAAGGGGTCAGCCATATCGTGACTCATATCATGAGGAAGCTGGGATATATGCCTGGAATGGGGCTTAGTAAGAAAGGGGAAGGGATAGCTGAATTCCCTGATTTTCACATACAAACCAACCGGCGCGGGCTAGGATACACTGAAAAAGATAACAAATGCATCCCCAAGAACGCAAAAACTCTCAATGGTAACTTTGTGAAAGAAGGAGAGGATTTTCCCTATTGTGGTTTCCCTAAGCCATGGATAGACTAGGAAAGTGGAGAAATGAGGCCTGGATTGGAAGTGTTTTTTAGGGAGAAACTGAGTCTAGAAGATACAAACAAAGGGACTCCTGAAGAAGAGAGTGAAGAGCGAGATTGGGCAGGAAACGTGGATCAGACAAGCTGGAAAGTCTTATTGTCATCCAAACACAGCAAGGAAGTATTCTCCTTAACTGATGAAACTACTCCTACCAAGCTTATCGTTGTAGCCAACCTAAGGAATGGAATAAGCAATGTCAACAAGCTTTCGAAGCCATCAAAAGATATCTCCTGAATCCTCTGGTATTAGTTCCTCCGCGCCCTAGTAAACCTTTGTTACTCTATCTGTCCATCTTTAAGGAAGCCTTAGGAAGCATGTTGGCACAAGAAGATGACCATGGTATTGAACATGCGATCTATTACCTGAGCAAGAAACTACAGGGCTACGAAGCAAAGTACAATGCAATAGAGAAGTCCTGTTTTGCTTTGGTTTAGGCTGTGCAGAAGCTAAGGCACATTCTACTAAATTTCGAAGTATAGATAGTGGCAGGAATGGATCCGCTTAAATACTTGTTTGAGTAACCAACTTTGAATGGTCGCCTATCTTGATGGCTGATCTTGTTGGCAGAGTTCGAACTCGTATATGTAACACAAAAGTTCATTAAAGGAGGAGCCATTGCCGAGTACTGCGCCAAACACCCTGACTGGGGGCATGGACTAAATGATGAGTTTCCTGATGAGAACCTTCTAATTGTCGAATGTGACGAGGCGTGGAAGATGTATTTCGACGGGGCTTCAAACTAGTATGGAAATGGGGTAGGGGTTCTGATAATAGCTCCTGATGGTTCTCACATGTCGCTGTCAATAAAGTTGAACTTTTAGAATTCTAACAACACAGCAGAATACGAGGCGTGCGTCGCCGGACTAGAAGCACTATTGGTGCTGGGAGTCAAGGAAGTGGAGGTATATGGGGATTCAGCCTTAGTGATATCTCAAGTACAGAGAATATAGAGGACCCGAGAAGAACACCTGAAGCCTTACCAAAGCTACCTATAAAACCTAATCCAGAAATTCTGAAAAATAACCTTCACCCCCTTACCCCGAGCTCACAACCAATTCGCCTATGCCTTAGCTACTTTGGCTTCTATAATTCAAATACCCTCCGGAACCAAAGTAAAACCTTTGACCATCCAACAAAAATTTAGACCCGCACATGAAGAAGGAGTCATGGTAATTGATGGAGAGCCTGATGACGGACACCCTTGGTGTCACGCCCCGACTCGGAGAGTCGACACGTGGATAAAAGTCAAAGTAAAAAGGTGTACACGTGGATAAGTCAGAGTATAAAAGTTGCGGAAGACTTAGTCAAATCCACGTGTATTTTTTTTTTAAATATTTTTAATAATAATGGTGCCAGCTCATCAATAATACCCAAATAATTAATATGAAATGTTATGCTCACACATCATGCCCATAATAATATATGGTCTCAAAATAATGCCAACATCCCTGGCACATAGGTTGGATTCAAACTATTCAAGGTTCATTAAGTAATAATGGTAATAACAATAATAATAATAGAAATGTCCATACATCAAAATAACATAGTCTCTATGTAATGCACGTGCATCTATCCTCATCCATGACTATGTTAGTATGCCACCTTCAAGTTCCAACCTCAGATTATGCCACTAGGCATCCGCCATCGGCAAACCCTCACTCATCACCTGATCATCTGAAATAATAATAGGATGAGCTGCAAAGCCCAATAGGAAATATGTGTGGATTCTATACAATTAATATATGTGCAGATACATGGTATATGAATTATAATCATTTAATAACTCAAAATCAAATACCAGTCACAATTAAATACTTTGTGTGGGTTTTGAGTTAATTTCCCAAAATTCTCATAGTATCTCCAATTCCCAAGACTATGGGATCAAACCATGCATCAACCGTCGCTAATCACAGGTTACGTCGTCACGTCAACCCCCCGGCTCAGCCAAGCACGAAAATAACCAACACCTACGCGGCGTTCTTCCTCGAGGGCTTCAGGGTCTTTCACCCAAGGGCACTTTACCCTGCTTGCTATTCGCGGAGTATTCTCAACGCAGGACACCATTTCATTGTGATGCCCCCACCCGTTTGATACATACCAAGACCCAAGGTCCATATATCCAAAACAATTTCCATCATTCAAATAAATATCCGAGTGTCCAAAAGTATCCATAAACATGTTTGATAAATTTCTAGAATTTCAGTAACATTTCTAAAGCATTTCCAAGTAAACAACATTTATAAAGCATTTTTCCAAGATCCAAGTATCATGAAAATTCCACACATTTAACAGATATTTCACAATAACATTTAAACGAGTATATAACCATGTATCTTTAAGGAACAATATAAAACAGTCGTATCAAATGACATATTGAAGGATTCCCTAAATTTTGAACAAGTAATAAAAATATTTGGTTATAAATCAGTGGGAAAATCCAAAAATATCATTAAAGCATTTAAAATCACATTTATAGAACAACACCATATTAAATGTAAAGAAGCCACATTTCCTACCTCAATTGCGAGCAATACCAACCCAAAATCACGTGATAGACACTGACAACGTGAATGCAGCGTTAATGCTCCCTAGGGTCCTCCCGAGGACCGATAAAATCTGATAATTATGCATACGTAATCTTTAGGTAAATTTAAAAATAAATATAACGCACTCAAAAATTACTATTGGCCTTCTAACAGTAAACTATGGTCCCAAAATCATCAAAATAATTTTTAAAACACTCTCTATAATTTCTGGGAATTTTCTGTAATTTTTGGAATTTTCTGATATTTTCTGGAATTTTTAATAAATATTAATTTGGCCAAAAAGTCAAACTACAGTCAAACTTGGTCAAAATGATCAACTAAGGGTCCCACATGGTAGGGCCCTCCAAGACGAGTCCAACGGTCAAATTTGGGGTTCATATGATTATCGTATGGCTTTTAAATGCGTGAGAACACGGTAAGGTACACAGATGCACCCACACAGGATCATAGACCTATGGGGTCATCTTCAACCTCCCGCGGGTTGAATTGTGTAACCGGGTTACACCGTGTGTTCAACGGGCCAACTTCGACGATTAATATCTCTCTTGTTTCTTAACCGTTTTCAGTGATTCAAGTGTCGAATCGAAGCTCATGCGGAGTACTACGTGCGACTATAAATTGTTCATTCAGAATCCTATAAAATCATATTCGTTTTTAAGCCTAAAGTTTCGGGTTTTCATGATCCAAAATTCTAAAATTTCTAAAACTTCAACCTACAGTCAATTTTCTAAAATTTGACACTACCATGGTGTTCCTTGGTCCCAAAAACATAAAATATGATCATCCTTTCTAAGAATAACATAAGAAAATAAAATTACATATACATATATATATATATATACACAGTACGTGATATTTATATATATATATATATATATATATATATATATATATATATATATATATATATATATATATATGAAATCAACGATAGAGGAGGTGAGGATTTTACCTCATTAAGAGAGCTCCACGAACTCAGCCAAAAACCTCTACCAGACCACTCTGTTTTTTTCTCCTCTGTTCTTCCTCAATTTCTCTCTCTCTGTTGCTCTTTCTCTAACTCTCTATCTCGATCCCTCTATACATATAAATATAACCAAAGCAGATGCCAGTGGTAGGTGCAGCTAATGATTCCTCTATACATATATATATATATATATTCAAAGCAACCGCAAGTGGTGGGTGCGGCTATGGGTGCGGCTAATGATCCCTCTAACATATATATATATCCAAAGCAAATTGAAGTGGTGGGTTCAGCTAATGATCCCTCTATATATATAAATAATTCAGGTCATCACATTCTACCCCTCTAAAAAGAAATTTCGTCCTCGAAATTTGTACTAACCTCCCGAATCGAAAAGATGCGGATATTTTCCTCGAACATCTGACTCTAATTCCCAAGTTGCTTCCTCGATGCCGTGATGTTGCCAAAGAACCTTTACGAGAGAGATGACTTTATTCCTCAACACTTGTTCCTTACGTCCAAAATCTGAATTGGTCGCTCTTCATATGTAACATTTTCTTGGAGCTGGATATCTGGTATAGATAGAACATGAGATGGATCTGGCTCGTATTTCCTAAGCATTGAGACATGAAAAACATCATGTACATTCCCCAACTGTGAAGGTAAAGCCAACTGGTAGGCCACTTCACCCTTTTTATCAATAATCTCGAAAGGACCAACATATCTCGGTGCTAGCTTGCCCTTCTTCCCAAATCGAAAAACGCCTTTCCTAGGTGACACCTTTAAAAACACAAAGTCCCCAACTTGAAACTTCAAATCTGTCCTACGCTTGTCTGCATAACTCTTCTGTCTACTTTGTGCAGTGCGTAAACGATCACGAATGATCTGAATCTTTTTTGTTGTTTCTTTCACTAACTCTGGTCCAAGAAGACTGCTTTCTCCAACTTCTGTCCAACATACAGGAGATCGACACGGTCTCCCATATAATGCCTCGAACGGTGCCATGCCAATGCTAGCCTGATAACTGTTATTGTAGGCGAATTCTGCTAAGGCCAAATGTTTACTCCAACTACCTCCGAAGTCCAAGACACAAGCACGCAATATATCCTCGAGAATCTGAATGGTACGCTCTGATTGTCCATCTGTTTCTGGATGATGAGCCGTACTGTGATGAAGTTGTGTTCCTAAAGCTTTATGTAACGTACGCCAAAACTCGGCGACAAAACGAGGATCTCTGTCGGATACAATAGAAACTGGGGTTCCATGGAGTCTAACGATCTCATTAATGTACAACTGGCTTAAGGTACTCAATGAATCTCCGACCCGAATAGGCAAGAAATGTGCTGACTTCGTCAACCGATCCACGATCACCCAAACTGCATCATGACCCTGTCGTGTACGAGGTAACCCTGTGACAAAATCCATCGTGATGTACTCCCACTTCCATTCTGGCATTGGTAATGGTTGTAGTAAACCTGCTGGTCTCTTATGCTCCGCTTTCACTTGTTGGCACGTGAGACACCGTGAAACAAATCTTGCGACGTCCTTCTTCATACCGCTCCACCAAAATTGTCGTTTCAGATCCTGATACATCTTCGTACCGCCTGGATGAATAGAGAACCTAGAACGATGAGTCTCACTAAGAACATCTTCACGAATCTGACCAGTAGGAACGTAAATCCTGCCCATGAATCGTACATTGCCATCACTAGAAACTAACCAACCTTCTGGTGCAGTACCCTGAGTTATCGAATTACGAATGGCCATGCACTCTAGATCGTTTTGTTGTGCCTCTATCACTCTGGTGATGAGATTTGGTTGTGCAACTAGATTGCTCAGATGAGTTGTGAAAGCATCTTTATTGGGGTGTAATTCAAAATCCTTGAATGCAACCCACATCTTCCACCGTTGAACTGCTAAACAGCTCATCATTGCTTGTGACTTCCTGCTCAAGGCGTCTGCTACAACATTCGCTTTACCCGGATGATAATGAAGTGAAAAATCATAATCATCAAGGTATTCCATCCATCTACGTTGCCTCATATTCAATTCTTTCTGTGTAAATATATACTTCAAACTCTTATGATCAGAGTATACATCAAATTTCTCACCATACAAATAGCATCTCCAAATCTTCAATGCAAAGACCACTGCTGCTAACTCCAAGTCGTGTGTTGGATAGTTCACCTCATGCGGTTTCAACTGTCGAGAACCGTATGCCACAACACGCCCGTGCTGCATAAGAACGCATCCTAACCCTCGATACGAGGCATCACAATATACATCGTAACCCTCACCACTAGTAGGAACAATAAGAACTGGAGCAGTAGTCAACCTCTTCTGCAACTCCTTGAAAGCTTCCTCACAAGCATCATCCCAAATAAATTTCGCGCCCTTCTTTGTCAATTTCGTCAACAGTGCAGCAATGCGAGAGAAATTATCGACGAAACGACGATAATAACCAGCTAATCCCAGAAAACTGCGAATCTCTGTAGCATTGGTCGGTCTTCCCCAATTAAGTATTGCCTCCACCTTTGCTGGATCTACTGAGATGCCTTCCTCAGTAATCACGTGGCCTAGAAACTTCACTTCATGAAGCCAAAATTCACATTTCTCTCTCTTTCCATATAACTGATGCTCCCTCAATATTTGCAACACTTTCCTAAGGTGCCTCTTATGCTCTTCTTGCGTCTTTGAGTATATGAGAATGTCGTCCACAAACACCACGACAAACTGATCCAAGAATGGTTTAAACACCCGGTTCATCAGGTCCATGAATGCTGCTGGTGCATTCGTCAAACCGAACGGCATCACCAAAAACTCGTAGTGCCCGTAGCGAGTTGCAAAAGCTGTCTTTTGGATGTCTTCCTCTCTGACTCGAAGCTGATAATAGCCAGAGCGCAAATCAATCTTTGAAAAGAAATGCGACCCCCTTAACTGGTCAAATAAATCATCAATGCGGGGCAAAGGATAACGATTCCTAATTGTAGCTCTGTTTAGCTTCCTATAGTCTACGCACAATCTGAAAGAACCGTCCTTCTTCTTAACGAACAACACTGGTGCACCCCATGGCGAAGTGCTAGGACGAATAAAACCTTTACTCTCCAACTCTGAGAGCTGCTTTTTCAACTCTGCTTGCTCTGCAGGAGCCATCCTGTATGGAGCAATAAAAATAGGAGATGTGCCTGGATATACCTCAATGGTAAAGTCTAACTCTCTTTTAGGAGGTAGACCTGGCAACTCTTCTGGAAAGACATCTGGAAATTCCCGTACAACAGGAATATTTTCCAATTTAAGCTCAACATGTTCCTCCAACTCCAAGGCTGCCAATGAGCTAAGCAGACCTGCAATTTGAATACGGCGAGCAATCTTCTTCGATTGAGGAAAAGGAAGAGAAACACTTCTTTCTCCGTAGAAGTGTAAAATAGACCCATCCATTTTATGGAGAGTCACCTTTTTCTGGAAGCAATCAATAATTGCATGGTACGACGATAACCAATCCATGCCTAAAATCACATCATAACCAGAAATACCTAGAGCAATGAGATCTACCGTTAACTCCTGATCACCAATTCGAATGAAGCAGGAACGACAAATCACACTTGTTTGGATACCCACACCCATTGGTGAGTCAACACTGAGCACGTGTCCCAAGGGCTCAAATGTCAAACCCAAACGAGAAGCACAAGAAACATCTATAAAGGAATGTGTGGCACCCGTATCAATTAATACTCGAACCCATGAACTATAAAGAAAAAATGTACCTTCCACAACTGCATTTGATGTCCCAACACCTGGTGGGATCAAAGCGAACACCCTGCCTGTAGTATTTGCACTATGCCCTCCTCCTCTAGGCTGTTGGGTCTGAATTGGGCGAGTAGTCGAGGCTTGCTGAGATCCTTGTGATCGAGAGAACTGGCGCTGGTTTTGTTGTTGTTTCTGCTGTTGTTGTAAGCCAGATTGCATTGTGTGTGGAGGGGATCGTTGGTTCCCAAAAGATGGGCAGTCAATCTTAATGTGTCCTGGTTGTCCGCACTGATAACAAATGATTTGTCCACTAGAATTCCTCCCAGGCAGAGTAGGAGGTTGATAAGGGTAACTCCTTTGTCGCCCATCTGAGGACCCATAACTAAAACTACCACCGCTACCCTGACCTCGATTTACGCGCCGTCCTCCTGAGTGATACCCATCAGATTGCTGACTCTTACCCTGCTTCTGGCTAAAGCTCTGATCTTTCTGGTCCCCACTTCTAATTCTCTGTTTGTCCCTTATCTTCTTGGAGTCTTCTAAAGTCGCCTCCACTTCCGTGGCGCTGTCAACTAGCTCTGTATAATTTCGAATCCTACTTCCTGCAACAAGGTCTCGAATCTGAGGCCTCAATCCCCATTGGAACCTTTTTGCTTTGTCAGCTTCCGTTGCCACGATAGATGTAGCATAACGAGAAAGTTCTGTGAAGCGTGCATCATACTCTGCCACCGAAAGATTCCTTTGTACCAGGTTAAGAAACTCTTGTAATTTCTTATCTCGATATGATTCTCTGAGATATTGGTTTAGAAACACACCCTCAAACTGTATCCAGGTCATGGCTCCCACATCTTGAGAGCGCACCACCTGCTGCCACCAAAAGTCACCATCACCCCGTAGGTAATGAGAAGCAAACTCTACCTTATACTCCTCGGGTATACCAACAATCTTAAGTAGCTTGTGGACCTCTAGAAGCCAAATTTCAGCTTCCTGCGGATTTGTCTCACCACGAAAAGTAGGAGGATCCATCCGCCGAAAATTCTGAAAATGTGTAGCCTTGGTTAATTGTGTGTCAGGAACTGCAGCTCTAAGAGTAGGCTGCTGAAGTATCTCGTTCTGACGTTGCAATAGGGTAGTCAACTCCCGTATAGCATCAGTCATATCGCCCCTTTCTTCAATATGAGGAGCGGAAACTCCACCTCTAGTTCTAGCTTGTGAGGTGTGAGAAGGCTCAGGAGAAGATCTATCTCGAGCACGTGGCATCCTATAAAAATCATTTAGTAAATATTCGAAACTATCTATCAAATACTCACGTTAAAAAAAAACAACTGGGATTGTGTAAGTTACAAAAATCACGTCAAAATGTTAATAAAATCGTAATATTCCTCTAATTTCTTGATGTCTACCCACAAGCATATGTATGATGCATGAGACACTTCTAACTCACCTAATTGACACATATGAAGTGCATGTAATCCCAATTCGGATCTACTAATGAGCTCTGATACCAAAAATTGTCACGCCCCGACTCGGAGAGTCGACACGTGGATAAAAGTCAAAGTAAAAAGGTGTACACGTGGATAAGTCAGAGTATAAAAGTTGCGGAAGACTTAGTCAAATCCACGTGTATTTTTTTTTTAAATATTTTTAATAATAATGGTGCCAGCTCATCAATAATACCCAAATAATTAATATGAAATGTTATGCTCACACATCATGCCCATAATAATATATGGTCTCAAAATAATGCCAACATCCCTGGCACATAGGTTGGATTCAAACTATTCAAGGTTCATTAAGTAATAATGGTAATAACAATAATAATAATAGAAATGTCCATACATCAAAATAACATAGTCTCTATGTAATGCACGTGCATCTATCCTCATCCATGACTATGTTAGTATGCCACCTTCAAGTTCCAACCTCAGATTATGCCACTAGGCATCCGCCATCGGCAAACCCTCACTCATCACCTGATCATCTGAAATAATAATAGGATGAGCTGCAAAGCCCAATAGGAAATATGTGTGGATTCTATACAATTAATATATGTGCAGATACATGGTATATGAATTATAATCATTTAATAACTCAAAATCAAATACCAGTCACAATTAAATACTTTGTGTGGGTTTTGAGTTAATTTCCCAAAATTCTCATAGTATCTCCAATTCCCAAGACTATGGGATCAAACCATGCATCAACCGTCGCTAATCACAGGTTACGTCGTCACGTCAACCCCCCGGCTCAGCCAAGCACGAAAATAACCAACACCTACGCGGCGTTCTTCCTCGAGGGCTTCAGGGTCTTTCACCCAAGGGCACTTTACCCTGCTTGCTATTCGCGGAGTATTCTCAACGCAGGACACCATTTCATTGTGATGCCCCCACCCGTTTGATACATACCAAGACCCAAGGTCCATATATCCAAAACAATTTCCATCATTCAAATAAATATCCGAGTGTCCAAAAGTATCCATAAACATGTTTGATAAATTTCTAGAATTTCAGTAACATTTCTAAAGCATTTCCAAGTAAACAACATTTATAAAGCATTTTTCCAAGATCCAAGTATCATGAAAATTCCACACATTTAACAGATATTTCACAATAACATTTAAACGAGTATATAACCATGTATCTTTAAGGAACAATATAAAACAGTCGTATCAAATGACATATTGAAGGATTCCCTAAATTTTGAACAAGTAATAAAAATATTTGGTTATAAATCAGTGGGAAAATCCAAAAATATCATTAAAGCATTTAAAATCACATTTATAGAACAACACCATATTAAATGTAAAGAAGCCACATTTCCTACCTCAATTGCGAGCAATACCAACCCAAAATCACGTGATAGACACTGACAACGTGAATGCAGCGTTAATGCTCCCTAGGGTCCTCCCGAGGACCGATAAAATCTGATAATTATGCATACGTAATCTTTAGGTAAATTTAAAAATAAATATAACGCACTCAAAAATTACTATTGGCCTTCTAACAGTAAACTATGGTCCCAAAATCATCAAAATAATTTTTAAAACACTCTCTATAATTTCTGGGAATTTTCTGTAATTTTTGGAATTTTCTGATATTTTCTGGAATTTTTAATAAATATTAATTTGGCCAAAAAGTCAAACTACAGTCAAACTTGGTCAAAATGATCAACTAAGGGTCCCACATGGTAGGGCCCTCCAAGACGAGTCCAACGGTCAAATTTGGGGTTCATATGATTATCGTATGGCTTTTAAATGCGTGAGAACACGGTAAGGTACACAGATGCACCCACACAGGATCATAGACCTATGGGGTCATCTTCAACCTCCCGCGGGTTGAATTGTGTAACCGGGTTACACCGTGTGTTCAACGGGCCAACTTCGACGATTAATATCTCTCTTGTTTCTTAACCGTTTTCAGTGATTCAAGTGTCGAATCGAAGCTCATGCGGAGTACTACGTGCGACTATAAATTGTTCATTCAGAATCCTATAAAATCATATTCGTTTTTAAGCCTAAAGTTTCGGGTTTTCATGATCCAAAATTCTAAAATTTCTAAAACTTCAACCTACAGTCAATTTTTCTAAAATTTGACACTACCATGGTGTTCCTTGGTCCCAAAAACATAAAATATGATCATCCTTTCTAAGAATAACATAAGAAAATAAAATTACATATACATATATATATATATATATACACAGTACGTGATATTTATATATATATATATATATATATATATATATATATATATATATATATATATATATATATATATATATATATATATATATATATATATGAAATCAACGATAGAGGAGGTGAGGATTTTACCTCATTAAGAGAGCTCCACGAACTCAGCCAAAAACCTCTACCAGACCACTCTGTTTTTTTCTCCTCTGTTCTTCCTCAATTTCTCTCTCTCTGTTGCTCTTTCTCTAACTCTCTATCTCGATCCCTCTATACATATAAATATAACCAAAGCAGATGCCAGTGGTAGGTGCAGCTAATGATTCCTCTATACATATATATATATATATATATTCAAAGCAACCGCAAGTGGTGGGTGCGGCTATGGGTGCGGCTAATGATCCCTCTAACATATATATATATCCAAAGCAAATTGAAGTGGTGGGTTAAGCTAATGATCCCTCTATATATATAAATAATTCAGGTCATCACACTTGGTATTTTGATGTTTGGAATCTCTTGGAGAAAAGAGAGTACCCGGAAAACGCCAATAAGAAGGATCGTAGGGCATTGAGGCTGTTTGTCACACAATTTATCATCTGCAGAGGAAAATTGTTCAAGAGGTCTTATGATGGAATACACCTTCTTTGCGTAGACCGCGATGTTGGAGAAACACTCATGAGGGAGGTGCATGAAGGGGAATGTAGGTCGCATATGAATGGGAGAATGTTGGTTAAGAAGCTGCTCAGGTTGGGATATTACTGGACAACTATGGAAATTGATTGCGTGCAATACGTCAGGAAGTGCCATCAATGCCAAGTGTATGCTAGTGCAAACTACATGCCACCGGTGGAGTTGCATCAATTGTCATCTCCCTGGCCATTTTCAGCATAGGGAATAGACATCATTAGGGAAATCAAGCCGTCTGCGACTGGTAGGTACAAATATATTCTGGTAGCAATCGATTATTTCACCAAATGGGTAGAAGCGGTGGCATATATGGAGTTGAAATTGAAGCATGTGGCCAAGTTCATTGAAACCAACATAATCTGCCGGTATAGAGTACCCCATGAGGTCATTTTAGATAACGGGATGCACTTTGAAGATGAAGTCAAGAAGTTGTTCACAAAATTCAGTATCTGGTATCACAAGTCCTCACCATACAGGCCTCAGACCTATGGAGCTGTAGAGGCTGCCAACAAGAATGTCAAAACTATCCTCAGCAAAATGGCAGTGACCTATAAGGATTGGGTGGAGAAACTTCTTTATGCATTGTAGAGATACCGGACGTCCGTGAGAACTTCCACAGGCACTACACTATACTTATTGGTATACGGAATGGAGGCTATGTTGCCCATAGAGCTGGAAGTACAGTCCTTTAGAGTCGCATTGGAGAGTCAAATTCCAGAGGTGGAATGGGTAAGAGAGTAATATGAGCAGCTGGCACTATTGGAGGAAAGGAGACTCAAAGCATTGTACCATGTGCAGGGCTATCAACGTAGAGTACTTAGGGTTTTCAATAAAAGAGTCAAGCCACAGAATTTGAAGGAAGGAGATTTGGTGCTTAAGGAATTTAGGGCGCCCGTGTTTGACCCTCGAGGGAAGTTTAAGCCCAACTGGGTTGGGCCATACATCATTAAGACAATTTACCCAGGTGGGGCAGTCAAGTTGATGGATGGTGATGGGAATGAGTTAGTATACCCAATTAATATGAATAGACTCCGCAAATACTATGTATGAACAGAGTAACGATAATTTGGTAAAGTACTAAGTGCTCAAAATTAATCATAATAGTTTTTATTTATTGGGGGAAATCATTACATCTTTTTGATGCTTATTCATTAACTCATAAGGGATTAAAAGTAATGCATGGGTACAATAGTAGATAGGGGCACGTGGGGTACTCAGAGTCACTTCTTCCTAGCCTCTGCCTCATCTTCTGTTTCCCTTTTCCTTTTGTGTTCCTCTTCTTCTTTTTCTTCTCTCTCTCTATATCAGCAAACAACCAATTATAGTAGGACCTAGGGGGGCTAATCACTTCAGAAGGAGTGACAGCCCAATAAACTACTTTGTTGTGCCAATCGTTCTTGACGCGATCCACAATTTTAGGTTTCCAGGGGCAGGTGTAGTTGAGGTGTCCCCATTTGATTGGATCTTAGCGTAACGCTTGCTGGCGGCGGATGCGTATGGGGGAATAGAAAGAAACCTCCTTGAGGCCAATCAGCATGACACTGTGAGGAAGGATCAAGTTTCGAACAGCATAAGAAGTTCTCCACCAGGAGTAGAGCCAGTGGATGATGTGACAGGACACAGATTCCAGCAAAAAACGGGTTTACTCGACATTTGGGAAAGGTTTGATGACCTTCTTGTGGCGATAGTGCTGAGGGTAGTATGTCCAGACACTCATGACTGGGTCTTCGATTAGCTTTAGGCGTTCGAACAACCAAATCTGCATCGCGAAGGAAGGGAAATCAGGTTTTCAGTAGCCCATACATGTATGTACATGGATAGTGCACGTACGTGCATAATATATGCACGTACGATTATCACAAAAAAAAAAAAAAAAGAAAAAAGAAAAAGAAGAGGAAAAAAGGAGGGGGAGCACGTGGATATGAGAAAGAAGCCTGTAGAAGGAGGGGGCTGCCACCAAAGGAGAAACTGTCACTCTGCGCCACACGGTCTAGCCCATTAAGGGTATTTGCCAAAACCATCATACTAGGATTAAAGTCTTTGATCTCTAGAATCATACAGACAACCAAAGTCTCTAGGTTTGAGGATTCATCTCTGGAAAAGAGGGCGGCAAGAGCACAGAAGCATGCCGCGCGTAGGTAGTAGAGTCGGGCCTAACCAGCAGGCAGCATGGGATGGGATATGAAGTATTTTGCGAGTTTCGCCGCATCCACTTTAAAACCTGAGGTCCACCTTTGCACCATTCGTGCAGAAAGTCCTAAGAAATGAGCCACTTCCATGGCAGAAACCTTGTCAATTGAGGGAAGAAGTAGGCCATTGAAGCTATTCTGCTCTATGATACCACCAAAATCTTCAAGTGTGGGGCACAACCCATTAAAGTTGAATCGGAAGACGTAACGGGTTGGTTTCCAGTATTCTGAAGCAACGAGAAGGAAGGTGTAGTTGATCTTCACTCGACAGTAGTCGAATAAGCACGGAAGGCTGAAAGCCTCTTTGAAATCATCCCGAGCTTGGTTATCAAAGGACAAGAGCCACCGTTTTACGTCCTTGAAAAACTTAAGGTCTTCCATCATAGGGTTCAGTGGAGAAGAACGGGAAGAAGTATGCCTTTTTATGAAGGAAAAGTTTCCAATTCAACGGAGATCAAAAAAAGGGAAGTGGGAACCCCATGATCGTACGAGCATAGCCCATGCACGTACGAGCATGAGCTATGTAGGTACATGCATAGGCCTTTCTCCGTGCACATTCATCCCATGTATTGAACGGCTTGCTATTTATTCTAGCGCAATGGAAAAAGAAAGGAAAAAATGGTATGCATTCCGAAAAAAAAGAAAAAAAAAACCAAGTCAAATATATCATAACAAAAGGGGAGCAGCTGTCATGTCAAAGTCTACAGAAAGGGAAGGAGAAATGGGTTGTTAAATACATGTCCAAAAAAAAAAAAAAAAAAAACAAGTATCCCAAATGTCCAAATCCAGGTAAAATAAGTCAACATGGGGTCATATAAGGGTGTCTGAACAAGAGAGGCTAGCGGGCTGTCGTCATCATCATCATCACCACCATCACCACTGTCACCATCACCTCTATCATCATCGGCCTCGAAGCTATCCCAATCCTCTCCAGCAGGAGCCTGTTCCGCAATCGCTAGCCTACGAGAGAGAGACGTGACCATGACCTTCAAGCTCTCCACCATTCGCAAAAGTGTCGAGGACTCCTCACGAGTGACCTACGAGTAAGAAAATAAGGGGCAATCGTTAGGACATGCATGATTTTTCTTGTATATGTGTGAAATCTAACAAATGCAGGGACTGGGAAACTCACTGGCCTAGTACACTCAGCCATCGGGTACCCAATGCACCTGTTTAGCTTGGGGATATCCTCCTCCATAGCTAAATCAGGGGTAACATAGAAGGGCACGCTCCACCTCGTTATAACAGGTGCCAGCCCAGCTAGCGCATCTGTAGTAGGAGCAACTTGCGGAAAGGAGATGAGCGCATGTATTAAAAATAGAGATGAGGAAATTAATGAAGCATCAGGAAAAGGCGTACATACCGGTGCAACAAAGATGCTACCCATCAACCGCTCCCGCGTAAATAAGGCATAGTCGATCTCCTCGACAGACAGATGGTCAGTGTAGGGGATCATGGCTCGCCAAGCAGCCAGGTTACTCGATGTCGCCTCAGTAGGAATAGCAACAAAGCAAGGAGGATCCACTAGGACCGGAGGACCACCTATATCCACGTTGGCAATCTGCCACACCACTCTCTCTGTGAGATAGAAAGAGTGGACCCTAGGGCACTCAAACACTGTAGACAGAGTAGAGAGAGTCAAAGCGGCGGCATCCCACTCGGCAAGGGCACATGCAGGGGTACCCTCCCATGGGCGCGGGGTAATCTGTAGGAAAGCACTGACATGATGAATACAGGGATATAGTATTGATGACAATGCCCTAAAGTGAAAAAGGAACATACCCGATTTACGGTCAGCTCGTCCAGAAAACGGTGGGAGCTCCAATAATCATGCTTGTTGACGGGAGAATCTGGGTCCTCGCGAAAGTATCTGCTTGCCCAAAGCTGCGCAAGTAGAGATGATAAGAAATCGATAAGGAATAGCAGGTAAGACAAAAAAGAGAGAAAGGGAAAGGATTTACCGCCCAGACCCACTAGTGGCTAACCATGGACTGCACAGCCATCCGACTCAGGGAGTCCATGGCCGAGATCACATGGCCATACATTGCCGCTCCCCAGCTGAACTCACGGGCCCTCTCTAAGTTTCTTAGGACCAACAACCAACCGAAAGGAACTGTCTGTGCTGCATTTGGGACTAGGTAGCCTCCTATCAGAAACAGCAGATACCCACGGGCCATCCGGATCCACTAGGCGGTTGTACCCTACCCTTGAGTAGACATACGGTCATATACATCCAGAATGAAGATGGAGGCACTGTCATACTCAATCCCTAAAAAGCTCCTGAGAGAGTCTCTCTCTTACTCTCGTTATGATCAAAAGGAAGAGGGAGGCTATCCATATGTAGGCCTATAAGGCGGTAGAAGTCATATGGGGTCAGGGTCTGCTCTCGGCCTGCGATGTGGAAGGTATGGGTGGTGTCCCACTATTTCTCAGCTATACAGTGAACAAAAGCCCGATCACTATCATCCACCAATCCAGAGATCACCGTCCCAAAACCGGCGCCGGTAATTAAGGCCTTCATCTCCGCTGTGAGACAAGCCCACCATACCTTCACGTTCACCACACCCCCACGGGTAATTGGTAGCTTGGGCAATTGTTGTACAAAATGAAACCAAGTAAGCACTGCACAGGTATGTATCTTTGCAGCAAAACATAAGAAAATCTCCAAAAATTTGGTCAAGTACGTATGTATATGCCATAAGCACGTACGTGCACCAGGCACGCACGTATGTACCTATGGCCAATTTTTGACTTCCCCGTGATACCCACACGAATCTGTGAAATTTTAACCTCCACACCTGTTTCAAACCACAGTATGGCATGGATATGTCTCATTGCATAATTAATTAAAGGAAAAATGGGCTAAATCCAGGTAAAGGCATGTGTGTACGTATAGAATACACGTACGTGGATTGGGTACGTACGTATGTGTCTTTGCACAGATTTTCATTCCTTGCCCCGTCCCTATGATACCCCTATGGAATTCCTAGATTTTAACCCTCCTCATATCTGCTTCTAACGATAAAAGAACATAAAAAATCGAAGCTTTGGCCAAGTAAATATGAAATGAAAAAGATATTTGTGGGCTTGGCCACTTACCCGGCCTAACACAGTGAAATGGGATGCATGCTCGATAGGTCGGAGGAGGATGCCACCCTCGCTACATCGAAGACGAGGTTAGGGCTGCCACTTCTGAATTGCGGGCCTCCCTAGCTCGTCGGGGTCCCTCGCTGGTATGTCACTCGATGTACTAGCCTTCGCCGACGTGCGCTGTCTTTTGGGCGCCATGAGTACGCGCTAATGCAGAGTGAAGTCGAGGAGGAACGGAGTGGGAGAAGGAGATGGGAGACGTAAAGGTTTTTTGTGGGTTGTAGGAAATGTACGTGAAGGTTATGGGGAGTGGGTATAAGTTTATAGGCATTTTCGTGCCTTTTGTGCTTCCCCATAACCGTGCATAGAAAACGACGGCGTTTGGGATTCCTTTTAAATGCCAGAGAACCAGATGCACGTACGTGCATACGGTCTAATCGTACGAGCACGACCTATGCACGAACGATCATCACGTATTATTTGCAGTTTAACCCGGTCTAGTGCCTTCGATTTGTCGATTTTGGCTTTCAACCAATTTGATTCAATTTCGTAACACAAGGCTTTGCTGGGATTCACCCTGCGAATTCCCAAATCAAAATTTAATCAACCTAGATTAAATTCACCCCGCAAATTTCCAAATCGAAATTCACTCCGTGAATTTCAAAATTGGAACTTAATCAACTCGGATTAATTTGAAATTCACCCCGCGAATTTCTAAATCAGAATTTAATCAACCTAGATTAAATTGAAATTCACTCCGCGAATTTCAAAATTAGAACTTAATCAACCCAGATTAATTTGAAGTTCACCCTGCGAATTTCCAAAATTTAATCAACCCGGATTAATTTGAAATTCACCCCGCGAATTTCCAAATTAACCTGGATTAAATTGAAATTCACTTCGCGAATTTCAAAATTAGAACTTAATTAACCCGAATTAATTTGAAATTCACTTCGCGAATTTCAAAATTGGAACTTGATCAACCCAGATTAATTTGAAGTTCACCCTGTGAATTTCCAAATCAAAATTTAATCAACCCGAATTAATTTGAAATTCACCCCGCGAATTTTAATCAACCTGGATTAAATCGAAATTCACTCCGCGAATTTCAAAATTGGAACTTAATCAACCCGAATTAATTTGAAATTCACCCTGCGAATTTCCGAATCAGAATTTTAATTAACATGCTACCAACCGTACCATTAAAGTGAAATAGGACTTACCCGATCAACGGTCAGCTCATCCAGGAAGCGACGGGAGCTCCAATAGTCGTGCTTGTCGACGGGGGAATCCGGATCCGTGCGGAAGTACCGACCTGCCCAAAGCTGCAAAAATAGATGTGATAAGAAGCCAATATGGAATGACAGTTAAGGAAAAAGAGAAAAGAAACAAAAGAGGAGGAAAAGGAAGGGATATATACCGCCCAAACCCCCCAGTGGCTAACCATGGACTGGACAGCCATCCGACTCAGCGAATCCATAGCCGAGATCACATGGCCGTACACCGCCGCCCCCCAGCTGAACTCGCGAGCCCTCCCTAAGTCCCTCAAGGCCAGCAACCAGGCAAAAGGGACTGTCTGCGCTGCATTCGGGACTAGATAGCCCCCTATCAGAAACAGCAAATACCCGCGCGCCATCCGGATTTGCTGGGCGGCTGTACCCTGCCCCTGGGTGGACATACGGTCATATGTCCAAGATGAAGATGGAGGCGCTGTCATACTCAATCCCCAAAAGCTCCTGGGAGAGTCTCTCCCTCTCGCTTTCCTCATGGTCGAAAGGAAACGGAAGGCCATCCATACGCAAGCCGGTGAGGCGGTAGAAGTCGTAGGGGGTCAAGGTCAGCTCCCGGCCGGCAATATGGAAAGTATGGGTGGTGTCCCACCACCTCTCAGCCATGCAGTGAATGAAAGCCCGATCGCTGTCATCCACCAGTCCTGAGATCACCGTCCCAAAACCAGCACCGGTAACTAGGGCCTTCGTCTCCGCTGTGAGACGAGCCCACCACGCCTTCGCGTTCGCTACGCCTCCACGGGTGACGGGCAGCTTGGGCAACTGTTGCACAAGGTGAAACCAGGTAAGCACAGCACAGGTATGTATATTTGCAGCAGAATAAAAAGGAAAAAAATCCGAAAATAGGGAGGAAGACACAGCAGGCACGTACGTACATGCCTTAAGCACGTACGTGCATCAGGCAGGCACGTACGTGCCTATGACCATTTTTGCCTCTTTTTGGATCCCATCCCACATTCGTTGCACGATTAAAAAAAAAAAGAAAAAAAAAAAGAAAGGACCAAGCACGTACGTGCATGCCATAAGCACGTACGTGCATCATGTTGTTGCCTCTTGTGTTTCCAGTTACGCCCGCACGAATCCATGAGATTCCAACCCCCTCCCGTCCTTTTCGAGCCTCGAAGAAGCTCGAATGTGTCCTATTCCACGGTTGATTGGAAGAAAGTGGGTTAAGTCCGGATAAAGACACGTGCGCACGCATAAGACGCACGTACGCGCATTCGGTACGTACGTACGTGCCTTTAGCTGGGTTTTTTCCCAATTCTTCTTCCATTTCGGCGACATCCTGTCAAAATCCCCAGATTTTGCCCCCCCTCACATTTGTTTTCATGATAACCCAAAGTCAAGGTTTCGTCTCGGTAACCGGAAATGAAATAAACATTGCGGAAATAAACACTTACTCGGCCTAACGCGGCAAGATGGGAGGCATGCTCGGTGGGACGAAGGAGAATGCCACCCTCACTACGTCGGAGGCGAGGCTGGGGGCGCCACCTCTGAATCGCGGGCCTCCCTAGCTCGTCAGGGTCCCTCGCCGGTGCGGCACCTGATGTGCTCGCCTTCGCCGATGTGTGCTGACGCTTGGGCGCCATGAGTATGCTCGAATGAGATCGAGAAGCAGGAGGTGAGAATGGGAGATGTAAGGTCTTTTTGGTTTGTAGGAGTGTGCGTGAGGATTATGGGACGTGGGTGCAAGTTTATAGGCGTTTTCACGCCTTTTGAACTGCCCCATAACCATGCATTGGAAACGGCGCCGTTTGGGGGAGTCTCTTTGAATACCCACGAAAACCGGATGCACGTACGAGCGTAACCGAGGCACGTGCGATCATGGACTTCAATTGCAAATTTATTTGCGGTTCGACTCGGTAATCAACCAATCCAAACTCGTTTTAACATATCCCTTCAATCAACCCGGATTTAATTGGAGTTCACTTCGCGAATTTCAATTCGGAATTTAATCAACCCGGATTTAATTTGAAATTTAATCAATCTGGATTTAATTGGAATTCATCCCGCGAATTTCAATTTGAGACTTAGTCAGCCCGGATTTGGAATTCATCCCGCGAATTTCAATTTGAGACTTAGTCAGCCCGGATTTAATTGGAATTCACCCCGCGAATTTCAATTTAATCAACCCGAATCTAATTGGGATTTACTCCGCGAATTTCAATTCGAAATCTAATCAACCCGGATTTAATTGGAACTCACCCCGCGAATTTTAATTCGAAATTTAATCAATCTGGATTTAATTGGAATTCATCCCGCGAATTTCAATTCGAGACTTAATCAACCCGAATCTAATTGGGATTTACTCAGCGAATTTCAATTCGAAATCAAATCAGCCCGGATTTAATTGGAATTCACCCCGCGAATTTCAATTCGAAATCTAATCAACCCGGATTTAATTGGAACTCACCCCGCGAATTTTAATTCGAAATTTAATCAATCTGGATTTAATTGGAATTCATCCCACGAATTTCAATTCGAGACTTAATCAGCCCGGATTTAATTGGAATTCACCCCGCGAATTTCAATTCGAAATTTAATCAACCCGAATCTGATTGGAATTTACTCCGTGAATTTCAATCCGAAATTTAATCAATCTGGATTTAATTGGAATTCATCCCGCGAATTTCAATTCGAGACTTAATCAGCCCGGATTTAATGGGAATTCACCCTGCGAATTTTAATTCGAAATCCCATCAACTCGGATTTAATTGGAATTCACTCCGCGAATTTCAATTCGGAATTAAATCAACCCGGATTTAATTGGAATTTACCCCGCAAATTTCAAAATGCTGGATTCCCCGGAAACCACGCATTACCTTCCGATTGCCCTGGAAAGGTATCACCATACACTATGAACTACGGTAGGTCTGATCCTCGCTAAGAGGTACGTAGGAAGTAGGGAACTTCCCCCGATCCGACCTTTCATACATGCATTTGTATCATTTAAGGTTTGCATGAGCCAATTGGTCCAAAATGAGTGTTTCTGGGTATTTTAATTTTGTTCATTGCACGAGCAAAATCAAAAGAAGGGGCAAACTGTTAACACCCTATTTTGTACCACTTGACGCCTCAAGCCACTTTCTGAGACCCAATAATGAAGGGTAGTAGCCAACGGACCATCGCAAGCACGCCCGAAGGACTCACGAGGACACAGTAGGCCTGGGATGACAATTTGATACCCTATGCACGTACGATCATGACCCCCTTTTTTGAATTCCATCGCTTCCCTCCGAAATTGTTTCTTACCTTATGCAGCCCCCACGCTGACAGCTGCTCAGTGGCGGCTGGGAAACCCTAGAAACCCCCGAATCAAACCCTAATCCCCGCCTATAAATACCTCGCTTCCATTCAAGAGAAATGATCCAAATTTTGGCTGCCAAACCACCATTCTAGAAACCCTGAGACTGACGGCTGTGTCTACGAGAGGTCCGGAAGGCACGCTTGTGAAGGAATTGCTGCTGCCCGAGCCTGAGGGTAACGGTTCTTAATCCTCAATTTCATTTTTTTTCAATAGTTTGATATGACTATTTATGATATCGCATGAAATGTTTTGTGCATCTCCTCATTCAATGCCTGAATGAATGCTGCACTTAGATTTAACTTGACCATTAATTCATTTTTGCACTTGTAGATCTGAAATAGGGTCCCAGCATTTTTTCTGCACATGATATATCTCTCTGTTAATTCTTAGCATTTAATCCGCATGGTTTAGGCCCATAAGTATCTGTTGCATCTTTGTTAACATCTACTGTCATTTCGCCATCTAGGTTTAGGTCATTTTGTCATCTCTAAATCGCATTATAGCCATCTTTCTGCATACATTTGAGTCAAAGATCTGTTCGGGCGTAGCATGGTAAGCATTTGATGAAATTTGATAAGCATGTACGTACGTACATATGGTATGCACGTACGTGCATGAGCCATGCTTTTACAGCTTAATCCCTTCTTTTCTTTTGCAGGCAGTATAGGTATCCCTTGCGACCTTTTGAATATTCTGTATCGTATATATTTGTTTATATATCTGGTTTTCTCTCCCTCTTTCTCATCTTTGTGTGCCATTATTTAAATTCAATTGCATAAGCGCTTGATTGACGGTTGAATTCGATTAAGTTCCTTTTTAATTAAAGCCAATAAATATGTGTGGGGGGCCGGATTTTAGCCGGGCGTAAATGGGTGCCTAACACCTTCCCATCCGCGTGCCCTAGATCCGAACCTTGATTCTTTTGGTAATGACGAGTTGGGCCCTTGCTAGGGGTCAATCGGTTCCCGAGGCCAAAATCGGGTGGCGACTCCCTCTCTGCCCTAATCGTCCGCGGTTAGTGGCGTACTCTCGAGCCGACGTGGTGAAAGGACACGGCGCTCACAGCAGACAACACATTTAATAACACAAAAAGGATCAATCCAGCAATAGCTCAACCATTCAGCAACACCCACCAAGCAAGGATTCAGAAAGATTTCGATCACCTTGGAAGTAAGAACATCATCTCAATTATCATTATCAATTTCAGTTTGTCATTGTCTTAAGGAGACCCACAAACTGGCCCAGAATGGCATAAATCTACCAACCCATTCGAGCTTCCCAATGGGTCGTGATCCAGAAAGATCCTATGCTACCACCTCATAGTTCGAGCATCAGAGCATTTGCAACATCCCGTTCAAGATCCTAACAAAGCCCTCGCATGGGCAACAATCCAGAAGAAGCAAAGTCAGTCCAAAGGAGGCCAGATCTCAATCTCTCGAGACCAAGACCACCGCATCGACTCCTGAAGAAGTCCAAGGACCCCTAAGAGGAGGGTTATCTCAAAATCTCATCCCGTTCAGCAACAGCTCAAAGATTCAAGTCAAAAGCACCAAAGATAGAAGCCGCCACATCTCTTGACAAATCAACATCGTCGAAAGTAGATCGGCAATAAGAGCTCCCATCAACATGGTTGAGCATAGGTAAGTATAGTTTATTTTCAGTAGTAATAGTAGTATAGCATAGTTAGGGTTGCCACGTGACCCGAAGCTCACTTTCCCTAGTGGACCTTAAGTCCTGGATGATCCCTTTTTGTGTGAGACATCGAGGAGTTTCAATACTCCCATGAATCTTGCAATCTGTTTTCTTGGAGCACTTTGACTCTCCCAGCTAAGACCATTAACTGAGTTGTCAAGCATTCATTAGAAACATCACTGTTGACTTACTGAGAAACATAACCCTGTAAAAATGGGGTTTCTCTCTAAGTCTTTTTTAGGTATCTCTTTTTAGAGATCCTAAAAAAGAGGGGCAGCTGTAGACACCCCATTTTTACCAGGTATATTTATCAAAGGGATGTCACCTAAAAACCAAAACTATTTACAACCCCACTCCAAAAACTTGCCCAGAGAACGGGTCTTGCACAAGAGATGAGACCTCAGTGGTCTTGAAGGGTTCAGAATTATCTTTTCAATGACTGGTAGCATGCCCAATTTGGAGTTAAGGCACTCTGTGTGGAGCCATTTTAAGTTTTACGTCATTTCTGGCAGGCGTTGGAAAATGCGCGAAAAAGAGCTGCAACATAAATTTCCAAAATTCTAGAAATAGATGTTTTGGCACATTCTAAGACCTTTTTGTGAAATAGCAAAACTGCTAAAAATTTCCTAGTCCTAGATAATCTCACACAGCTTTTTCGCATCATTGGAACAAACTCAAAAACGTAAGTCACCCCAAGAATTTTTGAAAGTCTGGGAATAGATTTTCTGGAACATTCTAAGATCTTTTTGTGAAATAGAACAATTTCCAGAAATCCCCCATTCCTAGAGCATTTCACTTCGCTTCTTTGAAAAACAGGGTTTTTTGTGTTTAATCGCATGCTAAGGAAATCAAAGTTGCAGAAAAAAGTCAAAATCATGAAAAGCATGTCGAAATCTTTCCAGCACCTCCAGAAGCACCTTAATCAGAGTTTCCAAGCTCAATCTGCCCCCATGGGCATTGCACACTCCAAAAAGTCAACTTTGGTCAAAAAGTCAACCTAGTCAAAAAGTCAACTTTGCAGTCATTTGGAAGGAAACAGCGAAACAAATCTGTTGCCGGTAGTCTCTCAACAATCTAAGCTCCGGAACATTGAAAAAGACACTGCAAGCCAAAAAGTCAACTACGGTCAACTATGTTGAAAAAGTCAACTTTGCATTCACTCAGAAGGAAATAGTGAAACAGGATCGTTGCCACAAGTCTCACCCAATCTGAGGTCCAGAACATTAAAAAAGTCCATGTGGGCCCTACGCACACAAAAAGTCAACTTTGGTCAACCTTGATCAGAAAAATTTGAATTTGCAGGCATATTGAAGAAAATAATAAAAGGAATCCATTGCAACTGACTGCATCTTAATCAGAGCTCAGAAACTCAAAAGGATTGTAAGCGGGTCCTACACAATTTGAGTAACACAGAAAGTCAACTTTGATCAGAAAAGTCAACTCTCAAGTCAACCTGAAGAGCATAATGAGAAAAATCCATAGCTATTGATCTCATGTCATTTGGAGTTCAGGAAGTTAAAATATTTCCAATCGAAGTTTCTGAGGGAGCCCGGGTGGGCCCTGCATGCCTCGTAATCCGCGACCAGGAAAAGCTGCAATCACAAGCCCAGACCACAGTCAAGTTGAAGAGCTCGGAATTATCTTCCCAACGACAGGTGGACCATCCAATTCTGAGCACGTGGCAAGAAGTTACGAGCATTTAAATATTTCCTGCGCGGCTGTGAATAATTAATAACTCGTGCAAAATATTTATCCATGACTTGGAGACAAAGAGATAAGGCAAATCAGCACTTAGGCTTTTGTGTCCCCTCTACACCAACAAGATAGGATATTTATAAGTTTAGTTTATTTCTATTTTGCATCCTAAGCTATTTAACTTTAGGTTAATAGCACTTTTGCCCTAAAAATGTGTGGCTAGGATGACTTCTTGCTCACCAAGTCAAGTGTAGGGCCAAGAATGACTTCTACTCCATTAAGGAGTTGATGTGTAGGGGAGGGATTAAACCTCAAAGATGGATGGATGGGACCAACTCACCTATTACACTTAAGCCATCCACTTTCCCTATAAATACCCCCCCTATTCCATCCCAAAAAAAAGCTTTGGAAAGCCAAGAAACCTCTACCAAATTGAAAAGAAAAAGTGCAGTACTTCTAGAGAGAGAAGCTCCCAAGAGTGACCAGCCAAAGGGGGAGGAGCTCCTCCTTGCTACACCACTCCACCACCACACCATCACTACACCACCACACCTCTAACACTTCACCACCACACCACCACCGCCTCTACCACTTCCACCACCACAAAGCCACTATCAAACCCACTCAAAAGGCCTTCCCAAGGTGCTTCCCAAGAACACCCAACCACACAAAACCTTCATTTTTGGGCATGGGTAGCTAGGAAGAACACACCCAGAAACTGCTGTATTTTTGCTACGGAACGACTGTGACCTTCGTGACTGTTAACTGTCAACTTAGTCTCGGGTGACTGGTAACCTCACTGTGTTACCACTGTTTTGTTCCCAAACAACTCCAAAGCTTTTTCAAGCAAATTCCACCACTCCAAACCAACTTCCAACCACCAAACCACCACAAAAACACCTCCCCCATGGCTGGCTTTATGGAGTGAGATGAGTTGTGCATGTACAAAGTATATGTAATTCAAAGAAAGCAAGGAATACAAAGCAAAAGCAAAAGAAAGTTTCAAAGGAAAGGTATAAAAATGTGATTTTTTGTCTATTTCATATGTTTTAATTGTGCTACTAATTTTGTTTGTTCATTGAAGCTTGGGAGGACTTAAATATAATAAAAAGAGTCACGCTATATATATAGACTTTGTGCATAGAAACCATTTAGGGGTTCTTGTTTTTGTTTGAGCATATTAAATTGAGCAAGTTTATCTAAAGAAAACTTAAGGTGCTATGATGGTTGGCTGGCCTGTAAATGGGTAGGCATAGCCTAGCGCATGCGTAAGTTATGATGGTTGGCTGGCTTGTGAATGGGTATGCATAGCCTAGCTTATGCATGTTTAAAACATTAATTTAAAGCTATGATGGTTGGCTAGCCCGTAAATGGGTAGGCATAGCCTAGCGCATGTGTAAGTTATGATGGTTGGCTGGCCCGTCAATGGGTAGGCATAGCCTAGCTTATGTGTGTTTAAAACGTTAATTCATGGATTTGCTCAATCTAAGTGTTCAAGCCAAATGGAGAATCCCTATGTTTTCAATCGCGCTTGGAAGTCCAAAAAATGTATGAATTGTGAAGCGACTTTCCTAATCTTTGTTTTGTAGGGTATTACTCCTATGTATATAAAGGGCAAAGAAATGGAGCTTAGCTTGGAAATAGCTGCGCGCATGTGCTCACAAAAATTCCAAAAGCTTGTTTTTTTAACACACACATATCACAGATGCATAGTTTTTTTTAGAAATATTTTGATACGCCATTAGCCTACTGAAATTTTTACTAAACACACACATATCAAAGACGCACAGATTTTTCTAGAATATTTTGATACGCCGTTGGGCTGCTCAATTTTTCCTACACATGCACAAATTTTTCTAGGGTATTTTGATACGCCGTTAGGTTGCCGAATTTTCGCCACAAAGCATGACACACACACACCCTAGCTGGGCAATATAGCTTGTTATGTATTCCTACTATGTCAAAAGCATGTCATCTACATGATTTTTTTACAAAGCATGTCATATTCACTTGCTATGTCACAAAGCATGTCATACACGCACTACTTTGTCACAAAGCATGTCACACACGCACTAGATTTTTCTGGAATATTTTTAGACGTCGGAAGGCTGCCCAATTTTTCCATGAAAATATATGTTGCATACATCCCTCGAATTTTTCAAATAACTTTTGAGAAGCCTGAAGGCTATCGAAATTTCTATAGAATTTTCACTAAATGAATTGTCCAAATTGGTTATTTTATTCATCCTCATCTCATTCCAATGTGAATTCATCAAAAATGGTTCCATTTACCAACAAAAAAAATGCATTATTTATTTTTCATACGCCGGAAGGTTGTCCAATTTTCTATAAATATTTGCATAAAAATCAATTTTCATTCAAATCAATTCAAATCATTTCAATTCAAATCAATTCATTCCAAAATCAATTCATCCCAATTCAATCCAATTCAAATCAATTTTCATCCAAATTCGTTAAAGCATTCAAAATCAATTTTCCATACTTTAAAATACTTCAAAATCAATTCAATTCTTCAAGGCACCCTCTAAGTCTCATCAATTTCATATCATTGCATATATACCATGATTCGTAGTGCGTCTTTTGAAATAAAAGTATGCTATCTTTAGTTGCATCTTTTGAAATTCAAAGCACATGCCATATTTCATGACACGCATTTGCACTTGACATTGGGTTTTCACACCATCTTTCAAAGCATCTTTCAAAAGGAAAAGTAAATGCCATCATTTCGATGTATCTTTCAAAAGCAAAAGCAAATGTCATCTTTCAATAAATTCTTTCAAATCAAGTTAGGGCTACATTTTTGCACAATCCAATGTCAATATCATATGCATGCTTCATTTTGGGAATTTGTTTAAAGTTTTGTACTATTGATAATGCAATTTAAAATGTGGCAACCGTGGTTTCAATCCACGGGTGTGAGTGGGTGCTAATACCTTCCCATTCCTCAACCGAGCCTCCGTATCCATAAACTTTAGGTAACACAGGCCTTAAGAATCATTGAAATCCAAGTCGGACTTAATTGCTGATTTTTGGATACCCAAAAGACGATCAGTTACATCTTTAAACCAAAACTGATGGCGACTCTGAGTTCTGCTTTTCTGTAAATGTTTTCCTTTTTAGGGAGACATTCACTTTAAAGTGAAGCAATTTGGAAGCGTAGACCATACCAATTCCAAATCACCAACTGTAGATAAATAGGCCCTTTAATCAATCAACACTCCACACGCCTTATGAGGGAGTCAAAAAGAGAAAATATAAAACAAAAGAAATAGAAAGAGGGACACCAGATGTCATGCGGTGACTGTCGTCTCGCCCAGGGTCGCGACTCCTCGAGCCTTTCTCTCCCGAGGAGGGGGTAGCGATACATATGATCATTTGACTACTACTTTGTTGTATGGAAAAGATACAATTAAATATGATGATGTGTCTAATGCTTTGATGAATAATAAGTATCAGAAGAAGGACTAACTGGTTCATTGGGATTTACCATCAGAGGCTTTGACAGCAAGGGGTAGGAATGAGGATAGAAAATTTGGCGGATGGGGTAAGTCTTGTTCTAAGACGAGAGGTGCATCGTCTGATAGAAAAATTCCTACAAAGGACGAGTTGCTTTCTGTCATAACAAAGGGCATTGGAAGAAGGATTGCCCGAAGCTGCAAAATAAAAATGGTAAGGGTTCAAATGTAAATGTAGCACGTGTGGATGTTGGGGATGAAGATTTAGCTTTAACTGTTTCATCATTAGTTGGCCATTCAGATAAGTGGATTTTGGATTCGGGGTGTTCTTATCATATGTATCCCAATAAGGAATTATTTCTAGTTTTCAGGAGTTAGATGGTGGAATTGTTTTAATGGGTAATAATAATGCTTGTAAAATAGAAGGGATAGGAAACATTCATTTAAAGTTGCATGATGGAATAATTAGAGTTTTAACAGATGTTTGGTATGTACCGGATTTGAAGAAAAATCTCATCTCATTGGGAACTTTTGATTCAAAGGGTCACAAAATTACTATGGAAGGTGGAGTCCTCAAAGTGGTACGTGATGTGCTCGTTGTATTGAAATGTACTCGAAAGGGTAATTTATATTTTTTGGATGGGAGTACAATCACAGGGAGAGTCATCGTTTCTGATAGTTCAGAGGGCAGTGGATCTGAAACTTCCAGAATTTGGCACATGCGCTTAGGGCATGCTGCTGAAAAGGCTTTGCAGGGATTGATATAGCAAGGTCTGTTGAAGGGTGCCAAGACAGGAAAATTGGGATTTGGTGAGCAATGTACTTTGGGTAAGCAAACTAGAGTGAAGTTTGACATTGCAGTTCATTGCACAAAAGGGACTCTTGATTATGTTCACACAGATGTGTGAGGACCTTCTAAAGTTGCATCTCTGGGAGGTTAGCATTGGTTTGTGTCTTTTTTTGATGATTATTCCAAGAGAATTTGGGTGTACACTATGCGGCATAAATATGAAGTTTTGGATGTGTTTTTGAAGTGGAAGAAAATAATTGAGACTCAGATAGGAAAGAAAATCAAGAGGCTCAAGTGAGACAATGGTGGTGAGTACAAGTTGGATCCATTCTTCAAAGTATGCCAAGATAAAAGAATAGTCAGACACTTCACAATCAGAGATACACCGCAACAGAATGGGATGGCAGAATGCATAAATCATACTTTGCTGGAGAAAATGAGATGTATGTTGCTCGACTCTAGATTGAGTAAAGCATTTTAGACTGAAGCTGTGACATATGCATGCCATCTTATCAACAGATTGCCTATAGCTACGAATGATGGAAAAACACCTTTAGAGGTATGGTCTAGAAAACCTGCTACAGATTATGACAAATTGCATGTATTTAGTTGTCCTACATATTTTCATGTGAAGGAAACTAAATTGGATCCTAGAGCCAAGAAAGCCATATTTTTGGGCTTTAGCACAGGTGTGAAGGAATATAGACTGTGGTGTCCCAAATTGAAGAAACTTGTTATGAGTAGGGTATTAGTTTTGATGAGTCTAGGATATTGAATCAACAGAAGCAAAAAAATTCTCAGAAAGAGAATATGAATATGGGTACTTCGCAACAAGTGGAGTTAAAAGCTCCAATGGTTACAAAGAAGACTGTTCAGACAGTTAATGTTGTTGATCAAATTGATGAGGACTCAGACTCAGATGTGGTGGAGGCACAAGCACAGGAAATTTCATAACAATTAGAATCTATTGCAATTAGTATATCGAGAAGAGAAATTCAGAGACCTACTAGATTTATTGACATGGTGGCCTATGCACTTCCAGTTATGGATGATGATATTCCATTGACATACAGAGAAGCCTCACAGAATTCAAAAAGTGTACAATGGAAAAAGGCAACAGATGAGAAGATGAAGTCTTTACACAAGAATCAGACTTGGGAGTTGGTACAACTTCCAAAAGGAAAGAAAGCAATTGGTTGCAAGTGGGTATATGCCAAGAAGGAAGGGTCTCCAAGGAAAGATAGTGTGAGATTCAAGGCTAGGTTGGTGGCTAAAAGCTATGCACAGAAAGAAGGGATAGACTACAATGAGGTATTCTCTCCAGTTGTTAGGCACTCTTCTATTTGAATTTTGCTAGCTTTGGTTACATAGTTTTATCTTGAGTTAGCTCAACTCGATGTCAAAACTGCTTTCTTGTATGGTAATTTGGAGGAGGAAATTTATAAGACTCAGCCAGATAGATTTAAAATTACTGGTAAAGAAAATTGTGTTTGCAAACTAAAAAAGTCACTGTATGGTTTGAAGCAGTCTCCAAGATAATAGTACAAGTGATTTGATTGGTTATGATAGGGCAGAAATATACCAAAAGTTATTTTAATCATTGCGTGTATTTTCGTAAGCTTCGTGATGGTTTTTTTATTTATTTGCTCTTATATGTAGATGATATGCTTATTGCCTCTAAGAGTAAGGTAGAGATAGACAGGTTAAAGACTCAATTGAGTAATGAATTTGAAAAGATCGATCTTAGTGAAGCTAAGAAAATACTTGGTATAGAAATCAAGAGAAATAGAGTGAAGGGCATAGTTTGTTTGTCACGAATACAGTATTTGAAAAAAGTTTTGCAGAGGTTTGATATAGATGGCAAAATAAAATCAGTTAGTACACCTTTGGCCCCTTATTTTAAGCTTTTTGCTTTGATGTCTCCACACACAGATGATGAGCGTAAGTATATGGTTCAAATTCCATATGCAAATGTAGTTGGTGATTTGATGTATGCTATGGTGTGCACGAGACCTGATATTTCACACGCTGTCAATATGGTTAGCCGATATATATATGATCCGGGTAAAGGGCATTAGTAGGTAGTGAAGTGGATTTTGTGATACATCTAAGGTACAGTGGATGTTGGTTTGATGTTTGAGAGGGATAACAGATTTGGTCAACATGTGGTTGGTTATGTAGATTCAGATTATGCTGGTGGTTTGGATAAATGTCGGTCTACTATAGGGTATGTGTTTACTCTTGTAAAGAGACCGGTGAGTTGGAGGTCTACGTTGCAGTCAATAGTTGCTTTGTCTACTATAGAGGTAGAGTATATAGTGGTGACAGAGGTAATTAAGGATGCCATTTGGCTACATGGGTTGGTAGAGGACTTGGGGATTGTTCAGAAGCACGTTGAGGTCTATTGCGACAGTTAAAGTGGAATTTGTTTAGCAAAGAACCAAGTTTATCATGCTCAGACAAAACATATTGATGTTCATTTCCATTTTGTTCGTGAAGTTGTGAACGAGGAGGACATTCTCCTTCAGAAGATTGGGACTGCAAATAACCTTGTAGATATGTTGACTAAGGTGGTGACTGGGGTCAAGTTTAAACACTGTTTGGACTTGATCAACATCTCTCACATTTGAGCACCTATGGGTGTATGGTGCCTAAGGGCGCATTTGGAGGCAGTGATGATTTGTTTGCTTTGTTTGGATGGTTTGGTTGAATTCAAGCCAAGGTGGAGATTTGTTAGAATTTGTCTTTAATTCTCCTTTTAACCCATTTTGTTAAGTTGAGTCTTTTTGACCTAACCCGACCCGCTCACTTATGTTATAACCCACTTTATATAAGGAGTTGTTTTTAGGGTTTCATCTCATGCAAGGAGAGCCACTTGGGAACCGTCATTGGGTGTAAAGGGGATCTAGGGATTTTGTGAGTATTCTTACTCTTGTATTCTTTTGAATATATAGTGGATTGATCATCGCCGCCCATGGATGTAGGCATCTTGCCAAACCACGTAAATCTTGTGTCTCCTTTTCTTTATGTATTTATTATTTTATTTTTTTGTGCTTGGATCGATTCACTTGTTTTGTTTGATTAATCACTTCCACCACCATAGAAATTATTTGCTTATCACGCTTCTGCACAACACAGGGACCCTAGATTGCAGTTCGAAGGGGGGTCAAGAGATACCGATAACACTGGTTAGCATACAAACTTGCTTCCCAAAGAGTACTGCAAACATGTGTAAAGTAGTCCAAACATTGCTCCTTAGATTTATTGTAAATGAGGATGTTATCAAAGTACAAGACTAAAAATTTACCAATGAAAAGTCTAACTACTTGTGTCATTGTATAATTCTCTGTGATCCCAATTGCATTTGTTCAATCATTGGCATACACTGAAGTGATTGAAGGCTTTTAATTTATAATGAAGCCACACGTGGAAATGAAAGTTGTTAAGTCTTTTGTTCAAGGTTTTCTTCTAGTCATTGTGTTGGAGATATTCTTATCTCTTCTTTTGAAAATTCTGATGACCATATCCAAAATAAAAGGCTTCTCATCACTCTCATCTTTAGAAAGGAGATCCAAAGATCCGTTGGGAAATTACATCTATTCAAACTTGTCATTGTCATTCCTGGGATCATTAATGTTGCAGTAGATGTATTGCAGTAGCTGCATAATTATGTTAATTGGTCACTAAAAGAGATTCCACACTTTGTTGGCATGTCCATATTATAGAATGCATCTTTCTTTATTGTTGAGAATTAGTATAGGGGTATCTTTGTAATTTCTACTTTTTGGTTATATTATATAAGGGGTTGATCTAACTATTCTAGAGTTAGCAGCCTATGATTCTCTTCTTCTTCGTCTCGCCATTTAACAACTTAACACGGTATTAGAGCCAAAACCTAATTTAAATTTTTTAGACTTGAGATTAATAACACATAGTTAACATAATCACCTAAGCTTCTTCAGCACTCATAAGATCTTCACGAGACTCCTTCGAGACTTTATCTAGCCTTGTCATAGCAAAACAAGCCATCATCCAGCCTTGTCGAGCCTCATCCAACCCTGATGTAGCAAAATGAGTCTAGTCGAGCCTCATCCAGCCTTGTCACAGCAAAACGAGTCCAGTCGAGCAATCATCCAACCTTCTCCAACACAGTTGAGCCATCTCAAGTCCATTCAACCCTTTGTCTAACCCTCTCAGCCCTTGTTGAGTCACATCACACCAGGTCAAGCACTGTCAAGCCTCATTGCACCAAGTCGAGCCTTCTATAGTTTCTGCCAAGACTTTACTTCTCCCTGTCTTTACTTCTCTTTCATGTGTCACACTATGGGGCTCTATATAGTACCAAGTACTGGTTTGTGGTTTTCAACTGGTAGTGAGGTATGGTTGTTTGTGTGTTGACATTCGTTGGTTGTGAAAGTGTTGTGTGAATTGTTGTGGTTGTTGTAATGTTGTTAAAGGGCTGTGAAGACATTATAGTGCTATTTGGATAAGTTATTAGTATTCATGGTTGAGTCTAACTCCGTAAAAGTGGTATTTGTTCTGTCTTTTGATGTTGTTAATATGCAAGTCACTACTATCAAATTAAATGGGGCCAATTATTTGTTGTGGGCTCAGACCATGTAAGTTGCAATAGGAGCACAAAAAAAGTTAAAATTTAGTTTGATAGGTCCCTATCTTCGGACAGTAAGGATTATGAAGATTGGTAGGCAGAAAATTGTGTTGTTATGTCATGGTTGTGGAATAGTATGGAGCCATTTGTGAGTTCTAATGTTATGTTTTTGTCCACTACGAAAGAGATTTAGGAGGCAATTTGAGAGATATATTGTATGGAAAAAAACGTATCTCGTATTTATGATGTTTATCAAAATTTGTTTGACTTTCATCAATCTCGTAATCGGTCAGTGAGTACTATAGCAAGTTTAAGGGGTTATTAGACGAGTTGAATCAGTATCTCCAGTGACAAGTGATGAGGTGTTAAAGAAACAACGTAAAGAGTTTTATGTCTCTAAATTTCTCTCTGGTCTTGATTTTAGTCTTTAGATAGTTAAAGCTCAGATTTTAGCTAGAGATGGGAGTATTCCTTCATTGAGTAATGTGTATACTAGAGTACTTTGTGTTGCCACTGGTTCTTCATCATCTTTTGAGCATTTTGGTAAGGACAACTCTACCTTTGTAAGTTCTAGGAGCCAACAGAATACCTTTTGGGGTCGTGGTAACTTCTCTGGGGGTAGTAGAGGTCGTGGTTGTTTTGGAGGTTGTGGTCGTTTTGGTGGTTATGGTAGCCATGCTGGTTTTGGTAGTCAACCCTTTAATTTTGAGAGAAGTAGAGTTCGAGGTCATACTTTTGGCAGAGGCTGTGGTAGAGATGGTGTTTGTTAGTGTACTTTTTGTGGGGGTGAGAATCACATAATGTAGTGTTGTTATGATCTTTATGGCAAACTTGGGCCTCGTCTTCTAATTCAGTTATGTACTTTTCTGATAATAGCTCAAGTACTGCACAAATGGTCAGTGATCCAGCTCCACCTAGTGTTGCGTCCACTAGTGATTCCATTACTCTCTCAAGGTAGGAGTATAATACCCTAATTCAACACCAACAACAGATGTCTTTGTCTGATACAGTGGCCTTTCCTTCTTCAGGTAACATAGCATGTTTCTCCTCTTCTTCCACTATGTAGGTCATAGACCCCAGAGCTTCCACATATATGACTAGTAAGAGTACTTTGTTTTCTAATTTAACTTGTTAGAAGACTAAGTTATATGTGGTTTTAGCTGATGGTCGCTCTTGTGCGGCACTGGTACAGTTTATCCTATTCCATCTCTTAATCTTTCTTTTGTACATTACATTCCTAAGTTTTCGTTCAATCTCGTCTGTTCGCAAACTAACCAAATCTCTTTATTGTTCTATAACTTTTTTCCATCTTACTGTGTTTTTGAGGACCTCGGTTCGAAGAAGATGATTGGTTGAGGTCGTGAGCGGGATGGACTTTATTATTTGGGTTCTAATTCTTCTAGTGGCAATCTTTCAAAATTACAAGCTGGTGTTTCACCTCATCAATGGCACTATCGTTTGGTCATACTTCTTTGAAGTCTTTAAAGTTTTTGTTTCCTTCTTTTCAGTTTGTGTCTAGCGTAGAGTGTGAAATTTGTTAGTTAGGCAAACATCATAGGTCTTTTCTGTTGAGACAAAATAATAGTAGGTTAGCTCCTTCTGAATTATTACATTATGATGTTTGGGTCCCTCTCGTGATAAGAGTCTGTTGGGTTTTTCTTATTTTGTGTCTTTTGTGGATGATTATTCAAGGATGACATGGATATTTTTAATGAAAGAACGGTATGATATTTTATCTACTTTTCAATTATTTCATAAAGAGGTTACTTCCTAATAGGGATGTGCCATTCATATTTTACAATCTGATAATGCGCTGGAATATGTTAGGCCCTCTTCAATCTTATTGTGATGCTAATAGGATTATCCATCAAACCTCTTGTGGTTATACCCCACAACAAAATGGGGTTGTTAACCGTAAAAATCAACATCTTCTTGAAATTGCCCATACTCTTATGATTCAGATGAATGTTCCTAAATATTTTTAGGGGGATGCAGTTCTCACTGCATGTTATCTCATTAATCGTATGCCCTCATCTGTTCTTCATGGTTGTATTCCATATTCTGTTATACCATGATTGACCGTTATTTTCTTTACCACCACATATCTTTGGATGCATTTGTTTTACTTATATTCTCTCCCCAGGGCGTGATAAGTCGGATCCTCATGCAGTTAAATGTGTATTTGTTGGTTATTCTAGGTCTAAAAAAGGTTATAAGTGTTGGAATACACAATCTCATTGGTATGTAATTAGTGCTAATGGGATGTCGTTCTTTTTGACTTCTGGTACCTCCGTCGGTCTTGATGTTATTGCGTCTTCTTCAGTCCCTTTGCCTATTCCTTTAGTTATGGTTCTATCTAGTGTTTCAGTATCTTAGTCTTCTACGTCAAAGCTATTACAAGTGTATCGTCGTCGACCACACCCTTCGAGAAATGAAGATCTGCTTGCCCTACCTTCACCTTTATCTAATTTGTCTATGGTTCCTGCCTTCTCCTTCTCATTGCCTTGTGAAAAGGCACTCGTGCATATACTCAACATCTTATTGAGAAATTGGTATCTTTTTCTCACTTATCTCCTACCTTTCTTGTTTTTACTAGTATATTATCCTCCATTATTGTCCCTTATTCTCATATTCAAGCATTAGATCTCCTATTTGGAAGAATGCTATGGATAAAGAGATGTCAACATTATATCTAAATGGTACATGGGAGTTGACTGACTGACTGACCTCCAAGGAAACATGTTGTGGGTTGTCGTTGGGTATATGTGGTTAAATATCATCCTAATGGTATAGTTGAGCGATTGAAGGCTAGATTGGTTGCTAAAGGATACACTCAGACTTTCGATTGATTACTTTGAGACATTCTCACGGTAGCTCGTCTCACTTTTGTTCGTGTGTTGTTAACCGTAGCAATTATTAAGGGCTGGCCTCTTTATTAACTTGACTTTAAAAATGCTTTTCTTCATGGTAATCTTTAGGAAGAGGTGTATATAGAGCAACATCCTCGATATATTGCTCAGGGGGAGTCACACAAAGTATGCAAGTTGAAAAAAGCAATTTATGGGCTTAAGCAATCTCCAAAAGCATGGTTTGATAAGTTCAATTAGGTAGTTGGTATGTATAGGTTGAAGCGTACTGTGTTTGTTCAGTCAGTGTTTGAGTGTGCCGGGAAGTATCATTCTTACTGTTTATGTAGATGATATAGTGATTACTAGTAGCAATACTAAGGGTATACAGTAGTTGAAATCTCACTTGAGTAAACATTTTCAAATGAAAGATTTGGGACAACTCCATTACTTCTTGGGCATTGAAGTGGCTAGATTAAAGGAAGGAGTATTGTTGTCTCAAAAGAAATATGTACTAGACCTTTTAGATGAAACTGGTATGATGGGAACCAAATTGATTGATATTCCCATGGAACCTAATGTACAGTTGAGTACAAATGATTTTGAAGTATTTAATTATCTAGGTAGATATAGACGACTTGTAGGAAAATTAATTTACTTGATTGTCACGTGCCCAGATATTATCTTTGTTGTTGGGGTGGTGAGTTAGTTTATGAAAAATCCTAAACAACAACATTAGGATGCTGTATGTTAAATTTTACGGAATTTAAAGAGTGCTCCTAGAGGGTTGATCTTGAGACCCTCAAATAACTTGTTGGACAATTGGTTTTTCAAATGCCAGTTTAGTAGGTGATAAGTTTGATAGGAGGTCTGTGTTAGGTTTCTATATTTTTATGGGTAGTAATCTTGTCACGTGGAAGAGTAAAAAGCAGACTGTTGTAACTAGATCCAGTGTAGAAGCTGAATATAGCGCAATGGCCCATACAGCGTGTAAGATGTTGTGGGTGAAATCTCTTTTACAAGAGATGGGTTTTTTTAATAACAAGCCTATGGCTACATTTTGTGATAATCAAATAGCTATGTATATTGCGAGTAATCCAGTGTTTCATGAAAGAACCAAACACATTAAGGTTGATTGTCACTTCATTCGAGATTTGGTATTGAGTAAGAAAATTGTCGTGTCTTTTGTAAGGTCGAATGCTCAATTAGGAGATCTTTTTACTACAGCTGAGGGAAAAGGGATGTTTTCGGATCTTTGTAACTAGCTTGGTATGAAACATATCTATGCTCCCGCTTGAGGAGGAGTATTGAGAGTTATTTAGAACATAGGGGTATCTTTGTAATTTCAACTTTTGGTTATGTTATATATGGGGCTGATCTAACCATTCTAGGGTTAGCAGCCTATGATTCTCTTCTTCTTCTCATCATTTAATAACATTTATTACATAATAGTTGGTGGTTGGGCTAGAATTGTTGTAGAGATCATGAGTTTGGATCTATTTGATTATATGCTACCTAAAAGATGCATTTCTACTTTTGACAGACCAAGATAACGAGTAGACAATGGATCCCCATTGATTGGACTTTTCTTCATTTAAATCGCAAATACAACTCTACTTCTTGATAGGACTTGTGATTTTATGGTCACCTTTATTCTTCCTTTCATTGTGTTATTTGCTTTTAGATATATGGTTTTCCAACATTAGATTATCAATGTATGGAACCAAAAGTATAAAATCATGGTAGCATTTTGGCAAGATGTGCATCGATTATCACTTTGATAATGTCCTAAATTTTACTAATCGACTTGATGAGCATGAACACCATTGCTCAATCTACTTCCCATTTGATTATCTGGTTCCACAAATTCTGCAAAATGCGTATATGAATGAACATTTATGAAATTCCCATCATAGGATGCAGAAGTGAATAATACATTGGAAAGGGAGACTAAACCAGATATAGACTTGACAAACCATCTCTGGAATGCTTACCTACACCCGATTTTGAAGAACGGCGAGTGGGAGAGACCGGCTGCCATCAACAAGGAAGAGTGTGAACCACTTTTTCTAACCAAAATAATTTTCATAATAGTAGTGAAGAGGGTTCCAATGACAGTTCATGCATATCCAATTTTCAAGAGCAGTGAGTTTGAGACTAGCTACCATCGATGAGGAAAAGAACAGTCCACTTCCTTTGCAATGAAAAAGAAGAGGACTCTTCTCTTCCTTGTCAATGGTAGATAGTCTTTCTAACTTGCCGTTTTTGAAAATTAGATGCACGTGAACTTGTCATTGAAGCCTTCTTCACTACTATTATGAAAATTCATTGTAGTTGGAAAAAGTGGTTCATTCTCTTCATCGTCAATGACAGCCAGTCCTTCCAACTCGTTGTTCTTCAAAATTGGGTGTAGGTAAGCATCTTGGAGACAGTTTGTTAAGTCTAGGTCTGGTTCAGTCACCCTTTCCAATGTTTCATTCATCTTTGCTTTGATGGGAAGGAATTTCACAAATGTTAATTCAAAAACGCCTTGTACAGAATTTATGGAACCAAATAGTCACAATGAGAAGTACAATAAGCAATGGTGTTGACTTCTTAGCATCTTTCATGCTCAACAACTCCATTAGTAAAAGTTAGGATACCATTAAAGTGATAATCAAACGCCGATGTACATCTACCCAAAATGCTACCCTACGCATATTTTTGGTTGTACACGTTGATACTCTAATGACGGAAAACTACATATGCAAAAGCAAAGAAGACGACACTGAAAGGAAGAAGAACGAGCGTGACCACAGAATAAAGTCCTATCAAGAAATGAAATTGTATCTAAGATTCAAATGGAAAAGTCCACCATTGCCTACTCCTCATGTTGGTCTTTTAGAACAAAAAATGCATACTTTAGATTGAACATAACCAATGGATCCAGTCTTAGGATCTCTGCAGCAATTCTAGCCCAACCATTAACCATTATGTAAGTAATAAAGAAAGTTGCATTCTTTAATACAAACGTGCCAAAAAAAGTGTGAAATCTCTGTTGGGACTTGTGAACCCCGGAAAGTGGCCCACAAGGATTTGGCAAAAAGAAATTCTCTTATGAAAAAGAAAGAAAAAGGAGTCGCCACCTTATTTTTTAAAGGAAATAAAGAAAACCCTAAAAACAGTTTGTTTTAAGAAAACAATTTGAATGATTCCATGTTTAATAAGGAAAAGCAAAAACAAGTCTTTTGGAAACCAAAGAAATTGGGAATTCGGAGGCTAAGTTATGACATGGGAAGGTTCACATCAAGACAGCATGCATATCATATATTCCAACCAATCATCCATGCATAATCAAATAAAGAAAACAAAATAAAACAGAAAAAAAAATAAAAGATAAAAACCTAGGATACTTGGATCCTAGAATGGACTTGAGCCTCAAAAAGAGCGCCTATGTACCATGCAACGAAATATATAGATCAAAGTCCACGTAGTTCGATTAGAATTAGGGTTAAATCCTAATATAAACCTATGGTAAAAACCCTAGGTTTCCTTATGTGAAAGAGAATTTGAATAAACCAAGTTTGAATTTAGAAAGAATTCCATAAGATGGAAATTTTAATCAAAAATCATTTTATTAAACAAGGGATTATGACCATATGTTCATATTAAGAAGAAACCCTAAAGAGGGAGAAGAGAAAGAATAAGAAAGAGAGAAGTGAATTAGGGAACTTCCACACCCATTTACCTTAGCGCAATAACTCCAAGCATTAGCAATTTCAAGCAAGAGCAGCCCTATTTGCCATAGGACAATTATCACACCTATTCGTACCCTTACACGTGCTTAAAACAATGCAAAAATAACACTATGCAAATCTGGATAGAATAGTATTATGGCCTAAATTGATCCACTAAACATGCTAACAGCAGAAACAGCGAACAAACATAAACCTAATGCAATCCTAATACCATATCATGCATAAAAACCTAGAATCAACTATATGAATGCAAAAAATCATCATAGTTATTCTATATGCAATAAATATACAGTAACCATAAAGAAAAACCACTAAAAAACTCTACTTTAACACACTATATGAAACTAACCTAAAACAAGGACAATTAAAACCCTAAACTCACAAACATGCTTAAAAACACATAGAACAACCCTAAAACATACTAAACTCATGTTAAATAGAAATTAAATCATGCATATTAACTAACTAAAGCCATAAAACATGAAGAAAAACCTAACTTTAGCATGCAATATGAAACTATCCTAAAATAAGGACAACGGAAGCCCTAAACTCACAATCATACTTGAAAACTTATGAAATAAATCATAGACATGCTAAACTCATGATAAACAGTATCTATTTCATGTATATTAACTAACTAAAGCTTGCATACATGATGAAAAATATAACTTTAGCATATCATAGGCTTATTCCATAAGAAACCCTAGTGTGAGCATCAATAAAACAGAGAATTACCTTAGGAAAGCTTCCTTGCTACTGTAGAGACTCTTCTCTTGACTTGTGGATGACTTGAATTAAGCTTCTTCAAGGTTATAGTAGGAACTCTAGCTCTCTCTCTTATTCTCTCTCACAAACTCAAATTTAATGCACAAAGTGGCCTCACCTTGTGCTGAAGCATAGGGGGTATTTATAGAGTTCAATTAGGATTAACCAATGGCTAGGATTAAAACCCTAAAAATTAATCCAAGGGTTATTAGAGACTCCCTTGGTGCTTAAGTAACTCAAAAGTAACCAAAAACTAGAAGTAAACGCGTCCAAAAGAACCTAAGTACGTCAAAATAGGTAAGAGTCTGCTTCAGCAAAGAGTTTGCAAAAAAATAGGAAAGTGCTCTCGGGTGACCACCAGGGCTTGGGTGGCTAGCCACCTAGGCCTAGGCGGCTAGCCGCCCGAGGCTGGGTGGTCACCCGAGCCCACTTCAGTTTTCTTCTTTTTTTGGACTCTTCCTAATGAATCTCCTTTCTCAAGATGAGAATGATGAGAAGCCTTCTATTTTGGACATGGTCATTAGAATTTTCAGAAGAAGAAGAACTAAGAATATCTTCAACACAATTACTCGAAGAAAACTATAAACGAAAGACTTGATAACTTCTATTTCTATGCTTGGCTTCATAAATAAAAAGCCTTTAATCACTTCAAATTTAGCAAAAAACTAAACAAATGCAATTAGGATCATCGAGAAAGATATATCGACACAAGTATTTGGACCTTTCATGGGTAAATTTTTAGTTGTGTACTATGATGGTATCCTCCTCTACAACAAATCTAAGGAGCAACATTTGGAACACCTTACACAAGTCTGTAGTGCTTTTCGAGAAGCAATTTTTTATGCTAACATTAAAAAGTGTTCCTTTTTCACTAATACTGTCATTTTCTTAAGGTTTATAGTTTCATCTAGATAAGTATCTGCTAATCCATAGAAAATTAAAGAGATGGTAGAATGATCAGATCCCAAAAACATCTATGAGAATTGTAGCTTCTATGGGCTCGCTCCTTTCTACCATTGATTTATTAAAAGGTTTAGTGCTATAATGGCCCCAATCACTGCTTTCCTAAAGAAAGGGGAATTTAAGTAGACAAATGCTACAGCTAAAGCCTTTGTAGAGATTAAGAGGAATATGATTAAAGCCCAGTTGTGTGCCTCCTTGACTTTTGGAATCTATTTGTGGTTGAGCGTGATGCGTTTGCAATAGGCATAGGAGAAGTACTCAGTCAAGAACGATATCCAGAAGGAGACATAAAAATGAGGGAGGTCATTGAGGATATAAGTCTCTAAGTCTCTCCTTAAGGAGACATAAAAATGAATAGATTTAGAAGCACTTATTCCCTTTCTTTCCTCCTTTTCTTCTTCTTGATCCTCTTATGGTTGTCTTGAGATTAGAGTGGATGAATATGGAGTTGGAGAAGATGGGGTTCTTTGAGAAGAAAGGTCCCCAAGTCTCTTAAAAATCCATACAAGGATCAGTAAGACTTGATAACTCTTCTTCCCTTCTTCTTTCTCTTGGAATGGTTTTGAACCTAAAATGACAGAATTTGGGTACTTTTTGATGTGGGGAAAATGACATGGAATGGAGATAGAGAAGGAAAAAGAACTTGGGGATTCAATGTGTTTTGAAATAGGAATAGGGGGTATTTATAGACTTTTTGACAAAAAAAAAAAATGATAATTTAGAAGGGCATTTTGGGTAGATGGGGACATGGAAGGCTTTTAGAAAAAGATTTGAAGTGGAAATACCGCACTTGGTGGGGGTAGAATGGTTTAAAGGGCAAAAATAAGCATTTTGTCTAGACTCTAGGGGAATCTACGCCTACTATGTAGGAATAATTCAAACCTACTTGGTAGGCGTGGATAAGGTTTTACCGAACACACAATTCAACCCAAATGAATCCTACAGGTGAAAGTCAAAAAGGGTGTGCTATCCACGCCTACCAAGATTTTTGTCAATTCAACCATAATTTGCCTTAGAAAATGAGATTTCTCGGATGTACCCTACCTCATCCTTTAAGGATGATTCTAGGCTTGGTTCCACCTATGTTCCATGGACTCGAGTATGGGTGTCAGGTGTAGGTATCTGTCCAAGTGTTAGATTCGTCTACTTTTCAAAGATTTTTCACTATTTTGAAGTGTCAAGCAGGTGTCCATGTAACATAGGGTTTTACAGTTCTAGCACTTTTGATGCTCTTCTGCTTCAAGTGGCTTTGCCTAGACTTATTTCCACTATAAGCATCCATTTACTTTAAGTTTACAATGTAAACTGGACGTTTATAGTGGAAATAGGGGAATACCCCCCATTTGCATTCGATAAAAATACTTAAAAAAATGTAATTCTCAATAAATCAAAATCTAAAATTTGAGTTTTAGTACAAAAATTAGTTTACAAACAGTTTTGTAAAGTCAAACGTGTTCATAGACCAATCTATTTGAGGTATTTTGACTCCATAAAAATCACACACATTTAATTTTTATAGAAAGGTCAATTACCATAAAAATTAATTTGAAAATCACCCTTTCAAAAATTGGGTTTTCTAGACTTAGCCAATTTTTCACACAGCATTAATAGTGGTTCAGAAACCAATCTTTGTGACATCTTGGAGACATAAGGTGTGCTTGTGTAGTGTCATTTTATTTGAGAACCAAACACCCAATATGTGGAGTGTGGGAGCACAAGCATTGAAGGTTCTTGATCGAAGATCCGACCATTGACCATTGGAGTTAGAGTCTTAGGCTACCTAAAATTCAATCAGGTGCCTAGTTATGTACTTTAAAGATCACCACTGAAGATTAAACCATTGGATTTGATATTCAAGTCACCTAAAGTCCAATTAGGTGTCCAATTACAGAATTTGATCATCCCAACTGACAATTGGGCAACTCGATTTGAAGATTAAACCACCTAAAATATATTAGGTGGTTAATTTCAGGGATTCAAAGGATCTGATCATGGCTTAGATCGTTGGATTTGAATATCAAGGCCTAGACAAAACCAAATTCCATTGGTTTTCACACATTGTCCGAACAATTTGTGATTTTAAGGATTTTATTTTATTGATTGGAGGAGACATGGCAAAATTAGGGTGTCTATAAGTGTTGATTCCAAACGAACCCTAGGTGCCACCTCTTAGGTTTTGCTTTTTGCTTCTCCGCTTCTTTTCTTCTTCACTTCTCTAGCTTTAATCCTTGTGTGTTGGAATACAATAATGTAGAACATGCATGTTTAACTCACAACACACAAAGATTAAAGCGATAGAATAAAAGAAGAAAAGAAACAAGAAGCAAAACCTAGGAGTCGAGACCTAGGGTTTGTTTGGAATTGGTAGCAAACGTAAGTTCTCAAACTTTAATTATTTATAGCGTAAATCAAACCCTAAAAATTTAAGAGTCCTAAATAGACTCTAATAAATCAAATAAGGAATTAAAAATAACAATCCAAAAATAAAAGTAAATAAAATAAAATAAAATAAGGAAATAAACGAACCATTTGTTTGTAAGTCTCATCTAGCCACAAGGTGACCAAATGGGCTGTCCTCCGACGTTGTCGATGCTCGTATACGTGCGTGATAAGTGGTTTAGGCTTCATGTCCACACTAATATCTCCAATGCGTTAGACAAGTGACCCAAGTTCCATGTATAGTGTATGTGTAATGCAAATGAATAGTAATTTTAGTTTGAAAAACAATTTTCTTTTATAAAAAATTCGTCTTTTTGTAATTTTAGAAAAAAAAAAACATTTAACTTCACTAAAGTTAACAAATTTATAAGTTCATTATCATTTATCCCAAAAAAAAAAAAAAGAAAAATCTAAATATATAGTCATTAAAATTTTTTTTTGGTGGGGGTGGGGCGGGGTGGGGGTTGGGGAGGGAGGTGAAAAAGAAAGAAAAAAAAACAAAACGTGAACTTGTCTAATGTATCTTCCCTCTTTGGAAGTATTATGACATGAGAGAGAGAGACTCTGTATGACCAAGGAGAGAGACTTTGTGCGATGGGAGATTCTGTGTGACCAAAGGAGAAAAGAAGAAAAAGAAGACCAGCGACGAGAGATTCTATGTGACCAAAGGAGGAAGAAGACCAATGATGGATTGACGGCCGACGACTCCGAGAGGCTACAATCACCACTCGATAACCAGATTTGAGGGGAGAGACGATCAGATTTGAAATCCAAACAAGGAGACGAGCTAGTCAAGCCACCCTAAGGCAAGCCAGGACCCAGATGAGAGAAAAAAGGGATGATTAACGAAGTAATGATATACGAACCAGTCAACCGGATCTGCAACCCACAGCTACGACCAAATCTGAAGTGACAATTCACAAACCGTATGGTCTCGTATGAATTGCACAAGATTTCGACCGAGACTCGCTAGGAGAACAAGTTCTCGAGCGTATCGTCCCGTCTCGTCCGATATCTAGAGCTTCTCGTCCGAGAGATGGAGTTCATGCTATATCTCTGTACTGTCAGAAATACTCGTATTGGTGGTGTTGGACGAGAGCGTGATGACCCAGCGAGATCTCAGGCGAGACTTCGAACCCTAATGAATATATGAGACTAATTTGTGAGTCAGAAGGCAAATGAAGGCAGGAATTTCACTGGATAACAAGATTAAATATACCTATTGTAGTCTTGAGTGGGGCAAAATGCCTTAATTGAGTCTAGAGAATATGATAAATTGGATTTATATCATACTTAGAACTATTAGTATTTGTACCATCACATGGAAAGGAGGGCTGCGACCAAGGACTTAAATATTGGTATCGATGGATACATCGATGGTCTCAAAACACGAATATATCGATGGATATATCAGAAATATCAATATCGATTTACAGATATGATGGATATTATTAGTTAAACACATATATTTTTATTGAAATTTTGGGAAACAATGATTTAAACTCTGATACACAATCTAGCATTAAAATATTATATTACAATTTAAATGTGCATAATATAAGTATGTATTGTGTTAGATATAAAAAGTGTGATACACTGAGAAAATAAATAATAGAAATTTATATAAATTCAACATTTAAATATCACATGACATTAAAATTTGTAAATATATATCATTTACACAATAAGAGTGGTTCACTAGAATAAAAAAAGGGTGATACACCCACCCTTAGGTAGCCCAGTTAGTAAGGGCGAACTTGTGATTGTGGGTGCACGATTACAGGTTCAATTCCCACTAGGATAACTCAAAATTTAAGTGGGGGCCGTGGCGGTGGGTTGTTAAAGTGCTAGTCTCCCCGAAAGTTTAGGTTCCATGGGTGGATCCAAAGGGCTGCTATTGATGGTTCCTGTTATCATTAAAAAATGAAAAAAAAAAAAAAAAAAAAAAAAGATGGTTCAGAAATGTGTGGCAGTCCTTAAATCCATGAAAAAAAGGTGCCTTCAAGTGTTGCTGCAAAAAATGGTACAAAGGTCAACAAACTAATACTTAAGCCATGAAGGAAAAGCAAAAATAAATAAATAAATAAATAATGCTACAAAAGCTTGAGTGGGGTTGTCCTTTTTGCTACAAAAATGGTACAAAAAGTCAACAAACTAATACTTAAATCCATAAAAGAAAAAAGCTCCAAAATCAAAATATTGCAATTTAAATATGTGTTAGACAAATATGTATTATGTTAGGTATAAAAATTGTGCCACTGTGCAAAAAGAATGAATATTTTAATAAAGTAAATGAAAATTGTTACTTCATAACACTAATTTAAGCCATTAGTTTAATTGAAATATTTATATAAATCAATACTAAAAGAATAAGAGGTGATAATTTTGACACAATAACAAGAAAATGAATATCTCGATACTGTTGATATATATCCTCGATATAGTATATATATTTGATATATCGACGATATCATGTGAAAGAAAGAAGATATTATGGATATATCTAGATATATCCAGATTTTATCAATAATATTGAAAATATCGATAATATCGTAAAGATATTTTGCGAAAAATATATGTCAGTTAGATATCGTATCGATGGGTATAGATATACGGATATATTGTGGATATATCGAAGATATTGTAGATATTGAAGTCCATGATTACAAGGGACTTAAAGCTGCGAAAAGCAAATGCATATGGAGCCAAACAACTTTGTATATCAGGGAAAAGAAGCAAAAAAAACTGAGCATCGAAACTATTGATCAATATTATTCGATATATGGCCATTATCGTCAGTATCTTCTCGATTTTTTTGGATATTAACAATAATATCGATATTATCAAGATATTGGAGATAATATGGGAGATAAAAAGCTGAAAAGATAAATGAACCAGAATTTGTATCGAATGGCAGCGATACACCGATATGGCTGCGACTAATTATAGATTGGTTGATCTTCAGGATAATGTTGCATGCCAGCGCGTGGCAAGGAGGGATGCAGTTGGTTAGGTTATGAAGTGTGGTTATCGGCCAAGGGGGCTGCTGGAACCTGGGAACGTATTTACACTTCATGGTTAACGTCCCATATATATAAAACAAAAACACCAATCAATAGTAGTTACAAAATGAATAAAAGAAAAACATAAACAAAATACTTATAATGCACGAATGTTTTTTCTATGATTATTAGAAAGTAGGATTAAAGCCATGTCCACAATTGAGCTGATCAGAAGTCACTTCCATCATTCCATGAGTACTCATAACAAGATCAGTTAAAGCATCAAGCCAAATACATGAAGTAAATTCATTTGAAGGGATAACCCTAGGTCAATATACTGATATTACTTTCAAAAATAAAAAATAAAAAATAAAATATACAATTAGACAATGGGCTTGTCTCCGTTACACTCATCAAACTCGGAATTATCTTCCAGCTCGTCTCTCGTCGCTGGAGTGAGTACCAAAGTCCTTGGTTATAGCGCTTTCCTTCCTCTAGGTCGTGAGCTGACGAGCAAGAAAAGGCCTTCCCTTAGCATCATATATGAGGTCCCAATCTTATCAAGGATTTTGATACTCCCTCCATCCCGAATTGTTTGAGCCACTTTGACTCAACGCGTAAGATGATATATTTAATGACTTGTCAGGTCACTTATTTTCCAATTTTACCCTCTTATTTGACTGTGTTACGATTTGAATAATTGTAATTTTTACTATAGAAAGGTGCAATTTGGAAAGTAAACAATTATTTGTTTTGACTTTTTCCTAAAATGGAGATTATTATCAAAGTGGGATAGAAGGAGTATAAGATATATATAGATTTTTAATTTCAATATCATTAACTCAAAAAATCGATTATTGGGTATCTGGATTTTGAGCCATTAGATTAAAAATATAAGTGGTGCTATTCCTCTCTAATTATCTTGCTTAATTTATTCCCCTAATGATGTGGCAACAAGCACATTAACGCATGGTAATTTATATATATTTTAAATGTAAGTTAAAAAAATAAAGAACTGAAATTAAAATTCCGTATGCATCTTATATGAGGATCCCTATTAAGATCAGGACGTGTATACATATATGACATATATACCCTATAACCCATTAATACAAGAGGTACAATCATTAATGCGAGGCTGAATTATATGAGCATGTGCTCACTTGATTGTTATCCTATCCTATATACACAGTTACACAATGTTTATAACACGCCACTATGTCTTATACAGTCATTTAACTGAAAATTTTCCAAAATGTAATACGGAGTACAAAAATATGCACGCCACTACGTCGATTATAGATGCCTGACTGAAGTTTTAAAGCTATAAACAGCAGATCCGCGACTGCAATTTCATTTTCATTTCATTTTCTACCCAACTTTCTTAGCAACCAAACAGAGTATTAGAGTCAAAAATGAAAATGCTGAAATTTTAAGGAAAATGTAGAAAAATGAATTTCAATTACCAAGCGTTTGAAACAGAAAGAATCCGAAGACAACTGAGAATTCCTTCAAATTATATATCTATCTATATGTGTGTGTGTGTGTGTGTGTGTGTGTGTGTGTGTGTACAACGAAGAGAACAAAAGTGTGCTTGAATATTGATTGGACAAGAAAGAATCATCAATGGACGGAGAGTACTGACCGAACAAATGAACATTGCCGGAAGATTGATCGGACGGCCGAGGTCGCCGGGACATCTCGACGGAGTTTGGGCGGGTTAGGATGCAAGAGCAACGGACCGCGACCGCCATTGATTTGGATAAAGGTTTGATGATTCGGTGGGATTTTTAGGCTAAAGACGTGAGAAGATAAATGACCTTAACTTTTAATTCACTAAATTACCCTCACTCAAAATCCCAAACACAATATTATCTATTTTTCCTCCTACAAAACCTCGTCAACGGTTAACACTTAACAAACAAACAAACAAAAAAGAAAAAACAGAAAAGAAAAACGTGAGGCTAGGGGTTCCTTTTACTGAGTCAGACACGGATTGGTGTTTAGATTGAAGAAATGTGATTCTTATGCTGATTCCACACGAGTCACTCAACTCTCGTCTGAGTCCCTGATTCTTTTCTCTCTCTCTTTCTATATGTCATATGATATCATAATGTTTTGATTTCCGATTGTTACTATTGATCCCTAAAACCATTGTAGAATTCCAAAATTTTAGTTTTATTTACTTTTCTCAGTTTTCTCAACAGCTAAATAGAGGGTTCAGGAAATTTTGGTTTGTTTCCAAAACGATTATGAATTCAATTTTGGATTTTGTTGCTTGTTCATATTTGGTGATGAGGTTGATTTTGGTGGGGCTGTTGAAAAGATAATAGGCTTAGCTTAGAGATAGTATGGAGGTTGAAGAGATGAAACCAAAGGGATGGTGTATCAGTGTTTGTCAATGGCGTTGAACCTCGTCAAAGAAGACGAGTGAGAACTCGCTAATTCTCTCTTTTATTTTTCTTTTCAAAACAAGCTCAAACTGGAAATTGACGCTGTGAGATGGCCATAAGTTTTTGAAGATAGATTGCCAAATGGCATCATTTAATTGCGGTGCCACTAAGCGAGGACACGTTCCCGGGCCAGACAATCTGGACTCGCTTTTTCTCTCTGGACAACCCCAAGAGTTTGGATACAGTGCTAAGGTTAAAAAATTTAACATCGAGCTCACTTCGACCATTGGATAGGGTTTTGGACAGCCAAAATTAAAAGATTAAAAAGGTTGCCATTAAAGTTATTTTGATCATTTCAAAAGTAAATTTTTGTCTTTTAATCTCGACCGTCTAAAATCCCATCCAACAGTCGATATTATCTCCGCATGATGTTGAGTTCGTACGACTCAACACTGAATCCGTTCACCGAACACTAACCTTCACTATCTTTTATCTCCCTTCTCCCTTGCCATCTCCGTTTTTTGCCGGCCATCATCCCCGCCAGCAATAAGTGGTTATATGAATCTTTTTTTTTCTTGCTATTAATAGCACCCCTATAATCTTTTCTCTCTTGAAATCTAGGGTTTTAGGGTTTGCTCTTACCGCCACTGCAACCCTAGACTAGGGGTTCCTATTTTGTGGCGAAGACACCATGGGTTTCACTTTGTCAGAATTCCATGGTCTTCAACAATTATGTCTCCTCTTTTTTTTTTTTGTTAAATTTTTTTTTTGGGTTAAAATATGTTATATATCAGGTAGGGGTTTTTTGCCATTAGGGATTTTTAAAACAAATCCATTGATTATGATTTACTTCTTTTTTCCTCTGTTCAGACTATTGGGCATTCCTTGTTCAATGGTTTGATATTGTTAATGTCTATGTTGTTCAATAGGTGGAATAGCAAAAGATCAATTATGGTGTTAATCATAGTTAAACTGGATGAAGTTCAACGAATTGATTATTATTTGGCTGCAAATTGGTGTCTGAAATCACCGGGTGTCATTTCCATTGGTTTCTATTTCAATTTTTGCCAGAATGTGTGTGAAAATTAACGGTATAATGCCTTTGATAGAACTGAATGATGTAAAAAGATTAATATAGCGACCCTTTGTAGTTAGCTAGGATTGTTACTTCGTTGAGTTGAGTTTATGAAAATAACGATTTAAGCTTCATACCAGTCAAACATTTTGATAGTCTTTCTTTCTTTGTTTTTCCTTTCATTTTTCATTCATGCTCATTGGCATGCTGTTGATTTTATTTTCTATTCGTGCCATATTTTTTGTGATTATGTTGTTAACGTCATCTTTACTTCTATTTTTTCATGGATGTTCAAGTCACAAATTTACCAAGAAGGGATCTAACAACTTAATCTTACCCCAGATTAGGTTTTTTGCTCAAGCTAATTAAATTTAATCAAAGCATGTATTGAATTCCTCTATGTGCGTTATGGAAGAATAAGATATGTTACATGACATGTCTCCAACAATAGAAAATTTAGGTTATCGACAAAAAAAATTTCCCATTGCGGTAGTTGATGTTAATTTTGAGGCATTGGTAGTCCTGATCTCCTATCAAACCAATTCTTTAGCCTTATGTAGAGTTAATTTTGGTTATTATTTAGAAGTATTCACGTGCATTGCCCATGTGCAACAACTAATAACAGTATATGCCATTAGGAAACCACCTTCCTTTTATATTGATGCCAATTTGACAAGAGGCCGGTTATTATCATCACAAAAATTTATTTACAGCCCCACTTATTTTACACTTTTCAAGATTTTATAAAAAATATAAAAAGCTTTTATAAAAACTAGTTATGTTGTCCATTTTAAAAACATCATTTTGAATAACTTTGTAGAAAAAAGCTTTTTTAAAATCTTTTGTTTAAATGGATTTTTTGGCCATTTACCGTCTCTGTTTTAACTTCACAAAATATTTCATGAAAAATGGGCAAAAAGTCCACTTATGCAACAGATTTTGGAAAAACTTTTTTCTACAAAGTTGTTTAGAATAGTATTTTCTAATGGACAATGTGGTTAATTTTCATAAAAACCTTTTATATTTTTAATAAGACCTTAAGAAATCTAAAATAAGTGGAGAGTACAAAGGAATTTTTGTTGTGGCAATAGCCACCCCTTTTGGACAATGATTCTCCTTGTGAAGCTAAAATCACCATCAGTCCAACCTACCTTTTATCAGGAGAGATGATCAAGTGCGGATTGTTTGGACCATCCAAAACTGATCGTGTAGTTGAGAGCCATGTGCAATTTTTATGTGCACACGTATGTTTGCCACGCACATATCCTAACCATGCGATCCCTTACAAACTATCCGGGACAATCCACACTTGATATTTTTATTACTCAGGCCTCTCCATCTATGTATCAAGAAGAAGTAGAGCTTCCTTTGTGCTAGGTGTGGGTACATTCTATCTCAATTTTATTATACTAGTTGTTGCACACGTGCGTTGCACGTGAACTTAATTAACTAGTTATAAGTGATGAAGAAGTAATTGCTTTATACAGGGATTATGCATATGAAATAAACATAACAATTGTGGTAAAAAGGATTTTGGATATTAATTAGCTTACACACACACACACAAGATTATTTCATTCTATAGTTACAGGTTTTTAAAATTAAAAATATTTATATATTTCTTTGAAAAGCAACCAACCGATTCATTGTCTCCTATGAGTAACTTATTGTCGTCTACTCTCTCCCACAATTTGAATATATATACATATGTATATATAAACATATTTTATATTTGGTTTTGATGAGTGATCTGTGATCATGATAGTTCTAGACTTCTAGTCTTCTACTCTCTCCTCTGTTTGTTAATTTATTGTCTTTCGTTTTATAGTTCAAAGGTGAATTTTCCTCAAAAAGCGAAAGTTTTTGCACCTTTGAAATGAGGATTAAACTTATAAGGATGTTGAGCTTCCTTTTAAAAACAGAGGAGACAATCTCCATTAGCTTCTCCTGTTAAGCTCTAGATGAAAGTTCGCAGACCAATCGCTTACTTTAAATCCCTTCTCCTGTTCTTGTGACGTGAACATGTATGTATCTATTTTTGTTATTATTAGAAATCTATAAGACTAAGATAAGAGTAGAACTTCAGATAAATAAGAAGAATTTCAATGCTTCAATAAATAAAATAAAATAAAATAGAGAATGCGTGTGTCAATATTATTTATTTTAGTATTCTATTGTTTGATTAAAGATAGAGATTATTAATACGGTAGGTTATCCCAAAACAAAGGTAAACATGTGTATATAATTCTAAATTAGGTTATCATTGACAATAAAAGAAAATTTATGGTTAAGAGACTTTTATGAGTAGTATCGATATAGATAAATAGATATAGATAGACAATCTTGGTCATGTCAACATGTACGCATATAAGTTATATCAGCACTATGTATTAGGAGTTATATTCATTGCATTGGCTTAATATACCATGTAACTCACTAATGCAAATGATACAACCTCAATATCGGAGGTAATATAAATTATATCAGTGCATCCTCACCTCAACTCACCGTCATCCTAGATAATCTAATATGTGATATAGGAGCACCTCTAAGAGAAATAGCCAAAAAAAAAAAAAAATTTTGGGTAACAAATTTCTTTTGCTACCTTATGTGGGTTGTGGCAATTTGATACTTCAGTTCAAGATGTGCAATCCAAAGAAAGTAGCAAACATGATTATTTTAATTCATTTTATATTTTTGATGCTTTAAAATATTTTTAAATATAATTTAATCTATTTTTTTAATAAGCGAAATTGATCCTCATAATATACATTCTTACTTTTTCTACAATTTTTTTCTCAATTTTATTTTTTTTATGGTATCATTATGTTCATTTTTTTTTTCACGCAAAGATTGAAAAGTGAGTGGACAGATTTTCATCTTTCTTTTTCCTCATTTCTTCTTTCTTTTTTTTCCTCCATTCTCATCAACAATAAAATTCAAGCAAAATAATTATCATATATATGTATATATAGTGATGCTATATAAGACCACTTCAGAGAGCCGAATCTGTTAACCGAATTAGCTAGCATTTCATAAAATGCTTTCAATTGAAATTCTCCGTCTAACACATAATGAAACTCAAGTTGCTATGACGCTAATGCCCTTTTCAAACCAAAGAGCTATTCCTTGTTTCCCTTTCCTTAATTCCCTCTCCCTATTTCACGATGGTGTTGGGTGTGATATGATATGTTTGTTCCATTCTATTTTTACACTTGACTAAACTAACCAAAATACCCCTATCCCATAAATGTTTCAAGCCTTTTGATTAGTAATGATTTTCAACAGAGATAAGTATGGAATATTTTAAAAGTAAATTTAACTTGATTTTCAACATAAATTTAACTTTATTTTCAAGTTATATTAAACTTAATTTGATTATTGATTTAACTTCAAATTTTTATTTATAATTCCTAGTCAACATGGGTTTTGTTTTGAAGCTCTTGATGAGTACAGTCCAAAAATATGATTTTTTTTAATCAAAATCGGACTCTTCAAAAAAAAAGTTATTGTTTTTTTAAGAAAAATATTGGTATTCCCATCAGAATAAGAAACTGTTATACATTAATTTTTATATTTACAAAAATGCCATGGTCTTACTTGTTGGGCTAACAGCAGTGGTCTCAAGAATCATTTTCCATATATATATATAGGATAATGATCAGGTAAGCATGTGCTGATAGAACTTATATCAACACCCACATTATAGGTTATATCTCGTGCATTAGTGAGTTAAGGAGTACATTAGGTCAAGGCAAGGAATACAACCTTTAATGCATGGTTTTGATATAACTTATATCAACATGTGCTGACCTGATCAAGACTGACTATATCTATATATATATATATATATATATATATATATATATATATATATATATAGATATATATACATAATTATGTTCTTATCAGCACGTATTAATATAAGTTATATCAGTACCATGCATTAGGGATTGTATTCCTTGCATTGATCCAATGTACCTCATATCCCACTAATGCACAAGGTACAACTCCCAATGCGAGTGTTAATATAAGTTATATCAGCACGTGCTTACCTGATCATCATCCTATATATATATGTGTGTGTGTGTGTGTGTGTGTGTGTATGTGTATATGTATATATATATATATACACACATATACACATATATATACACATATACACATATACATACACACACATATACATATACATATACATATATGTATATGTATATGTATATGTATAGGTATATACGGTTATGTTGCCATCAGCACATATTGATATAAGTTATATCAGCACTATGCATTGGGGGTTGTACCCCTTGCATTGGTCCAATGTACCTTATAACCCACTAATGCACAAGGTACAATTTTCAATGCGGGTGGTGATATACCTTATATCAGCACGTGCTTACCTGAACATCATCATTCATATATATATATATTACCTATAAAAGGCTGAATCTCAGAAAAACTTTTGAACGACCAATATACCCTTATTTGAAAAAAAAAATTACATATTTACCATTCTTTTAATTGAAACATATAGTAAACATTCTTATCATTTGGTAACAAATGAAAGTTAGATTTTAACTCAAACTCTTAACAAATTAAAGTTAGATTTTTACATGAATTCTTTTTCCTAGAACAACTATCAAGTTGCATGATAATATAAATGAATATAAACTCTTTAAATATTTTGTTTTATGAAGAAAAAAAAAATTTAATAAACATCTAAAGAGTGTTTAATCTTTCGTTGACAATTTTAACTATAAAAAACAAAAATGTACCTTCGAATTTTAGACTTTTTCTTTTATGAAAAGATATAAAATCTTTATGTATTTATTATTTGTATAACTAATATTATTTAAAAATAATCACGTGCAACGCACGTGTGCTATATCTAGTATATATATGACCCATTCCAACAATTTCCACATTAGAATAAAAAAAACATTCAAGGGTTTTCCTAGTCTACCCAAAACCCTCGAAAACAACCACCCCAACCACAACAAATTCAGCATTATATGAATTCTCACCAAATTTCAAGAAACGTAATAAAGTATAAAACACTCAGACGATAGCCCCTTAAGATCTGACATCGTCTCCATGGATGTCGCCATGTCGAGATGATTTAATCTAAGGAAAGTTTTCTCACTCGTAGGCGTCATCACCGCCGCCTCGCTCCACTAGATGGAGACCCCACGCTTCCGTTTGTCTGACACTTATTGGCCTGAAATTGTCGTACCCCATGTGTATGGGAAATTTTTTGGGAAAATTAGTGAAAAGTCCACTTTTTAGAACTTATAAAGTTATAAGTCCAAGGCTAAATCTTATGCAGCCATAACTTCCCTTTTAAATGAAACAGTAGTTTTTTTATGAGAGTCTTAGGTACATAAAGTCAATTATACCCTTAAGTTGTTATTTTTTGTTTTTAAACTTTAAAATAGCATTAATTTTATTTTATATATCGATTTTCAATAAAATTTATATTTTTGAAATCTATTTATTGAGATCTTTGAAACGAGATCTATGTTAGATATGAAATTATATATATATATATATATATATATATATATATATATATATATAAAACAGTTACATTGTATTCAATGTAACTGTTACAAACAGTTACATGTAACTATTTAACAAAAATTGAAATTAAATTATTTTTAATAGAGTTTAAATTTAAATTATTGTTTTGTGAGTATATTTAACTATTAATTCTAAATTTTGGTATTAGTAGCAAAAGATTTTGTGAATTTGACAAAAGATAATGTTTTCTAAAACCATTACATACAGTTGTTTTTAAACAGTTACATGTAATTGTTTCAAAATTCATGACTAAGGAAAAAAAAAATTATGGAGGAATTGATATGAAACACCCATACTTTCACAAATTACTTACACAATAAAATCTATTCACGTACCTGTTTACATATTTGTGCAAAAGAATTGGTGAATATAAAACAATTATATGTAACTTTTTATACTATATGCTTATATGTAATTATTTTTTAATGTAACTGTTTACAGATTTGTGTAAAATAAATGCTGAATGTAAATTAGTTTATAAACTTATGTGTGTATAATTGGTTTTAGATGTAACTGTTACAAAAAAAAAAATGTTTTCTAAAACAGTTACATGTAACTGTTTAAAGATAAACTTAAGATTAATTGTTATTTTCGCACATGCGTTTGTAGAATAGGTGTTGAAGCCAGTAGAGAAGGCATTGGAGAAACAGGAATAGAGGTTGGCAGAGCTGGTGCGAAATATGGTGGTTTTACCACAAGATCTCATGTAAAAACTTATGATTTCACCACCAGAGGAGGTGTTGGAGAAGCTGGAGTAGGGTTGGGGAAGTTGGTACAAAAACTAGAGGTTTTACTACCAAATCTGGTGCAGAAACTTCATCGGAGCAAGTCACCACCAGATCTCATGCAAAAATTAATGGTTCTAAGTCATGACATAGGGAACAAGAAGCCAGTGACTAAGGCAGATAAAGTTGTCTTAGGCAAAGTCGAAGATGCAACACAACCCGAGAACAAAATGGCTTCTTATTGCCAAATAGAATAAGCAACAATGGAAGCTTTCTCATCCATGTAATCACATGGCTTGGTTTTTTTGTTCAGTTACATCTAAAAAAAGCATGTTATGCCTTGGAATCAACAAATCTTGCATAGTATTACAGCAAAAACAAAAAAAAAAAAAAAAAAAAAAATCTTCCATAGTAGAAAGGCAAACCTTGGAGATGAAGGATAGGGGATGGATGGGATGAAGGTCAATGAAGGTTGGAGGGATTGTCAGATATTTGCTATGTTGCTTGAGAGAGAGAGAGAGAGAGAGTGATCGAGAAAGTAGATCCAGTCAAATCACGATTACTCTCGAATTGTATTTTAAGGGTAATTTGGTCCATGGCTTATCCTTTTGGACTTGAGGCTGGATAAATTTTTTTTTATGTACTTGTGGCTGTACAAGTCTAATAATATGGACTTGCCACTAAAGCTCCCAATTTTTTGTTTTTTTTAAAAAAATCAATTTAAAAATTATTTATTTGTAAGAAATCAATAATATAAAATATTGTTATATTTTAGTTTGAATCATTATCATCAACACATGAAGAATTAATAAAAATACAAAAATATGCATTATGATCACCTAACAAACCAAACATAAAAGGTGTATCAGTGAGGGTCAGGATCAACATACACAAATTTTTAGATAACCTATCTCCAATTCATATTTCGCGAAACCCACTGTTAAATTAAATAATCTTCCCACATACACCCCAAAACATATTAAATGAAAATTTTCATTGAAGATAAAATATAATAATAACAATCATACAAGTTTTGCATTAAAAAATAAAGTAAAATAGTATCAATCATATCTTCAACAACAATAATAAAAAAAAAAAAATATTAAAATAGACCATAAACCATAAGAAATCCCCCATAAATGGAAGCACCCTTTGGAAGGGAGGGAATCAAATACCTTTCGAAGTTACAAGCACACTCAAGTTAAGGTGGAACTTAGCCTTGGTTGTCTTGAAGAAAGAAGCTCACTTAAGATAGAAAGAAAGGTGGGACCGTCTACCACTCCTTTTGCATAGGCAAAAATCCGAAACTTAACTTGATAGCTAGGCTTACACAACCAAGGCATTGAAGTCAAGAACCTTGGGAGATAAAGGGGTTCTTGGCAAGAGACTTGGGAGAAAAGAAGGAGAAGGAAAAGACGGTGGGAGTGGGGATGGAAAATACATACCAAGTATTTGTTTTGGGGTTTTGTTTTCTCTCTATATACGTACTCAAAATTTTTAATACTCCTTCCGTTTCAATATTAGTGTCCTACTTTTCATTTTGGGATGTTTTAAAATAAGTGTCCCATTCCAAAAGTCAAAGATTCTTTTTTAATCATTTCCTAAAATACCCTTAAAAAGGTATTCTTTTTTTATTTTATAATATTTTGCATACTTAAGGGAAAAATTGGAATTTCAAAATAAATATATTAATGTGAAAGCATTTAAAAATATTTTCTAAAAAAACGTGTTTTTTTTTCAAATGAGACACTTATTATGAAATGGAGGGAGTATTCTTTATATTATGATGGGGGGTTATTTAAGTCTTTTAAAGATTTAATAGGGATATAATAGTTAGTCAAAAGTTTTTCTAACATTCATACTTTTATAGGTGGTGTGTGTGTGTGTGTATAGATTCAATTAAAATTGAAATCTATTTTATTTAGAATTGATTCCAAAAAAATTGAAGGAAAGAAAAAAAAAAGGCAAAGGAAGTAAAATTAGAACAGAGCATACCTTGTGGACATCATCGACCAACAAAATCATCCACCTCTGACCACAAAAATTACAAAAAATTAATATTTCAAATAAAACTTGGGTAAAAAAACACTTTAGTACCATATACTTCGTCCAATGTTTCTATTGAGTCCATTTTAAATTTTATTTTATAAAATCAATGTGGAATCTTTAATAAGTAGTTTCATTGTAGTGTATTGTAGTCCAATCGTGGACATCCAGTCTGTTCACCAGCAGATGGCGCACGTAAAAATCACATGAGTACTAATGTGTCGTTGACGTGGACTTTGAACTAGAGTAAATAGAGTGCAATTTCTCAACACCTTCACACTGGTCATCTTCTATGTTAGTCATTTCTCATTTCTTCGTTGGTAATGGAAAAATTCAGCCATAGCCCACCAACTCGATGTAGAACGCAACAATGGTGGAAGGGTTGTGATGGTGGTTTTGCGTTGTAGAGAATGCATGGCGGAGGCATGACCAGCGGCGGTGAGATGGTGTTTCGGGTGGGCAAGAATCTGTTTCTCTCCTCCTCTGATGGAAATCAGAAGACCAGCTCCTCGTTCACAAATTGGAAAACCCTAACCCCTAAAGGAATCCCATTTTGAGTTCAATCATGATCTCCTGATCTAATGAACCTTCACGCCCCTTAAACCCCATTGCCAATCGACCTCACAACACACCCACATGTCTCTCTTTCAGTAACTCTGCAATAGGTCAACGGAAAATCCCTATTTGTTTCGACCTTTTTACCACTAACCTTTTTGTCACCGATATGTAGGGCCGGTTCTAAGTTTTTTGGGCCTTAAACGAAATCCTAAAATGGGGTCTTCTATACATATTCACATTTACAACAAAATTTATACTGAACAATTCTTTTTCCTAGTACACACAAAATTTGCATGCATATATGATTACTAAAATTTGCTTCTAGATTAAGATAAAAAAAATAAATCTTTATAAAAATTAAAAATAAATAAAATATAATATTCCTCTTTTATAATTTAGCAAAATTCACATATACAAGAAGAAGAAAAAAATATAAACAAAATGTAAAACTATAATACCAAAAAGAAAAGAACCAACTATATCAAAGTATCATTTAAACATTACTTTTCTCACTTTTTTAGCTACAAAATTACTAATTACACTAGCATAATCAAACTTTTTTATCACCTCATTTTTAATGGATAATATAATTAATCTAGTCAATCTTTGTTGTGACATAATTGAACGAAAGTAAAATTTGATCAACTTCAACTTTGAAAAACTTGGGTTAAGTAGATTATTTGGGCTATTGTCTATGGACTTGGGTTCGGAACTATATGGGCCCTTATATTTGGTTGGGGCCTTTACTAATATAGATATTAAAAAAAAAGGCAAGGCTATTGCCACCACTCATAATACTCTAAGCCTCCCACTATTTAAAATAATTTGTTAAATTCTTTATATCTAAATGTAAATTTACCAATAAGGACATGTCTACTTAAAGACTTAAAAAATTTCCTACCCCCACCCCACTCCACCCCCAACTCCAAAAGCATTACACCATCTATAGACATCATGCTCTCACAAACCCTAACAACCTTGATACCAAATCTATATTTACATGAAAAATTAGTGTTTCTTATGTTAAATTGAATAATGAACGAGAAAAGCATCGATAGAGATGATATTAGCAACCAAAAGGTAAGTATTTATATACTTTTTTTATCGAGTTTAACTTAAGTTTTTTGTATGCTGAATTTCTTTTTGTTCGGTTTCTCCACTCTGAACATGTTTATAATGTTCATTTATGTAACACCAAACTCTTTTAATGTGTTCCGACTTCTAAGTCCAAACAAAGTTATTTGGTTTCATTTCCTAACTCGGAACAAATGGATATTGTTCGATTATGTAACTCCAAACAAATGGATATTGTTCACTTGTAGTAGTTCGAACAACTTAACTATACAACAATTGAGAATTATTCATTTATGTAACTGTGAATGGATTTTGAGTATTCGTGTTTATAAGTCAGAAAAAATAAGAGATGTTCGGTTTTAAAGTTCCGAACGTTTTTATATTGTTATTTTCTATAAAACCGAATATATATACTTTGTTCTTACTAATAGGTCTGAACAAATAAGAGATGTTCAATTTTGAGTAACCGAACAGTTTCAAAAGTTATTTTTTTGACATTGTTTACTTGTTGCAGCGTGATGATGTGTCCACTCAAGGTAGCATGGTTGAGTCTGCTTTTGTCATGGATTATAGTAGTGAGTTTACTACTTTTGTGGGCATCGACGTCGGTCGTCGATGAGGCAACGGTGTCAGTTCGTGTCAACGTTGGCTTGTGGTGGCGTTTGTTTGTGTTGGCATCAATGTCAGCGTCAGCGTCGGCGTTGGTTTCCGATGAGGCAACTCACTATCGGTTTCCGGTGAGTCTTGTTGAGGACGATGCCGTTTTCTTTGGTAAAGGGCAAGGGGCTTGAGAAGGGGACAGGTTACAGGTTGGGGTGGGGTGGAAAAATGTTTAGAAAATTTTTTTATTAAGGGTTTTTTAGGAATATGGGATGCTTTCAGTAAAATTTGAGGGGATTTAATTAATGGGAGACTTAGAGTATTTTAAGTGGTGGCAATAACCTGAGCCTAAAATAAATGCGTTTTTTATTTTTATTTTTATTATTTTTTGGGACGGGACCTACTATAAGGGTAACAATTAAGTTGGGGCTCTAATTTTTTGGTTAGGTGGTAGCCTCCTATTAGGGTCGGCCCTGTCGATAATGGAGTTTTTGAATCTCTACCTTGAGTGTGCAAAGCAGCAAACCCCACCCTTTTCCACCAACCCCTCTCCAAACCGGATTTGGATTTGGTGCATTTACTACATGGTGTAGTGAACATAGGATTGATAACACATGGCAAGGAGGAGAAATGGAGGACTGAAATTCGAGATATGCATTTGACGCCCAACGCTTAACAATCCTCTATTTCTCCTCATTTCTACGTGTCATCAATCCTATGTTTACTGCACTATACAGTAAAAGTAGTTAACTGCACCAAATCCGAATCTCTCAAAACCACTCCATTGCAACAGTAATTAGTTTCTTGATTGTCAGCTTTGAGGATACACTAGGTCGAAGACCAAAAAAAACCACCCCACTGAAAATCCATTCCCTTGTCATAGTTGTCTATACGCCACCGACACCACCAAATACAAACCCATAGCCTTGTAGACACGATTTGCCTCCTCCTATCTTTTGTAAAGATAACATATCTGCTAAAACCCTACCTCTCTCAATGATCCGAACCCCCTAATCGTCTCTGGTAACTGAAGAAAGTCTTGGATTCAACCTAGAATATTCATCGTGTTACCGTTGGATTTGAAGTGTGATGCAGACCGCATCGCGTGTTTAACCTTGAAGTTCTTAGAGGCGATGGATCGTCGAGAGGTCAAGCGAATGGGCTATTTTCGGGATTTTTATTAATTTAGCTTAGTTTAATTTATTAGTTATTTTAAGGCTTTATTTATTTCATTTTTATTATTGCTTTAAATTAATTAGTTTCCTAGAGAGTTAATTCTTACTTGTTCTAGTAGAATTAGGTTTTCTTATTTTAGTAGAACTAGGTTGTCTTGTTCTAGTAGAACTAGGTTGTCTTGTTCTAGTAGAATTAGGTTTTTCTTATTATTTCTCTATATAAAGGGATGTAAGCCTTATGGCAAATGATTCAGACTTTGATTATTTGATTAATAATATTGAGAGAGAGAGTTCTCCTTTATTTTCCTACTTTCGTGTTCTTAAGAGAATATTGATTGTGGTTGCCTACTATCTGGCATTATTCTTGCGACAATCAACAGATTGGTGGAAGCTTGTTTGTTTTTTGGTGAGCTAGTCTCAACCGCGTATTTTCCGCTACATCAGTTGGTATCAAAGCCCAGTTCGTTCTTGCCGTCATGCCAAGACAAGGAGGAGGACGTGCCGGAGGCCGTGAAGCCAATCTGGAGGACATGCATTATCGCGAGGACATGGCCCGAATGCGACAAGAAATTTTAGACGAGCTACGAACTGAACTCAAAGGACAACATCTTGAAGGCAGACGTGGTCGTCGATCTCCGTCTCTACATTCTGTAGAGGTAGAGAGTGTTGGGGGTGAAAACGAGGATTCTGACACCGAATTCGCTCCGCGAAGGAGGCGCAAGCCTAGAGGTAATAATCGTGATTATCATAATTTTGACAATCCTTACGCTGACTATGTCCCGCAAGGGAGAATGAGGCAAAGGGGCGAGGAACCTAGGGTTGTAGATGATACTCGACGATGGGAGAGTGGTATAAGGGTTGATATTCCAGAATTTTCAAGTACATTACAACCTGATGAATTTTTGGAATGGATTTTTACCATGGAGGAAATTTTAGATTTTAAGGAGGTTCTTGATAATCGAAGGGTTCCGTTGGTGGCTATGAGATTTCGTATGAGGGCTGCTTCTTGGTGGCAAAAATTAAAAACAACCCGTAGTCGACAAGGAAAGTCAAAAATTAATTCATGGGAAAAATTAAAGAAGCATCTGCGTGGAGAGTTCTTACCGTATAATTATACAAGAACGATGTACCAAAGGTTGCAGAATTTGCGGCAAGGAACTCGGACGATTGATGAGTATACTACGGACTTTTATAAATTGGTGTCTCACAATGATTTGGCTGAAACAGAGGATCAATTGGTGTCTCGTTATATTGGAGGTTTGCGTGATCAATTTCAAGATACTTTAAATTTATTTGACCCTTATTCTGTATCAGACGTGCACCAAAGGGCTATTCAATTGGAGAAGCAATTCAACCACAGGCATGGAGTATCACCATGGAGTGGTGGTAGTCAAAGTGTTCGCATCCCGCCAACCCAAAATAGACCGACACCTGGGAGGAATCCGACACAGTCAGCACCAGTGGCTAGATCACCTGTTGGAGGTCAACCCCCTAGGATGGCTGGACCTAGCACTAATGGTGTTCGTTGTTTCACGTGTGGTGAGTCCGGGCATCGCATGGCAGAGTGCAAGAAAGGTGGGCGTTATGGTAAAGGGCTCTTCGTAGAGAATAAAGAATTTGTGGGTGATTATGATTATGAAATTGAGGGTGAGCCGCACTTTGATATGACTGAGGGTAACCATTCGCCTGAAGAGCAAGTTGAGGGTGACCAAGGGCAATTACTTGTGGTGCGTAGAACTTGTTTCACTCCTAGAGAAGTCAATGGAGATGCGTAGCTTCGTAGTAATATTTTTCAGTCAACATGCACTATTGGCGGAAAAGTATGCAAATTTGTTATTGACTCTGGGAGCTGTGAGAATGTAATTGCTGAGGAAGCTATCAGAAAATTGGAGTTGGCTACTGAGCAACATCCTAATCCTTATAAGCTTTCGTGGCTAAAGAAAGGTACAGAGGTAACCGTTTCAAAACGTTGCTTAGTTACTTTCTCTATTGGTTTTACTTATAAAGATAAAGCATGGTGTGATGTAGTTCGTATGGATGCATTGCCATTTATTATTAGGTAGACCTTGGCAATTTGATAGGGGTGTTGCACATGATGGGAGGAAAAATACATATAGCTTTTTGTTTAACAATGTTAAAATTGTTTTACTCCCTAAAAAAGAATTGGCACCTAGATCTAGTGGAGAAAAAAATACAAATTTATTGTCTATGCATAAATTTGTCGAGGAAGCAATTGAAACTGGGATGGTTTATGTGCTGATGGGTAAAGAAACTATTAAAGGGAATGGTGAGAAAATTCCTAAGCCTGTTAAAAAAATTATTGGTGAGTACAAGGATCTTTTTCCAAGTGAGTTACCTATGGGGTTACCACCTCTTAGGGACATTCAGCATCAAATTGATCTTGTGCCAGGATCCAATCTGCCTAATCGACCTCACTATCGTATGAGTCCTAAAGAGCATGAGGAGTTGAGGCGTCAAGTAGAGGAGTTGTTGGTTAAAGGACACATTAGGGAAAGCTTGAGTCCCTGTGTTGTACCTGCGTTGCTTACACCTAAGAAGGATGGGTATTGGCGTATGTGTGTCGATAGCCGAGCAATAAATAAAATAACTGTGCGTTACAGATTTCCTATTCCTCGGTTGGATGATTTGTTAGATCAATTGGGTGGCGCTACTGTGTTCAGTAAATTGGATTTGAAAAGTGGATATCATCAGATTCGTATCCAAGAGGGTAATGAATGGAAGACTGCTTTCAAGATTCGTGAAGGGTTATACGAGTGGTTGGTGATGCCATTCGGACTTTCTAATGCTCCGAGTACTTTTATGCGTGTGATGAATCAGATATTTCGGCCATTCATTGGAAAGTTTGTGGTAGTTTATTTTAATGATATTCTTATTTATAGTGCTAATCCTAATTTGCATCTTGAGCACTTGAGATAGGTTTTGTCAGTTTTGAGGAAAGAGAATTTCTTTGCTGCATTGCAAAAGTGCTACTTTATGACTGACAAAATTCTATTCCTTGGGTATATTGTTTCAAAGGATGGAATTTCTGTTGATGAATCTAAAGTGGAGGCAGTCAAGCGATGGCCCATACCTACTACTGTGACTGAAGTGCGTAGTTTTCATGAGTTGGTGTCATTCTATAGGCGTTTTATTCCAAATTTTAGCACTATTATGGCGCCTATTACAGACTGCATGAAGATGGGAAAGCTTACTTGGACTAAAGCTGCTACAAGGGCTTTTCATGTGATAAAGCACAAGCTCACTACAGCTCCTGTGCTAGTGCTACCGAATTTCTCAATACCGTTTGAGCTTCATTGTGATGCATCTAAAGTAGGTATTGGAGGGGTTTTGAGTCAAGATAGGAGACCCGTGGCGTACTATAGTAAGAAATTGAATGGGTCTAAACTGAACTATAGTACCTATGATGTGGAGTTCTATGCCATTGTTCAAGCATTGAAGCGTTGGAGTTCTTATCTAGCTTACAGCGAATTTATTTTGTATTCAGATCATGATGCTTTGAAGCACCTCAATAGTCAAGCTAAGCTGAATTCTAGACATGCTGGTTGGGCAGCTTATTTGCAACAATTTACATTTGTTATCAAGCATCAATCTGGGGCATTGAATAAAGTGGCAGACACGCTTAGTAGGTGTACTTCTTTGCTTACTACCATGAAGACAAAGGTACTTGGTTTTGATACTTTTAATGAATTATTGTCTACTGATCCATATTTTTCTTCTATTATGGATGATGTAATAGAAGGTAGACGCATGGATTTTATTGTGCATGATGGTTTTCTTTTCAAAAGAAATTTGTTGTGTATACCCGAGTGTAGCTTGCGCCTGAAAATTATAACGGAGCTACATAATGAAGGTCAAATGGGGAGGGATAAGACGCTGCAGTTGGTAATGCGTACTTATTTTTGGCCATCTATGCGAAAGGAGATTGCTAAGTTTGTGGATCGTTGTAGGATATGTCAAATTTCTAAAGGCACTGCGACTAATGCTGGGTTGTATATGCCTTTACCTATACCTACACAACCGTGGACTGATGTGAGTATGGATTTTGTCTTGGGGTTACCACGTACACAAAGGGGTGTGGATTCTATTTTTGTAGTGGTGGACCGATTTTCTAAGATGGCGCATTTTATTCCTTGCAAGAAGACTAGTGATGCACTGCATGTGGCTCAACTATATTTTCAAGTGGTGTATCGTTTGCATGGTTTGCCAATGACTATAGTTTCCGACAAGGATTCTAAGTTCCTTAGTCATTTTTGGAGATGCTTGTGGAGGCTTGTTAATACAAACCTTGATTTTAGTAGTGCCTATCATCCGCAGACGGACGGTCAGACAGAAGATGTTAATCGTTCGTTGGGAAATCTCTTGAGATGCTTAGCTGGAGACCATGGGAAGAATTGGGATCAAAGATTGTACCAAGCTGAGTTTGCTTTCAATCGTTCTATCAGTCGTAGCACTCAGTTTAGTCCGTTTTATATTAATTATGGCTACAATCCGAGATCACCACTTGACCTTGCACCTGTTCTTGACTTGAAGCGTGTGAATGCAAAGGCCGAAGATTTGATTGCTCAAATTCAAAAAATTCACAAAGCTACTTTGAAGAATTTGCAAGAGGCTACTTTGAAGTACAAGCAAGCTGCTGACAAGAAGAGGCGTTTGGTGGAGTTTGATGTAGGAGATTTTGTCTATGCCATCTTGACAAAAGATAGATATTCTGTGGGAGAGTACAACAAGTTGGCTGCGAGGAAAATTAGACCATTAGAGATCATTGAGAAGATTAATCCTAATGCTTATCGTTTGAAGCTTCCAAGTCATATTCGCACTCATGATGTGTTCAACGTCAAGCATTTGGTCCCGTACAATGGAGATAGCTCGGAAGATGAGGTTGCGAATTCGAGGGCGAATTCTCTCCAACCCGGGGAGGATGATGCAGACCGCATCGCGTGTTTAGCCTTGAAGTTCTTAGAGGCGATGGATCGTCAAGAGGTCAAGCGAATGGGCTACTTTCGGGATTTTTATTAATTTAGCTTAGTTTAATTTATTAGTTATTTTAAGGCTTTATTTATTTCATTTTTATTATTGTTTTAAATTAATTAGTTTCCTAGAGAGTTAATTCTTACTTGTTCTAGTAGAATTAGGTTTTCTTATTTTAGTAGAACTAGGTTGTCTTGTTCTAGTAGAACTAGGTTGTCTTGTTCTAGTAGAACTAGGTTTTTCTTATTAGTTCTCTATATAAAGGGATGTAAGCCTTATGGCAAATGGTTCAGACTTTGATTATTTGATTAATAATATTGAGAGAGAGAGTTATCCTTTATTTTCCTACTTTCGTATTCTTGAGAGAATATTGATTGTGATTGCCTACTATCTGGCATTGTTCTTGCGACAATCAACAGATTGGTGGAAGCTTGTTTGTTTTTTGGTGAGCTAGTCTCAACCGCGTATTTTCCGATACATCAAAGTGCCTTACGGGTCCGCTCCTTTCTATAACAAATTTATTGTACATAAAAAAGATGTGGAATCGATGGCAGAGAAGGAGGTCGTAGTTGCAGGGATGGAGGAACTGCCGAGCGGTTTATCGACAAGGGCCATGGTTGTTGGGGTTTCCACGTTGGCTATTTAGAGGAGGAGGTTGGTGGTCATGGGTCGTGTGGTGACTGTTGGGGGGGTTTTTGAGCATAAGAAAAAAACAAAAAAAGGGAATAAAGAGAGGGATCGAGCCATGGTTGCCGGAGAAGATGATGGGCAATGGCAACAGATAAACTGAGTGTTGCGCTGTCACTCAAAATATCGCCAGATGCCCAACGGGAGAGGACTCCATTCTAATTCCTGCGCTAAATAGATGGTCTTTCATAATTGGACTACATTGATTTATAAAATAAAATTCAAAATGAACTCAATAAAAACTTTGGACAAACTACACGGCGTGGCATTGAAGTGTTTTTTACGCATAAAACTTTCTTCACTTTTATCTTTATACAAGGAGTGATGTAATAATATCTCTGCTCCCGTGGTAAAATGATTTGCTCCCAATGGCAAGGACATGCCCATTCCCTCGACCTCAAATAAAATAAAATAAAATAAAATGAAATAACTTTCTTCACTCTCCTCTTTATACCAGGAGTGATATAATTGTTTAGAATGAACTTGCTTCCAACTATTTGGTTATGTCAACAAACTTTCATACGAGATTTCTATTGAATATTGGCTTAAGGTACAATGACTTAGAAATCCATATACTCTAGCTTTCCCACTTGCCACATTATCTTTTATGATTTGCATTAGGTCTCGAACCTGATCAATCCCATACGTGTGTGTGTATATATATATATATATATACACACACACGCACACACACGTATGTATGTAACATGCAACCATGTCTGAAGTACAATGTAGAAAAATGAAGTTCAATTACCCAGCCAACCGAAACGGAAAGAATTCCAAGCGGACAACTGAGAATTTCTTCAGATTATATATATATATATATATATATATATATATACTAGGGGACAATACCCGTGTGCGTCACTAGAGTTTTTTTCTTTTTCTTTTTAGGAGCTCATCTGATGCAGTGGCAAGTTCCTTTCCTGGGGTGGGTGGGTTTCAATGGGTACCAAGAATGGGAATTTATAATTGCATTCTTTGATTATTAACAGAACTGATAAACACTTTCCTTTTTTTTAAGAAACAGCTATTCCATAGTAAATAAATAGTGTCTTCTGTACAAAGGTGATGCTAGTGCAACGAATGGTGTCTTCTATACAAAGGGGATACTGGTGCAGCCAAACAAAAGTTGCATTTCTTCAGAGGATATGTACAGGCAATATACTTATGTTGCTAGGAGCCTCTGAAGAGCAGTAGAAAAGCTAGAGCTGCAGGGTGTGCATAGTGTCATGTACAAACAAAAAGGTGTTTTGAGTTATATATACATATAACAAAAAGTGCATTGAGATGTTCAGTGTGATGGTTGAAGTATCTCTTGGGATGTGTTGAAAGAGTCTTTCTCTATATCACCGATCTGGGGCATTTCTTGTGACTTGAACTTTTTAAGTTTCTTCAGTGGAAGTATGAATGGCTTTTAGGCGCTTCTCTTGATATTCCTTTGGTGAAGATTTGAGGTTCTTGTCTTCATTACTTGTCACTGGTTCAATAAATAGATGCTCAATTAGCTTTGCATGAAAAATGTACCTTTTTGGCATGCTCTCATCCTGACGATTCTCTGAGGAGTGTACCTTCAGAAGGTATTGTTTTTGAACTATTGGTTTGAAGAAGGTCTCCAGAATGCCTTGAAGATTTTGAGAGTCTTGATTCAGATATTGGTGTATATGTTCACCGGTGAATTCGAATAAATATATACAGTAAGTTTTTAAATATGAAGCAAAAATGTATGGATAATAGAGGATGTTAATAAATGAATCCAATAGTAATTCAGATGTTAAGATTGGAATAGTAGGGAATAAGATGAGAGCATACATTATCTGTGAAGTCAACTAACTGAGTTGCTGTGCATGAGAAGATACTTTCAGCGACATCATCAAAGACATTAGCTGTTATAATGCCCATGGGATTGGTGACCTCAACTTTTATATTGCATCTAATAGTTTCCTCATGTTTTTTGTTGCAAATCCAAATCCTTTGCAAAGTCATAGATAAATTTAGAACATGATATAGTACATAGTTCATTACCATTAATAGCTAATCTATAGTGCATGTACTATCTTCCTTACGTTCTCCTTAAGTTCTCACAATCTTTTGGCTGCTGCGCACAGTTTCCTCCTTCGTTTATTTCTCCACTCTCTCTGGGCAGCGTTCATAGACACCATCTGTGCTTCTTAGGCAAATCAGTAAAATTTAGTTTGGTCTGCTGCACATGTTGAGAAATATACAAAATTGTAAATATATATAATTATGTAGGAAAACAAATGATGTTCATATCCACCAGACTACCATAAGATAAAGTTCTTTCTTTTTCTTTTTTTATTTTTTCAATCAGCTCAGACTGTATTCCATGAAGCAAAAAACTAAAGCCTCAGCGATAATTTTCTAGAAGAACACGGAAAGGGAATTGGGCAGAGGGCAAAAAACATTCCTACAAAAAATTATCACAACACAAGAAATAGTTAAAACCTCCAGACAGCAATTATACCCCTCAATATAGTTTTGTTGGGTTAATCGTTTTTTGAAATCCTATCTTTTAACAGAACAATAATCAAGGAAAATCTCCATAGACAAATTAGGATCCTTAACCTTAAAATCCCCATTGACAAATTACGATCCTCACACTTATAACCCTTTAAAGATATATATATATATATAATGTATCTTAGAGTATCCTCACCCTTGTAACTCGTAACCCTTCTTCTTTTTTTAATCTTTCTCTATTCTGTTAATTTTCACAACAAAAACATAGAAATTTAAACCTGAACGCATCACCCATCACTCCAATAATTGCTATATATGAACAAGTGGACTCTGTTGGAATATGCCTTTACAAGGTATGGGCGCCTTACATAACAATTTTTGACCACTTTCTGAGTGTGATTTTGAAAAAATTCAAAAATGAATTAAAGTGGGAGAAATTGATGGATTTTAGAGAAAGAAATCATAAGTTGTCATTTTGAAAGTGTATAGAATTATTTGAGAACTATGCAAGTAATTTTACAATTATTGAATTTTATATGACATCAGGTTGCTTGCGATTTTTCGAGATTCATGTACATATATAATAAAACCAGATTCCTTATATCAAATGAAAAAATTGCATATGGTGTTGGATTAACCAAGCTAAGGAGAAATTTTATCAGAATTGCTCTTCTGTTTTCCAACATGAATCAAAAGTAAGTTTTAGTTAGCATGTCCTAGACTACAACAGTTAGTTTGGACATGTATTTCTAACCAGTTACAACAATTAGGGATGGCAATATACGACCCGATCTACGGAAAATAGACTGTATTTACCCTTCAGAACTTGGGATTTGCCTTCCTTGTATTGCTCTGTTCTGTTCTGATAATAGGAATAACTTATCCAATAGAAATATGTAGTGTAATCATTAGTGGTTGTTGTAGAATTAAATAGCTTTGGAAAATCGCCGGTAGGAATGAAGTTCTTCCTTGGTTAGAATCTTTTCCTAATATAATAGTTATAATAATATTTTGTTGAATATTATATAATAGCATGTTTTAAATGGTTTATGTATTTCGCATGATTTAAGTTGTGTGTGTTTATAGCATCCATCCGTAGTTTATGTTGTATATGAATGTAAATTATTAGCTGAAGTTCCTGCGGCTTCCTGTTCTGTGTGTGTGTTGCTTTTTACTGGTATTAGAGCATCTAGGTTAGCTATTAACAGAACCTTAAATTAGCAAAATTATCTTGTTTATTTGTTAATCATTTAAAAAACTAGTTAAGTTATTTTAGTTTATCTGTAAACCTTAAAACAACCTTGAATAGGGAGTACCGAGGCCTTGACTTTGTTGAGAGGTAGTTAGGAGAACATAAATCCTTCTCATTTGAGTCGGCAACTTTGTAGGAAAACCTAGTCATGGAAGAATTAAGGTGCATAGGTGAATTAAATAATCAAACTAGTGACTATAAACATTTAGCACATGTACAAGATGAAGATGCTAATATAGGTAATGTTAGCCATACATTAAACTATGTAGTTGATAGTTTATCAGGAGTATTTAGTAAATTAGTAAAAATTGAAAAAACCCAAAAAAAAATTAGTGATAAAATTAATATGATAAGTGAAATACAAAATATAGACTTAAAGGATGAGACAAAAGGTCTAATCCAAAATTTAGAAAATAGTCTGAAAAACAATTCAGAAACTACACTTATGATAAAAGAAAATTATAGGGAAGAAATTCCTAGACTATATTTTGGAACAGAAATTATGATGTTTAAAACAAATAAACATCGTAAAGATTTTGAAGCAATTAAAGAAATATTAGAATATTGGAAAACCCGATATATAAAAGAAGGATGATTATGAAGAACGTAATAAACTACTTAAACAAATGCAAGAATTATATTCAGCCAATGAAGAACTTATGACTGAGTATAATTATGAACTAGCTCTTCAAATAGAAGATTCTAGTGAATCAGATAATGAATCAGAAATTTCTTTTATGCCAAACATCGTAAAAGAAGAAAGCTCAGAAGATGAGCAAGAAGGTAAAAAATTTGGTTTATCATCAAGTGAAAACAACTCTGAAGGTACAAGTAGTACTTCAGTAGATGAAGAAATAATCATTGATTCTGATAAAGAGAACAATGATGACACTAAAGGCAATAATGACCCTCAAGACTCTAAAAAAAGAAAAGAGATTAAGACGGATGAGGAAGAAAAAATACTTCCTAGAGGTCAAAGGATTGATTTTGAATCACCTATATATGATGACCCTTATGATGATGATCCGGTCCCAATGCAAGTTGAAGATTTAAAACCTTTAAAAGATGAAGGTTCTACTTCTACATCAGAACCAAAACCTTCAACAACCATACGCTCAGATTTAAATAAAATCAATGTAACTGCAGGAGGAGTCTATTTAGAGTTAAAAAAATGTTGATTTTAAAAATTATGATCAAGCATTAAGAGAATGGGCACAATCAATGTCCATTGTCATAAATACATATAAAAGCAGTTGGTCTAAAGAAAAATTTTTAGACTACATCTGTGCAACTCTCCAAGGAGATTGCTTAAACTTCGTTAGAAGATGGGAAGTCTCTGATGAAGGTAAACATGAAAAAGCTAGTTTACTTAATGAATTTAATTCATTTGATAAAATATTAAATGATTTTGCACAAATTCTAAGGAGAGAATTTTGTGGAATTAAATTTGAAGAAGAAGAAGAAATTCACAATGAATATATGCTAACAAAGGCAAGAATATGTAATATATGTGAATTTAAACCTTTTGCAAAATTTTATCAGGAATATTACCATAAACTTAACCCTCCAAAAACAGAGTTTTGGTTAGGTCAGTTTTTCTACAAATTACCCTCACCATGGGATGAAATTTGTAGCGATGGATATCAAGAATTCTTAAAAAGTTCTAACGGTGGAAAAGACACCCTAGGAGCAAGAATTCAATTTGTTGAAAGAACTATTGCTAAACATTGCATGACACAAAAGGCTGCTAAGCAAGTGAAAGGTCAACTTAGCAAAAAATGCTGCACCAAAATTATGCAAGAACAGTGGGAATTCGGTTGTAAAAAATCAACCCCTTATAAGAAAAGAAGTAAATTTAGGAAATATAAATTTGTGAAATGGAAAGGTAAAAAACCTAAGCCTCAGAAAAAATATGTACGAAAAAGAAAACAAACATTTAAAAGAAAATCTAAATGTAAATGTTTTATATGTAATGAAGAAGGCCATATAGCTCCACAATGTCCTAAAAAAGGGAAAAGTGGTAAACAAATGATAAAATTTCTAGAAGAAAAACAACTAGAAATTTTAGTTGGGGAAGAAGTCTCCGACACAGATTCAATAATCTATGAGATACAATCAGAATCCGAAAGTGAAAGTGAAGATAATTCAGACATGATTTTTATGATGTCTGAAAAAAGCGAAAATAAAGAAATTTTTTAAGCTATTCCAAATAAGGAATTTAATCTCATAAAATTAGGAGATGTTTTAGGTGAAGAAGCATTTATAGACGAAATAAATTTTGAAAAATTTGATAAAATTAAAGCTATCAAAAAAGAAGAACTCTATCAAATTTCAAAATTTAATATCTGGCAAGGAAGAATGTTTGAGCAATTCAGTGGAAATGCAACTGCTAAAGCCACTGAAGATGAAATGATAGAAATCCCTCTATTTGATAAAGATAAAATTAAAAGGCTTAAACAAAAGCATCCAAAAATTCGATATATACATATAGGAATTATTCAAATAGAAATAACAGCACTATTCAGAATAGGATTATATACTCCTATTCTAATAGTCGTCTTAGATAAAAGATTTGAAGACCCTGTTAAAGCACTAATAGGTGGAATACAATCAAATCTAGTATCTGGACAAGTTTGGTTTAAAGTTAAACCAAATTATTTTATATCAATTGAGGATCCAAATATTTGTGATACGATAAAAATTCGTATCCAAACTAGAGGAATAGATATGAAAAGAAATAGCTATAATTTATCAGTTCAATGGAAAGCAATCCATGAACTAACAAATTTTACAAAAACATCAATAAAAGAAATTGATAAAAATATGATCGAATTATTTGAACCACAAGCATTTATCGACAATAAGTTACGAAAATACGTATAAAAACAAAATACCATATTTACAAAAGAGACCTCATATTTTATTAATAATTATATAATTTACACAAGATGAAAGAAAACTTACAGAAAACTCTTCTTCTTCACCGGACAGTGAAGGCTCACTCACTTTCTGTACAGACTCTGAAACAAAGAAACTCACTCACTCTTTCTGAAAAACTCACTCACTCTTTCTGTACAGACTCTTTCTGAAAAACTCAAGATGAAAGAGTCTTTTGTAATTTCAGTGTCGAATGCTCGTGGTTCAAATAATTCGATCATATTTTTATCAATTTCTTTTTATTGATGTTTTTGTAAAATTTGTTAGTTCATGGATTGCTTTCCATTGAACTGATAAATTATAGCTATTTCTTTTCATATCTATTCCTCTAGTTTGGATACGAATTTTTATCGTATCACAAATATTTGGATCCTCAATTGATATAAAATAATTTGGTTTAACTTTAAACCAAACTTGTCCAGATACTAGATTTGATTGTATTCCACCTATTAGTGCTTTAACAGGGTCTTCAAATCTTTTATCTAAGACGACTATTAGAATAGGAGTATATAATCCTATTCTGAATAGTGCTGTTATTTCTATTTGAATAATTCCTATATGTATATATCGAATTTTTGGATGCTTTTGTTTAAGCCTTTTAATTTTATCTTTATCAAATAGAGGGATTTCTAACAAACATTAATCAACTCTTTAGTGGTAATATTGTTAACAGGATGTCATCCACTAGTAAGGCAATTATTGCCATTACTAGTGGATGACATCCTACGAGCAATATTTTCATGTGATGCATAAGCATTGTGTAATCTGTCTGACGTAGAACACGCATGTTTATTACACAGAGATTAAAGCTAAGTATCTTTTTGTGCTTGTGGAAAATTAAGGTGTGGTGGATCAGGGATAAGTGTAGTATTTGGTTGCTAGGGAGGGTCAACAAAAGGCTCATCGGGGATAAATGTGGGACCCTTATACATAATAAGGTCCTCTATTAAAAGTAGAACTAATCCCATAGTCAGATGGTAGGTCAATAACATATACATTCGGCCCAACCCGTGCAAGCACTTTGAATGGCTAGCACTACGAGCTTGCAACTTCCAAATAGCTTCAGAAGGAAACCATTTAGGTTTAACTCGAATCACATAGTCTCCAATGTTAAATTCCATATGGTGCCAATGAAAGTTAGCTTGTATTTAATATTTTTCATTGCTTGCTTGAATTTGCTTGCTAATTTCATGATGCAAATCATGAACATGACAAGGAAACGCCTTGGCTGACTCAGAGATCCTAACATGAGAAGACATAGGAAAGAGATCTAAGGGCTTCTTAGGTTTGTAACCATGCACAACCTCAAATAGACTCATGCCTATAGACCTATTAATTGAGTTGTTTTATGCAAATTAGGATGGGAGCAATGGAGCATAATGGAATCCCAATTCCTATTGTTTTCACCTACCAAACTATATAAAATGTTGCCCAGACTCCTATTGACAACTTTAGTTTAACCATTGGTTTGGTAGACCTATTGATTGAGCTATTGTATGAAAATTGGATTGGGGGTATACTGGAATCCCAATTCCTATTGTTTTCACCAACCAAACTCCTTAAAAGGTTTCCTATACTCCTATTGACAATTTCAATTTGACCATGTGAAGTTTCCAACTTACAAGCCTAAGCTTATTAGGTGGAGGGCCCAAACAGGTATATTAAATCATATCAACTTTTTATATTTAAACAATGTGGGATGTGGGACTTCCCAACACTCCCCCTCACGTGCAGGACGACAACAATGGGCTCATGAACAAAATAGACCCAACAACAACAACAATAACGAGCTCACAAATGAATGAAACGGCCTAAGAACGACATGCTCTGATACCATGTTAAGTTTCCAACCTAAAAGCATACCACATCCCACATTATTTAAATATAAAAAGTTGATATGACTTAATATACCTGTTTGGGCCCTCCACCTAATATGATTAGGCTTTTAAGTCAGAAACTTAACTTGGTATTAGAGCATGTCGTTCTTGGGCCGTTCATTTGTGAACCCATGTTTGTTGTCCACGTGATAAGCTTGTTTCTATCTTGTTAGGCCTGCAAGTGAGGGGGAGTGTTGGAAAACATACCACATACCACATCCCACATTAGTTAATTATAAATCTTGACATGGCTTTATATACCTATTTGGACCCTCCATTTATAAGCTTAGGCTTTTAAGTTGGAAACTTCACATGGTATCAGAATGTCGTTCCTAAGCCGTTTCACTCATGAGCCTGTCTTTGTTGTCCACGTGACAAGCCATTTAAATCTTGTTAGGCCTGCACGTGAAGGGGAGTGTTGGAAATATACCACATCCCACATTGGTTAATTATAAACATTAACATAGCTTCATATATTTGTTTAGGCCCTCCACTTATAACCTTAGGCTTTTAAGTTGGAAACTTCACAGACCACTAGTTTGGGGATGATAGGCAGTGGAGAACTATAATTTTGTACCTAATAGGTGCCAAAGGGTTTTGCAAAAGTAGCTTATGAACTTGACATCCCTACTAAACACGATAGTTTTAGGAAGACAATACAATTTGACAATCTCATTAAAGAATAGCTTTGCTACATAGATACATCAGAAATTTTGGAATAAGGAATGAAGTGAGTCATTTTATAGAAACGGTCCATGACCGCAAGAGTATAATCATGTTTCTTAAAGGTACATGGAAAACCTAGCACAAAATCAATACTTACATCTTGCCATGGGCATTGGTAGCATAGTGTGGAGACCCGTATTATGCTTCTACTTTGCCAATTGACATGTGCGGCACTAGCAGCCCCCACCTCAATTATTGTCTGCTTTGGCCCAGCACACCAATCGGCCTCATGGATTTATCCTTCTAGGACCTTAGCCCAAAAGGTGCCTTGCTAAGAGGGTGTCCAACGTTGTCTTATAAGCCCATCTTAGGCATCGTCTGCAAGCAATGTAGGACATTAACATTCCCACCTCCAGCTGGCCTCACGGATTCATCCTTCTAGGCTCTAAGCCCAAAAGGCGCCTCACTAAGAGGGTGCAGCGTTGTCTTATAAGCCCATCTTAGGCATCATCTGTAATTGATGTAGGACACTAATATCCCCACCTTGGCACCGACAAGAATCTCATACCATTGTTAGACGCGGCCGAGCCCCACATCGAGGTATTTTATCTGCTTTGGTCCAACACGCCAGCCAGCCTCACGACCATTGTTTTAAAAAGCTCTTTTAAGGCTTGCCGTGGGGCAAAGCTGTTCAAAAACACGTTAAGGCTTAAAAAATTAAGCAAGGCTCTCATTAGGCATACGCCTCACCAGCCAAGGCATAGTTAAAGGTGTGCTTTTTATGCCTTAGCACATCAGGCGTACGCCTCAAGCGACCTTTGATTAAACCTTTTAATTTAATTCTTATTTTTGTTTGTTATTTGAATGCCTTAAATAAGTTTCAACCATGTTTAGTTTATTTTTATACATTTTATATCAAACTATGTATATTAGTAGAATTCTGTTCAAACTTTTTTTTACATGTTTATGTACAATTTTTGTATTAGTTAATTCATGATGCAATATGAACCTTTATCTTTAAATAACTATTTAAAATGATTTTAAATGTCCCAATCTTTGTGGTATTTATTAATCTTCAAAATGCTATTACTTTCTTTTTCTCTCTCTCTCTCTCTCTCTCTCTCTCTCGTTTAAAATGAAAATTTCTAATTGAAAAGCGTAAGCCTTATGCCTTGAGGTTTACACCTTGCCTAATGCTTTCTCCCTTAAAAACATTGCTCACGAGTTTATCCTTATGGGGCCCTAAGCCTAGAAGGCGCCTTGCTAATAGGGTGTCCAGTGCTGTCTTATAAGCCCATTTTAGGCATCGTCTACAACCAATGTGAGACACTCACATTCTTGGAAACATCTCTTTTCATACTAGGCCAATAAAAAGTGCGTTCTACCTCCTCTATAGTCTTGTCATGCCCAAAATGTCTCGATAAATCACCCGCATGTATTTCCCATACTAAAAAGTCTCTCATTGATGTCCATGGGATTGCATAACTTGTTGCCTTTAAATAAATACCCATTTTGAAGAATAAATTCATTAACTTCAAAGGGTATGTTTATCTTTAAAGGTTTGATAAATATCTCCAAAATCGGGGCACGATTCATAATTTTCTTTGAGTCGTTCAGACCTAATGATTTGTACTTTCATCTTTAAAAGCAATAAAACTAGGCAACTAAGGGCATCTACCGCTTTGTTTTCAATTTGAGATCGATGTTCAGCATGACAGTATAAACTTGTAAAAATTCAACCCAGCGATCATCGCTAAAGTTCAACATCTTATGGGAATTAATATACCTCAAGGCTTCATGATTGGAATGAAGGATGAATTCTTTGGAAAGCAGATAATGGGGTTAGTGCTTTAATGTTTGCACTATTGCCCGCCATTTCAAATAAAGGGCGGTATGCTTTCAAAAGGGCTGTTTTCATGCATGTTGGTGTTTGTGGTCTGTTGGTTTTTCTGTTCTCATGGGGGAAAGTAGGATTGGTGCATCTACAAGTTGTTGTAACACTCCTTGTGATAGGTTGAGTTCCTTTGCTTTGCCTCATTTAGTTTCTCACTAAATTTGGTGACTAGTTGTTGTTCTTGACTAAGTACTCGTATGCCTATCCCAGACACAACACACTCATCCTCAAACACCTTCAAAAAGTCTAGGAGGTGCATAACTGGCGTGCCGGTCATGCTCCTCTTAATCTCTACAAAGGCTTTAGCTACAACATTTGTGTGATACCCAAATAATTAATATATGTTAATTTTAAATTATGTCAAAGTTTAATTTTATTTGGGAGGTATAACTATTGTTATTATTTCTATTAAGATAGTGGAATAATTGAGATTACATGAGAATATGTGTATTATATGATTATTCGGTAGAAGCATGAGGGGTCATGCTTAGAATTGAAGTAGCATAAGCTAGCATGAGGTGTACATAATGAGGTAAGATTCTAATAGATATTGAAATGGATAATGACATGTGTACAAGAGGTGGCAAGATTATAATATATGTTAGAATGCAAAGTGAAGTGTAAATGTGTAATATGAGGTGTCAAGAAATTAGGCTATTATGGTGATGATTCATTCTTAATTGAAGTCCTATAAATACATATAGAGCTTCCATGAGTTGAACCATAAGAAAGAGAAAGAAAGAGATAGAGAGAATTCAAGAGAGAAAGAGCTTACTTCTTTATCAATTTTTGTAAGTTTTATCAACTATCAGAGGTAGGGGATTTAACTCTAGTATGATGAATGATGGATGTTTTAGTGTATATATTGGGTTTTGATTTATGTAAGGCAATTGATAAACATTCATAGTGGTATTTTTAATGTTGATTTTGATCAAATATTTAGATATGATATTTAAGGTATATAATTGAGCTTTTTATTTACTATTTTTGTGATATTTGAAATTTTGTTTATTGTATAGGAATTAAATTTCCTACTGGACAATTGTAGCTCACCCCATATGTTTTCAGGTCATCGTTGTTGGAGGCACGTATTAGAATTAGGGTTAAGATTTGGAAAGATTATCTTGTTGATTTATTTTATTTGTTATTTCTATAAAGTTGATGTAAATATTATTTAATGAGTTGAGCAACGTATATTGATGATTTTTGGGTTAGCCACTACTTTCCATAGTTGTATTCATGGACAAAAATATCCACGATATCTTCGATATATCCACGATATATCAGTGTATCCGTACCCCTTGATACGATATCTAATTGATATATCTTTTCTGCTAAATATCTTTATGATATTGTTGATATTTTCGATATTATTGATAAAGTCTCGATATATCCATAATATCTTCTTTCTTTCACATCTTATCGTCAATATATCGAATATATTGAGATATATCCACTATATCGAAGATATATATCAACGATATCAAAATATTCGTTCTCTTGTTATTGCGTCAAAATTATTACCTCTTACTCTTTTAGTATTAATTTATATAAATATTTCAAATTTTCAATTATACTCATGGCTTAAATTATGTATGAAGTAACAACTTTCATTTACTTTGTTAAAATATGGGCAAACTACATATTAGCGTCACCCACTTTACCCCAAATTTCAATGTGGTGTATGAACTTTCAATTTGCACAATTTAGTGCACTAACTTTGCATATGTGTGTCAATGTGAGAAATTACTGGACGGACGTCTAATATCTAATGGGGAAGCTAACGTGGCCTCTAGCTGGCGCCGACATGGCATAGCCCTGGTCTCTAGCTCACTCAAATTGCCCCATGTTCATGTCACGTGAGCTGCATGTGAGAGTAGTTGCTCCTGTACTCATTCTACTGCCAATTAAGCTTACGCGCTGTGCACGTCAACACTTTACCTTCTCTATATCTCTCTTGGGCACAATCTAGGGCTGGACAGAGTGCGCGATTGGAGAGCAGTGAGAGCGATTGAGTGAGAGAGACCCAAGGGCGATGGAGAGCACCTGATCTGGACAGCGCTGAGTCGACGCTAGGGCTTGCAATTTGCTGGGTTTTTGTACAAGAGATGAAGGGGCGAGATCGATTTTGCGGTAAGTGTCGCTAAACCTAAGATTTTTGGGTTTAATCATGATTAATTATGTGGGAAAAATGGATTAGGGGTTGACTGATTGTTGATTTGAATATTATATGCTTTGCTTTGGGATTTTATATTTGCAAAGGAAATGGTACATCTATGTGTGTGCGCATGGTGAGGGTTTTATATTGCAACTGAAATGGGTTTTATGTGGGTTTTATGTGCATGCGCATGGTGATGATCAGACCAACTGATCCACTTTTGGTCCCCCACTACACTATCAACTACATATTATATGCTATTCACTTTTGGGGATAACCCACTTTTGGTCCCCCACATATCATCTAGCAGGTGCAATAATTCAAATCTGAAAATTACGAACCGATTGTGACCTTTACCTGCAACCGATAGGGACCTTCACATGCAATTTTTACTTAGGAAAAACTTCATTTTTTTGTCATGCTTCTGACTTGAAATCTTCTATATGTGCAGTCATATCTGTAATCGATTTTGTTTTACACTATGGAGGAAATCTTGTCACACAGCCAGAATTTAATTATATGGGAGGCAGCATTGAGGTACTTCATGATATTGACACAAACTTCGTAGGGGTGCCTGACTTTGGTGTTGTGTTAAAAGATTTAGGGTATTTGAAGTACAAGAATCTGTGGTATGTTATTCCTGGAGAAGATTTTAGTACGGGACTTCGACAGTTGGCCACAGACAAAGATGTGTTGGAGATGGTAGGGTGTTTAGGAGCACAGGACTTGGAAATGCATGTTTATGTTGAACATGCAGTTGAAGATGGAATTTATGATCTTGTTGTGGATGAAGAAGATACCACTGAAGTTGGTGCAAGATTTGAAGAAAGTTACCAGGCTGACATTGAAGAGGATGGTGATGATCTTGAGGGGGATGAAGAAGATATCAATGAGGTTGATGCAGGAGTTGAAGAAAGTTTCAATGGTGATAGTGAAGATGATGGTGAGGAAGATATGTATGATGTTGGTTTACAATATGATGATGATAATGCTGGAGTGGGTGTAGACTGTGAAGAAAATGAAGGTCATGCTGGTTTTGAGAGTCCTGTTAGTGACAATAATGATTTTGCTAATGGTGACTTTTTTGTGTCCTTTGAAAAAGCACCCCATTTAGACTATGGAGACTCAGACACCCTTATTAGTGGGAATGACTCATCAGATGATGATACTGGACCAAGGAAACCACGATACCCTGAGTATAAGGAGCCTGAAGACATTAAGAACATTGAGTTTGAGATAGGGAAAGCTTTCCAAGATCCACAACAACTAAAAGCTGTTATACGAAATTATGCAATTGCTGGTGGTTATAACATTCGGTTCTTGAGGAATGCCAATGATAGGGTGACTGCAAGATGTGTGGAGGGGTGTGATTGGTATATGACTGCATCCTATATGCAGTTGGAGAAAACCTTTCAAATAAAGATTTATAAACCAGATCACACATGTGCGAGGGCATTTAAGAATAGGCAGGTTAACTATGCATGGTTGGCTAAACAGTGTTTGGGTAAATTTAGAACTAATCCAGATTGGAAGTTGCCAGATTTTCAAAACAAAGTCATGGAGGATTTTGTGGTCAAAATATCGAGGAGTCAAGCATATAGGGCTAGGAGGTTGGCCCTAGAAATGATTGATAGCTCCCACCAAAAGCAGTTTACATGAATGTGGGACTATGCAGCAAAGCTGTTGAGGACAAATCCAGGGAGCACCATCTAGCTTCTCACTGACAAAAGAGATGGCCCCAATGCACAACTTGTATTCAAGAGATTTTATGTCTGTCTTCATGCCATAAAGAATGGATTTAGAGCTGGATGTAGGCCACTAATTGGAGTAGATGGATGTCACCTTAAAGGACCTAGTGGGATGCAGTTGCTTGCAGTTGTTGGTTGGAATGGAAATGATCAGATGTATCCTATAGCATATGCTGTGGTGGAAGCTGAAACCAAAGATGCATGGATTTGGTTTTTGACACATCTATTTGGGGATATAGGATCACCAAATCATCATAAGTGGTGCTTCATTTTAGATCAACAAAAGGTATACATGAAAACTTAACTTTTTAAATATATTTATATTTATTTTATTTCATTTTGCATATATTGCATCTAATATCTTACAAATTTGTTGCTTATTATGTTCTTTAACAGGGTTTGCTGCCTGCATTTAAAGAGGTAGCTCCTACTGTTGAACACCGGTTTTGTGTTAGGCACCTCCATGGTAACTTTAGCAAGCAACACAAGGGGAAGCAGTTGAAAGATGCTATGTGGGATGCAGCAAGGGCCACCACTGTGGCTGATTTTAAGAAGGAGATGAAGAGGATCAAGGACATAGAGGCAGCAGCTCATACATACCTATTGGCTTTACAACCAAATTGGTGGACCAGGTCTGCTTTCAGCACATTTTGTAAATATGATGCCCTTTTGAACAATATGTGTGAATCTTTTAATGGGTATATTTTAGAAGCAAGGGATAAGCCTATTATAGAAATGCTTGAAATGGTTAGAGAAGCCTTGATGATAAGAATGCAAGAAAAGAGAGAATTCATAAAGAATTATAAAGGGCCAATCTGTCTAAATATTCAAAGTAAATTGGAGGATTTGAAAGTTGAAAGCAGGAAGTGTTTGCCCACTTAGTGTGGGCAACGTATATATGAGGTCAAGTGTTTTCCTAATAAGTACATTGTGGACTTGGACGCAAGGACTTGTAGTTGTAGGAAATGGGACCTCACTAGCATACCATACATCCATGCCATTTCTGCTATTCGCCATGCAAATGAAAAGCCTAAGGATTTTGTGAATGAAGCATATACAGTTGAGACATACAAGAGAACATATGAGTATATGATATACCCAGTGTCTAGTAAGAAGTTTTGGGCAGAAACTGGACGTCCTATTGTGCATCCTCTATCACAAAGAAGGCCCCTGGCAGGCCAAAGAAGCTAAGAAAAAGAGAGCTAGATGAGCCATGCGACTCTTATAGGGTTTCAAAGAAGCATGTACAAATGAGGTGTGGAAAATGTCTTCGATATGGGCACAATAAGAAGACCTGTATAGGTCAAGTTGCTCCTAAAAAGGGAAAGGCTCCTTTAAGTAAATACTGTAGTTGGTTTTTTTGATGTATGGTAACAATTTAAAAATTATGTATTTATATTATAATTTTTTTTTTCTCAATTAACAGGCTAAGAACAAAGCGCAAGCAGTTGGGGGAGGTAAAAAAAGAGGAGGAAGTGCATTTGATAGAAGTGGCAAGTTGCAGCAGGCAAGTGTAAGCACTGGTGTTGGGTCTACTAGAAGTGGAAATGTGCAACAGGCAAGTAGGAGCACTTGTGTTGGGTATAATATAAGTGGACATGTGCAACATGGAAGTGGGATTACAGGTGTTGGGTCTATAGGTGCTGGAAAGTTGCAGCAGCAATGTGGCAGCCTCGGTATGGGTTCAGTTACTGCAAACAGGGTGCAAGTACACCCAAGCCAAAGTAATGGTGTTGGGTCTACAAAGGCTGACAAGGTGCAACAAACTAATAATGACCCAGCAACTCAAAATGTAAGTATATGATTATAATGATTATATAGTAATGTAAAACAAATGTAATTTTATAAGTTTTTTTGTTACTAATTATGTTATCTTTTGATTGTGTTTGGTGGACAGTTAAGGACTCAAAATGCACCATTCTTCTGGCATGGAAAGCCATGCATTCCAGTAAGCTCTTTTCAGGTAATGCATTTCTTGGTTTAAAACAAAATGGATTGAAATTTGGTTGCCATTTTCTTATTTATTTAGGATTTAGTGCACATACTAAAATTTGTATACATTTCCAATTCATATGTAGAATCCAACCCGGTGGTATGGAAAATTTATGTCACAACATGAAAGTTTTGGCCAGGGACAAAGTACTGCTAGTGGAGGGAAACAAGCACATGGAAAAGCAAATAGCTCCAAGGGGAAAAATGTGACTTGATGGATTTTGTATTTTGAAGATGTTATTTTGTGTTATGGAACATGGGATATGGGATTTTGTATTTAGAAGATGGTATTTTGTGTTTTGGAATATGGGGAGCTTGGATTTTGTATTTTGTTCTTCAATTTTAGGTGAAGAACCATGCATTGAACTATTCATATTTTGTAGACAATGACATGTGTCATGATGTCCCCCCCTTTATAGCATATATATCAATCAGTTATAGTTGGTTTGTTTATAGCATTGAACTGTTCATATTTTGTAGACAATGACATGCATTGAACTGCTCATTCCTTTTTCTATTTGAGGGCACTCTGTAAAACCTTTCCATCTCATGCAAATTGACATAAAAGTGCAGCAAATATTCATCCGAACAACCAAGTGGGGTGTCTCAAATGCTCCAATTGAAGTTCATGGACTTCGAAATAGGTGCTTTGCAGAAGTGTCATTCTCATGTATTGAACAAGAAGATTCAATGATAAATGGGAGTTGTATAAATATAGTTTCGTGAGGTAGTGAAAAGGCAAGAGAGAAATCATCAGGAGCATATATGTTCATGTATGAGAAACAGAAAAGGCTTGAGGATGATTTAATTTTGCTCATCCATAAAAATAAAACCCATTTAACAGAAAATTAAATTAAATTAGGCATGCCTGTGGAAAGTATACAAATGATAGCTGCTCCAAGTCAATAGAGAAGTCCTATTAAAATGGTTTTCGTTTACATTGTTGGAGAGAAGGGAATGGATACTTATTAAGTTGGTTATAGTTTAGAAATTAAGGAGATAACTCTTAATTAGAAGAGGGAATCATTAAAACACAGCGGATGTGCTAAACATTGGTTTCTCTGTTATATTTATTCATCTTTCAATCTGTGTTCATTGTAGCATCAATCCTAACATCTTGTTTTAGCATGACAGAAATCAACCAGCGGGACTTACTCTGTGACAGTCATTTTACTGGTAAGCTCAGGAAGTGCAGGGGCATGTGTAATAAGAGTATGTTAAAGTTGTAGATCACATAACAGAATGGTAAGGATACCTCCACCCATGGTATTAGGTTCTGGAGTTGAGCATTCCGTGTCCAGAAATCCAGCATGTTTTTTTGGGCTATTGTTAAGTTGTTTCTGGGATTATTCTATGGCTTGGCTTGGCTTGGCCATCTTTGGCCCACTTCAACAAAGCTTTATTGACCAAAATGAATGCAAGCAATATGACAACATTTTAACCCTAACAAACACTTTCATTGCCATTCAAAAAAGAGGAAACGAATCCTCTCTGTTCATTCCATTACAAAAAATTTTTGGGCATCATTGCTACAAAATGCAAATAACCTTTTCAGCATATTACTACAAAAACCACAACACTTCTTTCAGCACCCATCTTCTAAGACAGAAACAGCACCCCTCCTCCATTCCTCAAGCTTTTTTTCTTACTCAAATATATCAGCACAACCCCAATGGTAATTACCCAAGAAATCACCAATGCGACCCAATAAATCCTTTCCCTTGCCCGGTATCCTTCAATCCTTCTAAGTAATTTAGGGACAATTTGCTTTGATCGTAGGCAAATTGGTGGATCAAGCCAACTAAAGTACCCACAAGAACCATCGGCCTGCCAAACAAAAAAAAAAACCTATCAAACATTTAGTGTCATCAGGTGATAAACATTTGCAAACAAATATACAAACCAATAAATTACCTTGTAATTTGGGCAACCATAAAACCTGCGACCACGATTGTTATCTGTCCACGAAGTTCATATCCTAGACCTGTCTCCACAATAACAATGATTTGCCTCTTGCCCTGCCATCTACTAACCCCCATTTCAAGATGGTGATGAAGATTAGTGCCAAAGTACCCCACATTACGCAAATTGAATAAACAGTACACAAATTTATTGGGTTAGAGTCTAACATACCATAACAGAGGATGAGGAAGATTGCGAAGATGTAGTTGAACGAGGCATCTATATAGTTGAATACACAGTACGCAAAATGGATCTCGCCCCCTTTCTCTCTTGTAAAAAAACCCAGCAAATTTCAAGCCCTACCGTCAACTCAGCGCTGTCCAGATCAGGTGCCCTCCATCGCCATTGGGCATCTATACAGTTGAATACACAGACCGCAAAATCGATCTCGCCCCCTTCGTCTCTTGTACAAAAATCCAGCAAATTTCAACCCCTATCGTCAACTCATCGCTATCCATATTAGATGCCCTCCATCGCCATTCGGCATCTATATAGTTGAATACACAGACCGTAAAATCGATCTCGCCCCCTTTCGTCTCTTGTACAAAAACCCAACAAATTGCAAGCCCTAGCGTCGACTTAGCGCTGTCCAGATCAGGTGTTCTCCATCACCCTTGGGTCTTTCTCACTCAATCGCTCTCACTGCTCTCCAATTGCGCACTCTGTCCAGCCCTAGATCGTGCCCAGGAGAGACATAGAGAAGGTAAAGTGTTCATGTGCACAACGCGTGAGCTTAATTGGCAGTAGAATGAGTACAGGAGCAACTACTCTCACGTGCAGCTCACGTGACATGAACATGGGGGCAATTTAAGTGAGCTGGAGACCAAGGCTATGCCACGTCGGCGCCAGCTAGAGGCCACGTCATCTTCTCCATTAGATATTAGATGTCCGTCCAGTAATTTCTCACATTAACACACATATGCAAAGTTAGTACACTAAATTGTGCAAATTGAAAGTTCATACACCACATTGAAATTTGGGTAAAGTTGGTGACACTAATATGTAGTTTGCCCTTAAAATATTCATTCTATCACTTAGTGTCGCACAATTTTTATTCCCTATACAATATATATTTGTCTAATACACATTTAAATTATAGTATTTTGATTTTAAACTGTTTATTAGAGTCTAATCATTGTTCCCAAAGTTTCAATGAAAATATACGTTTTTCACTAACAATATCTGTCATATCTTTAAATTAACATCGAAGTTTTCAATATATCCAATATATCCATGTTTTTGGACCTTCGATATATCCATCGATATCGATATTTAAGTTCTTCGCTGTATTATATTTTATAATTTCAAAGGAAATTCATTTTTGGAGAGTTTTTTTTTTTTTTTTTTTGTGGAGCTAATAGATTTGAATGTGTTTTTTTCATTTTTCGGGTCATTATATTTTGATACTTAGATTCCCATTTCTTTAGGTAATCGGTGATTGGGACTATTATAGCACCAAACCCTTTAATGAATCAATGGTAGAAAATAACGAGCCCATGAAAGCTGCGAATTTCATGGATGTTTTTGGGTTCAGACCATTTTACTATCGCTTTAATCTTCTGCGAATCAGCGAATCAACATATACTCGATGAAACTATAAACCCTAAGCAAATGACACTATCAGTGAAAAAAAAAACACTTCCTAAGGTTAGCATACAAACTTGCTTCTTGAAGAGCACTACAAACTTGTGTAAGGTGGTCCTATAAATAAGGATGTCATCAAAGTACACAACTAGAAATTTACCCAAGGTTTAAATACTTATGTCATTGTATTATTCTTTGTGATCCCAATTGCATTTGTTCAGTCTCCATTGAAGTGATTGAAGGCTTTTCATTTATAAACCCACACGTGAAAATGGAAGTTGTCAAGTCTTTTGTTCAATGTTTTCTTCTAGTCATGGTGTTGAATATATTCTTATCTCTTCTTCCAAAAATTTTGATAACCATGTCCAAAATAGAAGGTTTCTCATCACTCTCATCTTTAGAAAGGAGAACTGTTGGGAAGTTTCATCTGTTTATACTTGTCATTCCAGGGATCATCAATATCGTAGTAGACTCATTGCAGCAGCTGCATAATTCCGTTAATTGGTCCCAATAGAGATTCCACTCTTTGTTGGCATGTCCATATTTAAAAATGCAACCTTTTTTATTACTTACATAATGGTTGGGCTAGAATTGCTATAGAGATGAATCCATTTGTTATATTCCACCTAAAGGATGTATTTCTGGCTATGACAGACCAAGATAAAGAGCAAACAATGGATCCCATTGCTTGGAATTTCTTTCATTTGAACTACAAATGCAATTTTATTTCCTGATAGGAGTTATCTATGCTGTGGTCACACCCATTCTTCCTTTCATTGTTGTCTACTTTGCATTGGCATATTTAGTTTTTCGTCACCAAATCATCAAATAATACAACCAGAAATACGAGAGCAAAGCAGCATTGTGGCCTGATGTGCATCGGCGATTAACTATCACTTTAATAACATCCCAACTTTTAGTAATGGACTTGTTGAGCATAAAAGATTCTAAGAAATCAACACCCTTGCACATTGTACTTCCCATTTGATTCCACAAATTATGCACAAGGGGAAATATAATGAGCAATAGTGTTGACTTCTCAGAATCTTTCATGCTCAGCAAGTCCATCAGTAAAAATTAGGATATTATCAAAGTCATAATTAAACGCCGATGGACATCTGGATAGAATGCTGCCCCACTCTTATATTTTTGGTTGTATACATTGATAATCTAATGACGAAAAATCACATATGCAAAAACAAAGAAGACCAAAACGAAAGGCATAAAAACGGTTGTGACCACATAATACACAAGTCCCATAAAGAAATAAAATTGTATCTACAAATAAAGAAAAGTCTAAGCAACTGGGATCCATTGCCTACTCTTCCTTATGTTGGTCTATCAGCCCTAGAAATGCATCTTTTAGGTTGAACATAATCAATGGATCCAATTTAAGGATCTCTACAGCAATTCCAACCTAATCATCAACTATTATACAAGTAATAAAGAAAGTTGTGATCTTTAATATGGACATGACAAACTATGAAATCTCTATCGGGGACCAATCAACGGAATTATGCAGTTGCTGCAATGCGTCTACTGCAACATTAATGAACAAATGAAACTTCCCAACGCATTTGCTCCCTAAAGATGAGAATGATGAGAAGCCTTCTATTTTAGACATAGTCATCAGAATTTTTGGAAGAAGAGTTAAGAATATCTTCAACATAATGATTGGAAGAAAATCTTGAAAGAAAGTCTTGACAACTTTCATTTCCATGCGTGACTTCATAAATGAAAAAAAAAAGAAAAAAAAATGCCTTCAATCATTTCAATGCCAGCAAAAGACTGAGCAAATGCAATTGGGATCACAAGGAATAATATAACAACATGACCTTTTATAAGTAAATTTTTAGTTGTTTACTTTGATGATATCCACATTTACAACAAATCTGATGAGCAACATTTGGACCACCTTACATAAGTCTATAATGCTCTTCGATAAGTAAGTTTGTATGCTAACCCTAAGAAGTGTTCCTTTTTCACTGATAGTGTCATTTTCGTAGGGTTAATAATCTGCTATCCACAGAAGATTAAAATGATAGAAGAATGGTTTGATCCCAAAAACATCGATGAGATTTGCAGCTTTCATGGGCTCGCTACTTTGTACCATTGATTAGTTAAAGGGTTTAGTGCTATAATGGCCCAATCACTGATTGCCTAAAGAAAGGAGAATTTAAGTGGACAAATGTTGCAGCTAAAGTCTTGGTAGAGATTATGAGGAGAATGAATGAAGCACAGTTATTCACCTCTTACACTTTTCAAAGATGTTTGCGGTTGATTGTAATGCGTCTGGGATAGGGGAGAGGCATAGGAGGAGTACTCGACCTATGAAATGGAGTTTTATGTTGTAGTGCAGATATTAAAGCACTCGCACCATTATCTACTATCCTCCAAGCTGATCGTAAAGCCTTGAGGTATATTAATTCCCAGAAGAAGTTGAACTTTAGACATGGTTGTTGGGTTGAATTTTTACAAGCTTATACCTTTTTGTTGAAACATTGATCTAGAGTCCAAAACAAGGGGGTGGATGCCCTTAGTCACTGAGTTCTATTGCTTTCAATGATGAAATTACAAATCATTGGTTTCAACGACTCAAGGAGATTACGAATCGTCCCTAGATTTTGGAGATATTTATCAAACCTAACCTTGAAGATGAATAGAGCCTCGAAGTTGATGGATTTATTCTTCAAAACGAATATATGTTTAAAGGCAATATTTTGCATCCCACGGACATCAATGAGAGATTTTTTAGTGTGGAAAATACATGCAGATGGTCTATTGGGACATTTCGAGTGTGACAAGACTATAGAGGAGGTAGAACGCACTTTTAATTGGCGTATCTAAAAAGAGATGTTGCCAAGATTGTGAGTTAGTGCCACACATGTTAATTGGCAAAGCATAAGGAGCAAAATACAGGCCTCTACACTCCACTACCAGTGCTTAATTGCCTACGGTAAGATGTAAGTATTGATTTTATGTCAGGTTTTCCACGTACCTTTAGGAAACATGATTCTATTTTTGTTCGTGGACTGTTTCTCTAAAATGGCTCACTTCATTCCCTATTCCAAAACTTTTGGTGTTTAATAGAGATATCAAGTTCATGAGCAACTTTTTGAAAACCTTTTGGCACCTGTTAGGTACAAAATTAAAATTCTCCACTGCCTATCATTTTCACACCGATGGTCAAATTGAAGTTGTCAGTGGAAGTTTATGAAACCTTTTAAGGAGTTTGGCAGTTGAAAACAATAGGAATCGGGATTCCATTCTACCCCAGCCCAATTTGCATACAACAGCTCAATTGATAGGTCTATAGGGATTATAGGGATGAGTCCATTTGAGGTTGTGCATATTACAAACCTAGGAAGCCTTTAGATCTCCTCCCTATGTCTCCTCATGTAAGGATTTGTGAGTCAGTTGAGGCGTTTGTTCGTCATGTTCATGATTTACATCATGAGATTAACTAGCGAATTCAACCAAGCAATGAAAAAAATCAAATACAAGCTCACTTACGTAGGCGCTATATGGAATTTAATGTTGGAGACTGTGTTATGATTTGAGTTAGACCCCTCTAGAGCTGTTTGGAAGTTGCAAGCTCATAGTGCTGGACCATTCAAAGTACTCACATGGGTTGGCCCAAAAGCAAATGTTATTGACCTAACATCTGACTATGGGATTAGCTCTACTTTTAATATAGAGAACCTAATTACTTATAAGAGTCTCACATTTATCCCCGATGAGCCTTTTGTTGACCCTCCCTAGTAACCAAATACTGCACTCATCCCTAACCCACCGCCCCTTAATTTTCCACAAGCACAAAAAGAATACATTTATGCTATTGTTAATTAAAGTTTAAGAACTTATGTTTGGTGCCGATTCCAAACGAACCCTAGGTGCTAACTGCTAGGTTTTGTTTCTTGCTTCTCTGATTATTTTCTTCTTTACTTCTCTAGCTTTAATCTCTTTGTGTTGGAATATATTAATGTAGAACATGCACCTTTAACTTACAACACAAAGAAATTAAAGTTAGAGAATAAAAGAAGAAAATAAGCAAGAAGCAAAACCTATGAGTCAGCACCTAAGGTTCGTTTGGAATCTGCACCAAACGTAAGTTCTCAAACTTTAATTATCTATAGCACAAATCAAACCCTAAAAATTTAAAGTCTTATATAGACTCTAGTACATCAAATAAAGAACTAAAAATGATAACCCCAAAATAAAAATAAATAAAATAAAAATGGAAATAAATTGACCATCTGTTCCTAAGTCTCGTCTAGCCACAAGGTAACCAGATGGGCTAGCCTCCAACAGTGTCAATGCTCATACACATGCGTGATAGGTGGTCTAGGCTAAGTGTCTGCACCACTATCTCCAATTTCTCCAATGCATTAGACAAGTGACCCCTAAGAAAGTTCCACGTATAGTGTATAAGTGTAATGCAAATGAATACATGAGACTAATATGTAAGTTGGTTAGATTATGGGGTATGGTTATCGATCAAGGGGCCGCTGGGAACCTAGGAACGTATTTAGGCTTCATGGTCAACATCCCATATATAAAACAAAAAGGCCAATCAATAGTCACAAAATGAATATAAGAAAAATATAAACAAAATACTGATAATTTTTCTCTGAGTATTAGAAAGTAGGATTAAAGCCATGTCATCCACATTTTTTCTGATCACAAGTCACTATCATGAGTATTCATAACAAGATTAGTTAAATCATCATGGCATTAAGTAAATTCATTTGAAGGGACAACACTCAATCAAGATATTCATATAACTTTAAAAGTGTATATATATATATATATATATATATACACACACAATACAATTAGACAATGGGCTTATCTCCATCACACTCATCAAACTCGGAATCATCTTCTACCTCATCACATCCCTGAGGTGAGTACCAAAGCTGTGTCAATTGTGGATCCAGGCACGTCTAAGACACTCAATACTTAAACAGACATACATAAGGATTGGTTAATGATTAGCCTACGCAAGATAACAAATCTCAAATCAAATAATCAATCATACAAGATACACAGGCAATTTTTACGTGGAAAAACCACAAAACCTTGTCCAGTTTGAGCATTCCACATTTCCACTATGTGCAATCGGAGAATACGAGATTTACCCGACATATGATAGACCACTACTTAATCCACCCTGTTAGCCTAAAGGTTTCATTTAATGAATATATTATGATTTTGATGATAACAAAGCATTGATGATTATGAACTAATGTTCATCATTTAAGTTGATCATTCTAAGCTAGGACTTTCTACACTCAAAGGTGCTATTATAAGAAGAAAGCCAAGAGACCAAGAGAAGCAAACAAAAAGAAAGCAAGAGATCAAAAGGCGATCAAAAGGCTTCATCAAGTGAAAGATCAAGAGAAGCATAGAGCCTCAAAGAAGAGAAGATTCCAACTCTCAAGAACCCCAATAAGAGAAGACTTTAAGTTATTGAAGACTTGGGTATTTGGGTGAGTTAAGATTTTATGCAAATGGTCGAATGGTGAAAGATCAATGACTATGAGTTGTATAGACCATGACCTAGAAAAACCGTAGGACCTTTGAACAAAATGTTTTTATCACATAAGTGGCCTAAGTTGATAACCAAGGACTTAAATGATCATATTTCATGAGAATAAGCTAAACTAGCTAACTTTCCTAGTTTAGTCGACCATATCAACCTTATGTTACGACTGAATTTTTAGCTTCTGGAAAGTTTAGTCGACTAAACCTTGCGGGAAAATTTTGACGGCTAGTTTTCAAAGCCTTAAAAAAGTGTTCTAACGGCTATTTTTTTAAATGGGCTCCTTCCCAACGGTCATAAAGCATTTAAATATGAATGATTGATATTATATTTTCTTTGTACTTTATGGTCATATGATTTAGGGGGAAAATATGACTTAGTGGAGCAAGAATATTATATACTTGTTATATTGATATATAATATTATTAATTGAGCTTAATGTAAGAATGTATGATGGTCTTACAATTGATATGCTTTGGTATCATGCATACATTAACAAATGGTATAGATGCATATTAATGATAACCATTAATATTATTTCCATACTCATTTATTGGTATCATTATGCATATTGCTAGGGGGAGTATGAAAATTGTATTTATTTATTACCCTCCAACAATTCTAATGCTTATTGTCTTATGATCAACATCAATAGTTTGTTATCATCAAAAAAATGGGATTTTTTAAGCCTCAACGTTTCATTATATGAATATATTATGATTTTGATGATCACAAAACATCGATGATTATGGACTAATGTTTATCATTTAAGCTTATCATTATAAGCTAGGAATTTTTATGCTCAAAGGTGCTATTATAAGAAGAAAGCCAAGAGAATGATGGAGACAAACAAGAAGAAAGCAAGAGATCAAAGCGCAATCAAAAGGCTTCAACAAATGAAAGATCAAGAGAAGCATAGACCTCAAAGCAAAGAAGATTCCAACTCTCAAGAACCCCAATAAGAGAAGACTTGAAATTATTGAAGACTTGGGTATTTGGGTGAGAGTTAGGATTTGATGTATATGGTTGAACCGTGAAAGCTCAATTTATTGACCATGACCTAGAAGAACCTTAGGACCTTGAACAAAATGCTTTTATCACATAAGTGGCCTAAGTTGAAGACCAAGGACTTAAATGATCATATTTCATGAGAATAAGCTAAACTAGCTAACTTGCCTAGTTTAGTCGACTATATCAAGTATCAACCTTATGTTGTGACTAAATTTTTGGCTACTAGAAAGTTTAGTCGACTACCAAGGGTATAAACGACTAAACCTTGCGGGAAAGCTCTAACACCTAGTTTTTAAAGCCCTGAAACTACATTTTTAAATGGACTCCTTCTCAACAGACATAAACCATTCGAGCCTTTATAAATGGTATCTCAAACACATTGGGAGTATGGATTAACAAAGGGAAAAAGAATATCCTCTCCCTATCCATTATCAAGCCCTAGATCCATATACTTGAGCTTTCATTGTTCATATCATATAAGATTGAGCTGAATTCTTTATTAACCTAATCAAGAGGGATTTGTTGTTGTACCTCATTTCACGTCTACCTTTAAGAGAGATTGAGGGTTGAGCATAATCCTTATTGAGCAAAGGGGATTGTCTTGTTGTAAAGGTTTGATCTACACCCACAAATAGATTGGGTTTGATCTTCACCCAGAAAGAGATTGTGTAAAGGTCTGATCAACACTCGCAAGTAGATTGGGTTCGATCTTCACCCGGAAGGAGATTGTGTAAAGGTTAATCTACACTTAGAAGTAGATTGGTTAGTTGACTTATAATCCTCAAGCGGAGTTCTTAAGGCGAGGACGTAAGTGGAAACACCAAACCTCGTTATATGTTGTGTTTGATTTCTATAACTCTCTCTTATTTATTTGTTTTCTTTAATTGTGTTATCTGTATCATTGTTTATATTTACTATATTTGCAAAAGTTTTCAAAGTTCCATTTATTTTGCATTAACCCAATTCACCCCTCCTCTAGCGTTGATTATTGGGCCAACAAACTTGACGCTCCTCAAGTCCTACTCCATGCAACACTTTAAGTCTTCGATTTATTGCCACACTTGTCAATTCCCTCGGATCAAATACACGATTTGCCTTCACTAGATGTGCTCCCATATTGAACTCCACAATGCTACCATCTTTAGAATCCACCAAAAACTCAACCATATCCAATGACTCAAATCTTCCCATGCAAATGGTGTTGATGGTTGTGATTTAATGATCTCTATGGCATAAACATGTAAATCTCTCACAAAGGTTGCCTAGAGTTTGGTAGAAAGCTCTCACGATGATGGAGGCTAATAGGGTAGGCTTTCTTGGGGTTTCATGCTAAGGATATTGCTTATATAGGCTCTGAAAAACGCCCATAAATTAGGTCACAAGTTGGATCAAAAAAAGCAATTGAATAGAAATAGGAAACTTTAGAATCAGCTGTGCTCGATGGATCCAAAAAAATGTATGATCAATTGAACCCAAAGAATCTATATTAAATTAGCAAAGAAGTCCCAATCGATCCAATAATATTCCGCAATCGATCGAAAGTAATTAGAATCTATTTCCACTTTCTAAGCAACATTCAATCGATCAAAGAAATGTCCCTAATCAATCAAACATAAGAAAAATCTAATTGCACAATCTAGGTCACTTCTAATCAATCAAAGGCAACTCTTATCAATTTCCTAGCAATCCTAATGGCAATGAGAGGTCATATTTTTTGATAAGGTGGCAATGAGAGGTCACATACTATCCACTTCTGGTATTTTTGGGCTCTATGTCACTTACCTTCCCTAATGAGTGAGAATAAGCTCACCAATGAATCTTCACTTGATCGAACTTGAGCATTTGTATCTTCACACGAACATAGAAGCTTCAGGTAGACCGATGCACTGAAGACTTAAACATATAAACCAATATTTGCCATAAACTCGCAATAACTTTACAATATATATTAGAATTTGACAATGTTGTCACGCAAATTTGATAAAAAGCAATCTGTTTGTACAACTGGTATCCAAAAAAAATCTTTTATACAAAAGTGGACAACAATGATCTGTTTAGATGCTTTTAAAAATTAGATCAATCAATCTAGAACAACTTATGAACATCAATTTCTTTTAACTGCCCAATGTTCTGCTTGCCGGTTCCACCTTAACAAACTCTCACTGCTCTTTGGGCTGACATCTGTGAGATATAATTACTGTAAAATAATTTGTTAGTGAGAGTCATCTAGTCTTTTAGTCAAATTAGAGTTAAGAGTCCTAATGTTAAGGATTAGTCTTCTATTTATATGCTTGTAATTGGTATTTTTTTAGCATTAATAAAAATTACCACTTTCTCGCAAAGTCACATGGGTGCCATTAAGGGATTAGTTTGGGCTGAAATCTTGGTAGGAGTAAGGCCTAGGATAACCCTAATCATTAATATAGGAGCGGCAAAAAAAAAAAAGGAGGAAGAAGACGAAGATGCGAGATCATTGGGATTCCTCTACAAACTTGGATACCATGATACTATCTATGCTCAACTCAAAGGATAAGTCTGGAGAGCACCTTGGAGCACAAAATAAATTAGAGAGAGAAGGGGAGAGAGGGTCCCCATTGACGAATACTTGGTAGTGGATTAAACAAACTGAAAGGTCCACAATTGATCAATGTTGAGGAGGAAGTGGATAGGCATTGATGAATACAATTAATCCAAGTACACTTGAACCTAATCTCGAATGATTTACTGGGTGATTAGCCCTTTTGATGAGCGCAAGTTTAAAACGAATGTGACTGATTTTTTTAAGCAGTTGAATTATACCTTTGTGTTTTAGGCAATGATGGAAAAGAATGTTTTTTCCCCTCTCTCTCCTTCCTTTGTTTTCATATTCAACTGCAGAACATGAGTACAGTTGCATCACACCTAAACCTATTAGAGGCTGCTAAAAACACCCAACCACGTTGCTTAGGTCACCTAGTCTATTTTTGTCAAGATCAATGCACAAGGATGGCTTGACCAGATGTATGATGCTCTGATTGTAAGTCACTGATCGAATATTCAAGGCTTTGAGAGGAGGGGGAATGGGGTAGGGGGCCAAATTTCTACTCACTCTCGCTATGGAACCAAAGAACACAAGTGAGATGATCTATGAATTCAACGACTTTGATCAATTGGTCATGTGTCCTACCCACTAATTGAACAATAATAAATTTTTAAGATCTAATTAGGTGTTTCCATTTAAGCACTGAAGTTCAGTAGAGCACATGATATAGAGTTTTGAACATGCATGTTTCTAGAAATTCAAACAACTCAAAAAATCCATGCTTATAGGATGCTTTTGAAACAATGATATAGAGTTTTTAACTTGAAACACAACCAAAGTGACTTCCCAACTCCTTTTATGATTTGAAAATCACAAAACTTGGAAGAAGCAGCAGATTGCACAAGTTTGTAAGGCTTACTAGAAAAAGATAAAATTCCTATGTTATAATGGATGCATAAAAGCAGACATAATGATGTTATCTATTGAAATTTTCTTTTACAGATTGACAGAATGGAATATCCCAAAATATTTATGTGACTTATAAGCAAGCAGGACAACAAATATTAGAAGCCACAAGCCCACAATCATAAAAGGCAAAAAAAATATTAGCTAGTATGGGGAGACTCACCATCATCCCTAATGAGCAGATAACTGTTTCACAAGGGAGTCATAATATGATGGCATGTGATCAATATCAATCATTGACCCCAACATGCATAGACTGGCTGCGTGACAATATTTGGTGATACTCAAATGGTCCAATGCATCTCCAAAGGATGATACAAACTTCCCAACTCCAAATGAAAGAGAAGACACCTTTGGTAATTTAAACAACATGTTTAACACTAGAAGCTTAAATGTATGTTCATGCGGCACATAAATAACATCTGGTTTTACAGCAATCATAAAAACTGACACCAAAAAGAATAACTCATAAAGACATTGCAAAGTGTCCACACAGAAATATCATTAGAAAAGGGGACTGACTAACATGGTATAATCAGGCTGGAAGATTGTTAAATATCTATGATTACAAAACACTTAACAAGCTGAGAATGACCAATCGTATCTATATAATAAGTGCAGCTGAAATGCAGTTGTCGGTGAAAATTTTTTGGTGTAAATTGTTACCATTGATACTGGAAGAAAATTTTCTGTTATCGTTGATCTATGGTCATATAATCGTCCCAATTAAACCAGGTCAACAATGCGAATCCTATTCTAATATTCAAGTTTGTCAAAAACCACACCTCTCTTTAGAGAAGATTTTAAATGTTTTCGGTTTGATGCTGGCTCCATTAAAACTGCCCCCTTGTCGCTGGTGCTACAATAATATGCTTCAGACATGTCTTTTACAAGAGAAACTCCTTCAAAGCTCAAATTTAAGCCCTCTCTTGTGTTGTCTGAGACCCATATACATTGGAATTAAAATGTCGTCATGCAAAACTGATAAAAACCAATTGGTTTATACAACCATTTCTCATAAATTTCTTTTATTGAAAAATGTATAATAATGATCTGTTTAGTGGAAATAAGAACAAGAAAACCATCCTGATGCTTTTAAAAATTTATCAGCCAATCAAGAACACCTTATAAACATGAATTTTTCTTTGCCCAACATTCTGCTCAGTTTATAAAATCACAAGTTCGCTTTTGCGACCTAGTTTTAATCACATTTAATCTCCCCACTAGAATGTTAGGGTACCAAAATGTTTGCCCATCAATCTTAACCATTACCACATTCTTAGCTAGGATCATACTACAAATAGCATTTGATACTGTTTTGTTTTGGTCCAACATACTCTAAACCTTTTTACTCCCAAGGCATAGTCAAGATTTTTTATTTTAGGAAAAATTTAATCAAGTTAAATTGCTTTTTTTGTGGTTAATTCACCACTAAGTCGTAATACAATTATTGGAGTAAATTGGATATTTTCTTATTTCTAATCGTAATTTGGATGTTTTCTCAATCTATTAATACATCCACACCATTAGTTCATTACATAGAGTCACCATTTTGCATGTAAAATGATGTAGTGCATTCCTAGATTATCTATATATATACACACATATATACAATCCCAATTAGGTCAACACATGTTGATATTCACTGATCACTGTGACTCGGATCATTGCGTGACATCGTGCTTGTGAAACAAACCCTACATATATACATGTATATATCGATCAGGTAGAGATGTGCTGATATAAGGTATATTAGCATCATGCATAATGCATTGGCCCCATGTTCCCAAGTACAACTCCTAATATGGGTGCTAATATAACTTATATTAGCACGTCCCCACCTGACCACCAACCTATATAATATATATATATACATGGGGAGGGATCTGTTGACGCCAAGTGTAAGACTTTTAACTCTTACACAACTCAATATCTTTTTGTAGGAATAATATTTCACCAATCCAACCATTGGATTAGATACTCCACTCATGCACGTCAACCTAGTGAACATGAATTTTTTAATTGCCAAACATTTTGCTTAGTTTACAAATTGCAATTTCACTTTTACCACCAAATTTTAATCCCATTTAATCACCATACCAAATGATAAGGTACCAATTTTTTTAGGATCAAACTAAAATTAGCATTTGATGTTGTTTTGTATTGGTCCAACGTATTCTACACCATTCCACACCAAAGGCATAGTCAATGTTTTTCCATATTAGGAAATCATATGGGTATCACGAGGCCATCTCAAGGGTTGTGTAAGGTAATATTTGATCTTTGTTGCTAGAGAAATCCACTCTTAACAGAAGCTAGTGGACAGTATCTGGAGGATGGTATTCGAGGGCAGAGAAAACAACAGAAATCTTGAACTGGACAATCGGGCAGGAAAAGGAACAAGGGATTCCCTTACTCACTTCTTATATGGGTGGTTATAGCGCTTTCCTTCTTCTAGTTCAGGACTTGAGGAGCAAGAAAGGGCCTTCCATTAGCATTGTATATGTAGTACCAATCTTATCAAGGATTTTGATATAAGATACATACAGATTTTTAATTTCAATATTATTGACTCAAAAAGTCGATTATTGGGTATCTGGAATTTGGGCCATAAGGCCATTAGATTAAAAATATAAGTAGTGCTATTCCGCTCTAATTATCTTCATTAATTTCTTTCCCTAATGATGTGGCAACAGCCACATCAACACATGGTGATTTTTATATTATTTAAATGTAAGCCACATCACACCAAAAAAAAAAAAAAAAATAGGGAAAAGATTAGGGAGTAATAGCATTTTTCAAAAAATAAAGTATTGAAATTAAAAGTCCACATGCATCTTATATGAGGATCCCTATAAAGATCAGGAGGATATGTATACATATATATGATATATGAAGTACCATGTAACACACTAATGCACAAGGTACAACGGGTAATGTGGGGCTGATAAAAGTTATATTAGCACGTGTTTACTTGATCGTCATCCTATATATATACACACACAATGTTTAGAACACGCCACTATGTCTTATACAGTCATTGAACTGAATGTTTTCCAAAATGTAATACAGAGAACAAAAATATGCATGCCACTAACACCGATTGTAGATGCCTAACTTTAGTTGTAAATCTATAAAGAGCAGAAGATCCATGACTTCAAATTCATTTCATTTTCTACCAACTTTCTTAGCAACCACGCAGAGTATAACTGTGTTTGGCAGCCATAAAAGAAAGGACAATAATTCATTTAATAGAAAGGAAAGGAATAGAAAAGGAATTCATTTCCCTTTGTTCTATTTGGTATGGATGGAATTTAATTAGATCTTATAACTCTTTTAATAAATCCAATTCCCTCGAAATTCCACCCCTTTAGGCGGGATTTCAGTACATGTATCAAAATCCCATCAAATCCCTTTTAATTCACTTCCCGTTATAAATCCTTCCATTCCAAACACTGGAATTTAAAATAATAAATTAATTCCTTTCCATTCCCTCTAAATCCCTCCTTTCCAAACACAGCGACGCTTTGTCAAAAATGAAAATGCTGAAATTCTAAAGTACAATGCAGAAAAATGAAGTTCAATTACCCAGCTAAATGAAACGGAAAGAATCCGAATCAGACAACTGAGAATTTCTTCAAATTATATATCAATATATATATGTACGACGAAGAGAACAAAAGGGTGCATGAATATTGATCGAACGAGAAAGAGTCATCAATGGCCGGGGAGTACTGACCGAACAAATGAACTTTGCCAGAATATTGATCGGAGGGTCGAGATCGCCGGGAAATGTCGACCGAGCTTGGTCTGGTTAGGATGCGAGAGCAACGGAGCGCGACCGCCATTGATTTGGATAAAGGTTTGATGATTCGGTGGGTCTTTTATCTAAAGGCTAAAGACTTGAGAAGGTAAATCACCTTGAATGATATGCATATCTATCTAGCTTCAGTACTATTATTATTATTATTTATACTATTTTTAAGGGTTGGGAGGCATTAATCTCTTAATTCCCTCTCAAATTTTTTTTCTTTAAAACCCTAAAATAATTTTATCATTATGTTTTAATTAAAAACCTAAAAAATATGAAATAATAATATCATATTCATTGGAAATCAAATCTATTAAAATCACTAACCAACTAACTTATTATCCTATAATCTCTCTAGGAAATAACTAAATAGTTGTGCACGCATATACATCGGGTGTATAACCACCTCTTATAACAATATATGCAATTGGTTCAACGACAATCTGGATTCTAAACAGATCTTGTTGGGTCGTGTTTTCCAACACATTTGAATTATAAGGAAACCACTTTCCTCTTATATTGATGTCATTTGAACAAGAGACCAATTATTGATAATTTGATATCACAAAAATTCCTTTAGACCCCTATTTATCTTACAATTTTTAAGGTTTTTTGGGAAAATATAAAAGGTTTCCATTAAAACTAGTTGCATCGTCCATTAGAAAATATCATTTTGAACAATTTTATAAAATAAAGTTTTTTCAAAATCTGTCATTTAAGTAGATTTTTTTGGTCATTTGCAATGTTTGTTTCATTTTTACAAAATATTTAATAAAAAATGGGTAAAAATTCTACTTAAACAATAGATTTTGGAAAAACTTTCTTGTACAAAGTTGTTTAGAATGGTGTTTTTTAGTGAATAACATGACTAATTTTCATGAAAACTTTTAAAATTTTTAATAAAACATTAATAAATTTAAAATAAGTAGGGGTACAAAAGAATGTGTTGTGGCAATAGCTGCCCCTTTTGGATAATGATTCTCCTTTTGAAGCTAAAATCACTATCAAGTTCATCAACCTTCAACTTTGTAAGATGCAAAGAGCTATCCAACCCACTTTTTCTCGAGAGAGATGATCGAGCACAGACCGTTTGGACCATTTGGAACAAATCACATAATTGGGAGTCGTGCATAATCTTTATGTTTACATTTGTTTGCCATGCATAGATCCCAACCATGCGATCATGTGTAGACTATCCGAGACAATCTGCACCTAATATATATTTTTTTTTTTCACATGGTCCTCTCCATCTATGTATTGCAAATAAGAGGTGACATGGAGCTTCCTTTGTGCTAAGTGTGAGTACGTTCTACCTCATTTTGATTATATCCAATTAAAATTGAAATCTATTTTATTAAGAATTGAAATCCATTTCATTTAGGTTTGTTAAAGGTGGTTTTATTTCTAATTTGGGGATCCAAACAGTATTTTATGCATAGCTTCTAGCTATTTTGATTGGTATTGAGCATGTATGGCATAATGGTTGGCACAAACTTTGGTTGGAAACAAATGTTATAACAATATATTAAGTCCATACTAGAAAACTAATACACATGGAATATAATAATAATAAACAATACGCGTACCTGCGGAAATCATTTAATCCAATTAACAAATCTCTACAAAAGAGACACACGGTTACAAAGCCGGTTTTCCTTTACTTGCTCCTCTTGTCTTTATGCAGCTACCAATGGGACAGGCAACGAGGGTTTTCAACTCATGGAGTGTAAAGGGACTTAGCCTATTTATAAAGAACCTTTATGGAGTCTTTCCCTTTATAAACTCCTTAACCTACAAGGAATAAGCCCACACTTTATAATCCCACATCACAAACTAAGGTGCATTAGAGCCCAATTACTTTATTGATCATGCCATATAATGGGCTATGCCATATATCATTGCAGGCTAGACACTCAACCCGTTTTTCACAATCCAGAAAATCAATCAATATAAGCCCACATTATATAAAAATTCTAACATCAAATTTAGCCACAATCTTTCACTGCCTCCAAAATCCATTTTATATTCCTCCTTGGAGCTTAAAAACCCAATGGCTTAACTGCTAATTTTACTTAAAATCTATGGAGTTTTAATGTTCTCACATTTTTAGAAAATGTAATTGTAATACCCTGAATATTTATTAATTTATTTTACGTATATATTCAGTAGAATTGTACATAGATGGGTAATTTTAAATATTTTGAGATTAATTGAATGTTGGGAGACATTATATTAAATTGATTGAGTGGAAAAGATTATTAGATCATGTGATAATATATATATATATATATATATATATATATATATATATATATATATATATATATATAGGTGGAGGAAGGAAAAGACAAGAGGAAGAACGAAACAGAATAGAAAAAAAAAAAAGAAAAAGAAAAGAAAAGAAGGGAGATTAGTTTTCGGTGGAAGAAGAAAAGAAAGAAGAAAAGTCAAAAGAAAAAATAAAGGAAGAAAAGTGGTGTGTGAAGAGAAGAAAAAAAAAAAAGAGAGAAAGGACGGGTAGGTGTAGAAGAAAAAGGAAGAAATAAATGAAGAGAGAGAAAGGGAGATAAGGACGTGAGAGAAGAAGGGAGAAAGAGAGAAGGAGGGAAAGAAATAAAAGGAGCAGAGAGGAGAGAAAGAAGAAAGAAACGAGCAGGAGGAAACCGAGAAAGGCTCTCAGAGGGCGGGAAGGAGGATGGATATTTGCAGGAGGTGGGAGCTTCAATCCCATGTCTATTAGTATGGATTTCGTACTTTTGGAGCAAATCAACGCGTCTATATTTGTGGTTTTTCATATTATTTATTCATTTTTGAGGTAGGGGGTTTAATTCTTGTACAATGAATAATAATTATTTTGAAGCATATGTTAAGATTTGATTTATGCAAGGTGATAATTATTGATGGTGATATATTTGAGGTTTATAATGGTTGATTTCATTGACAGTTGGATTATATTTGAAGTTGATGATTTGGAGTTCGTATTATTTGATATATATATTATTTTGAATATATAAATGCTTGCATGTGATTTTTGAAACATTATTTATTATATAGGAATTGGATTTCCTACTGGGCCGTTGTTCGCTCACCCCTATATATTTTCAGGTGATAATTATTGGAAGCACGTAATAGAATTGGGGTCGAGATTTGGAGAAGTTATCGCATACATGTATTTTTATTTAAAACTGATGTAATTTTATTTATTTGGTTGGCTAATATATATTGATGATGAGTTTTGGGTTAACCATGGCTATCCGCAGCTGCTCAATACTCTGTGTTTTCAAAAGGAATGTATTTTTGAAAAGGTTTATTTGTACGGAGCTCAAAAAAATTGTACGTGTTAAGGTTTATAAATTTTGGGACGTTACAATTTGGTATCAGAGTTAAGGACGACTCTGACTTTTGGATGGGAGATGATGTGGCAATAGTCCCCATAGGACCAACAATCCCAATAGGCCTAAGATGGGTGAGGGTGAGGGTGAGGTTGAGTGAACCAATAGTCCCAACAGTCCCAATAGGCTCAATAGGGTGAGGGTGAGGTTGAGGGATGAGTCACATATTTCACATAAAAAGGGGACAAGTCCAAGATCCGGGAAAAATGAAGGTATTGTTTTTATATGAGATGGTATGGTTGAGTTAGTACTGCGTGAGGTACTGTGATTTATTTGAAATTATTGATGATAAAATACAATACCTTACTGTTTCAAAAAAAATTGTTTTTCTTGAGAAGGGAAATTTTTGTTTGATTTATGAGCTCTTTTAAAAATCAGACTTTTGCAGCGGAAGTTTAGTGGTATAACCAATAAGTATTTGATCTGAGGTTATTCAAATTTCAAGGACGAAATTTCTTTTAAGGATGGTGGAATGTAATATCCTGAATATTTATTAATTTATTTTACGTGTATATTCAGTAGAATTATACATAGATGGGTAATTTTAAATATTTTGAGATTAATTGAATGTTGGGAGACATTATATTAAATTGATTGGGTGAAAAAGATGATTAGATCATGTGATAATATATATCAGAGGCGATCCCATTAGCACGTGCTGATGTAAGTTACATCAGCATTCTGCATTGGGGGTTGTACCCTTGCATTGATTCAATTCTCTTCACATCTTACTAATGCACAAGGTACAACTTCCAATGCAAGTTTTGATATAAGTTATAGCAGCACATGCTTACCTGATCATCATCCAATATATATATATAGGTGGAGGAAGGAAAAGACAAAAGGAAGAATGAAACTGAATAGAAAAAAAAAACAGAAAAAGAAAAGAAAAGAAAAGAAGGGAGATTAGTTTTCGGTGGAAGAAGAAAAGAAAGAAGAAAAGTCAAAAGAAAAAATAAAGAAAGGAAGAAAAGTGGTGTGTGAAGAGAAGAAAAAAAAAAAAAAAAGAGAGAAAGGACGGGTCGGTGTAGAGGAAAAAGGAAGAAATAAATGAAGAGAGAGAAAGGGAGATAAGGACGTGAGAGAAGAAGGGACAAAGAGAGAAGGAGGGAAAGAAATAAAAGGAGAAGAGAGGAGAGAAAGAAGAAAGAAACGAGCCGGAGGAAACCGAGAAAGGCTCTCAGAGGGGGGAAGGAGGACGGATATTTGCAGGAGGTGGGAGCTTCAATCCCATGTCTATTAGTATGGATTTCGTACTTTTGGAGCAAATCAACGTGTCTATATTTGTGGTTTTTCATATTATTCATTCATTTTTGAGGTAGGGGGTTTAATTCTTGTACAGTGAATAATGATTATTTTAAAGCATATGTTAAGATTTGATTTATGCAAGGTGATAATTATTGATGGTGATATATTTGAGGTTTATAATGGTTGATTTCATTGACAATTGGATTATATTTGAAATTGATGATTTGGAGTTCGTATTATTTGATATATATATTATTTTGAATATATAAATGCTTGCATGTGATTTTTGAAACATTATTTATTGTATAGGAATTGGATTTCCTACTGGGCCGTTGTTCGCTCACCCCGATATATTTTCAAGTGATAATTATTAGAAGCACGTAATAGAATTGGGGTCGAGATTTGGAGAAGTTATCGCGTACATGTATTTTTATTTAAAACTGATGTAATTTTATTTATTTGGTTGGCCAATGTATATTGATGATGAGTTTTGGGTTAACCATGGCTATCCGCAGCTGTGCAATACTCTGTGTTTTCAAAAGGAATGTATTTTTGAAAAGGTTTATTTGTACGGAGCTCAAAAAAATTGTACGTGTTAAGGTTTATAAATTTTGGGGCGTTACAGTAATTATGTTGCGAACAAATTTGCAAATCTTGGACTCTATCATGCTGGCTTCCATTGGTAGTGGACTTCACCATAAGAACTTTCCTCATCTTTATGCAGAGATATATTTAATCTTTTCCTTATTATAGGTTTAAAGCATAGTTTGGCTTTTATTCTATTAACTAGATTTTGATGTAATTATAAGGGGCTGTTTGGGAACTTCAAAAACTGGTTTTTAAATAAACCAAATTATAGTTGGTTTGAAAAATACTATTTTTATGCCTTGTTTTCATAACAAAACTGAACTGATTAGCAGGAAAAAGAGATTTATCAAACAGTGCAAAATCAAAACTAGCTCAACTAGCTAGATTTTTCAAGTTTTCCAAACAGCCCCTCAGTCACCAATATGGGGTTTTTTTTTTTTTTTTTTTGTTAAATAATACGCAGAGCCTTGAGCACATGATGCCAAGGGTTGGGGGTGCCAATTAACCTAGTTGGGATCTCTAGACTCTCCTTGCTGCTTAAGAACCTTTTAATTAAAATTAATTATAAAAAAAAAAAGAAAAAAAGAAAAAAAAAGGAACTAATTCCAAACGACTATTGAAGGAAAGAAAAAGGGGAAAAACAAAGAAGTGAACTCCAAACATAATTGCTGGAGATAAATTTTGACATTGTCGGCTAACAATATCATTGACCTATGGCCACAAAAATTTCAAAAATTAGTATTTCAACTAAAACTTGGGTGAAAAACATTTTAGTGCCATGTACTTTGTCCAAAGTTAATTCTATTGAATCCGTTTTAAATTTTATTTCATTGATTGTTGGGGATTCATAATAAATTATAAATAAAAATCACGATAAAAAAATAAAAATAAAACTATGTTAGCTTCTTATATATGACCTCTTTATTTCAACATGGGGAATATGATATGATTTTATTATCATTTGTGAGCTACTATTTGAAGTCAATGGTAGAGCCAGGGGGCCTTTGGGAACACGTGTCCCCACTGGCCTCAAACAATTTTTTTTTTTTTTGGTGATAAGTTACAATTTGATGACCATTTTTTTTTTAAAAAAAAATCTAGAGCTTTCAGTTCATACTTTACAGAATTATAGCACGGTGCCCCCATTGGAGATAATTCCTGGCTCCGCCCCTGTTTGAAGTAATTGATAATTGCATGTTACTGTGATTTTATGGCTGGTGGTTAATCTTCTTAGTCTGTAATAACACTCAATTTTAATTTATGAGTTTTAATTGTGTATTGGCCAATTGATTGACTGCTCTAGCTTGTAATCATTTGATCATTAAATTTAATGGCCGTTGAAATTAAATATTTGTGACTGTTAGAGTTTGGTCACAATTGCACGTCTTTCATTGCTTCAGCCGTTAAGTTGTAGTAAATTGGATAATGAATGGTTTATAATGGTTTTTTTTATTTATTTATTATGTGGCTTTATACCACTTTCATATCAGGGGTATTATAGTATCTGTTGCCAATGGTTATAAATAATTATTATCATTTTGTTGAACATTAGAGCATGTGTTATATCACCATCAACACATGAACATTTGGGTTTCATTCTCTTAAGAATATTCTCATTTTTCCTAGATTGGATATTCAATAAGTAATTAGTGGCAACAAGCATGGCAACTGCTTATATATAATAGAGTTATACTCTCTTTGGACATTAATTAAAAGAGAAGGAAACAAAATCAAAAGTCTTATTGGGCCATGCCTCCTAATGTATTGATTTATTAGCGCACTGTGCATGCAAGTGAGGCAACGCGCAGGCATGCTACCTATGCCTAGACAGTTGTGTTTCATAATTAATTCTTAAATTTTGAATTATAAGGGCATACTTTAATGTGATATGTTATGTCTATTATTTTTGAGTTATTGAATTTTCTCAATATATTATGTGATTTTTGTTTTTATTCATAAAGAATATTAAAAAAAATTAAATTTTTTCTTCTATGTTACAAATGCGGATATGTTCCTTTAAATCTAGAGATAGTGGGGGTCTAGATTTTTGAACAAGTGATTCTTGAGATTTTTTAACCACGGATTGTTATGTATGTGATGTCCACTATACTTGAAGGGTGTAGTGATGTTAATTGGCACATCCAATCTAGTGTTTTTGTGATTTCCACTGACTATGAATTTTAGTTGGGAAGTGGAGCTCTTTGTTGGAATGTCCATCATGAAGGTAGAGCTTATAACTCTAGCTTCAGCGAGTGAAGAAGCAAGTTGGTTATGTGATTTAATGTTTGAGATATCTATGTGGATATACCAGTTCCACCTGTCTTGCTATATTGTGATATGATATAATTGTGATAGTACTGTTGCGATTGACAAAATACACCATAGATATTGCAGTGAGAAATCTAGATCTATATGATCATTGTTTAGCAATGACTCAATGAATATTAATTATGTGATGATCTTGTGCGTTGATACTTTGACTATGAAAAGATCTGGAATACATCGAAAGGGATGGAACTTAAGCCCAAAAATATTTAAATCGCCTCTGAGGCTACCCTACCTGGGAACTAGAGAACTCAAGAACTATGTTAAAGGGTCAAACGAATCGTAGAGTGGTTTGTGAGTGGACATGCACAAAATATATAGTCTCAGACTGATAATCCATCCCTATAGTGTGATGCATGTAATCCTGTAACGTTTTGGAGGTTGAGATTATATCTTAATGAGTTCTATAGCCCTTATGGGTGGGATGTTAGAGTTATAGAAGCATCCTTGATAGACTCACCTATATGAGTTTGGAAGTGGGGCTGTTTTCTATGAGATCGAATTGGACTAATTCTTTAAAACACTCATAAAAACTGGGATTAAGCACATGGCCGTAATGTGCTAGCATATAAAACTTGTATGGAAATACCTTGAATGTCGTGTAATTTTCATATCCCAACGTAGTCTTAGTTTCAAGGCTTAGTCCACTTAATTTGACTCTAATACGGGAATCGCTGAAAAACTGAGTGAGAATTTCAAGGTTTTGCCACTCTCATGATGTATGAAGTTCTAACTTTGCCCAAATTATTTTATCTAATTTTTCATTAAAATAAGTGGGGGATTGTTGGAGTTTATTTTAATAAAAATTAGTAACAGTCGAATTGGGTAACATGTGATTTTATTGATGGTTGAATTTACTTATTGTGTAACCTCAATTTAGAAAATTATGGCTACATTTTTAATTCTAATGTTACCATTACACTTTCTCACCCTATATATTGAGGACATTCCGCAAGCCTTTTGAATAAGATTTTTCAGTATTCTTTACTCTTTTATTTCTTTCTAAGTTCTTTTATATTTTTCTATTTTTTTTAGTATAGTTGTTTGGGCAAAATAGGGTGTTTGGGAGAAGTTTCCTCTTCTCTAATTATGCAGATTAGAGGAGTTGCAACAAAAATCTAAACTGTTGTATCTTGGAGGTGGCGTGCTAGTAGAAACTACTGCATTGGAATATACCCTTAGTGGTGCGAACCGTATTAAAAAAAGCGACCTGATCCGTGCTTCAACTTAACCTAATTTTGTGTACTTCACTATTTTGAGGTAAAATCTGTATTTGACTCCAACATAAATCAATTCGGAACCTTTAATAAGTAGTTTCAGTATAGTCCAATTGTGGACATCCGTTTGTTTACTAACGGATGGCGCACATGAAATCACATAAGCGCTTATATGTTGTTGACATGGACTCAAAACTAGAATATATAAGGGGTCAATTTTCCAACCACTTGGTTGCACGTGTGGTCACGTGTGCTATTCCATCTCCAAAATGAATTAATAAAACTCTTACTGGAAACTCCATTGTCGGATTGCTTAACAACTTCACATCGATTAGGGGTGTGCACGGATCGGTTTGGAGCGGTTAGGAGAGAAATCACAAACCAACTAGTCAAGGACGGTTTGTAAAATTTTCAACCCATCACTAAACCGTTGGTCCTAAAAACCGACGGATTGGTTGATTTCTTTTGGCGGTTTTGAACCAACGGTTTGGGCAGATTAGACAGATTGTATCATTCCCTTTCATAAATTTTATGAAAATTGTCAAATGGCCAAAAAGTGTACTTTTATAATCTTTATGATGATGGTTTGTTGATTTCTTAGCAAAAATGTTTAGAGACAAACCTTTTTTTTTTTTTTTTGGTAAAAAGAGACAAATCATTTAATATTCTATAATATCAAATCTCACAAAATAATTATAGATCAAGCAACAAGAAGTTAAAAAAAAAAACTATAATGACTTAACATGTTCTTGTAGAAAGTGTATATATATATATATTTTTGATGAAGTAGTTTTAATATATATATAATTGAAAGTGGGTTGGTTTGGTTTATTGGCGGTTTGACAAAATTCAACTCACCAACCAAACCGAACCGCCAAATTTATTACTCAACCTACCCAAACCAATCTGCCTATTCTCTCAAACCGCTTGGGTCGGTGCGGAATGGAGCGGATTGGTTTGGTTTAGCGGATTGGGCGGTTTTTTGCACATCCCTAACATCGATCATCTTCTCATTTCTTCATATTATCCCTACTTTGCCCTTATTATGGATTTGAAAATCCTATTTTAACCCCCATTAGCGTTTAATAAACCCTTATATTTTGATCAGATTTGAATCACTTTGTAGTCAGATTTGTGATTTTGTATAAATATAGAGGCTTATTAGATGTTTATAGGGGTAATATGTAGAGAGCGAAGATAACAGTGATTCATATATGATCAAAATAATAAAAGTTTATTAGATGTTGGTAAGGGTAAAATAGGCTTTTCAAACTCATAAAAAGGGCAATGTAAGGATAAAACATCAAATTTTGATGGTAGACCCCAAATTGCAACTCAATTGATAATTTGGGTACTGAATTGACGCAATTTAAACTTTGGACCCTAAAGTGACTTGATCCAAACTCTAGACCCTAAAATGCAATTTACCCTAAAATTTATTACGATATTGGAATTGGAGACACCAATTTCTGACATTGGCCACGGTATGTATAAATCTAATCTCTTCCTTTCTATGTGTGTTTTTGATAATATTGTGATGAAATATAATAATTTTAAGTCATGCGAAAGCTTATAAAATACTCTTAATGGATTGTGAATTTGTAGGTGAGAATATTACATTTTACAATTTAAAGATCTAAAAGATATAAATGTTTATATTATTATTATAGCAAAATTCCCATACATCGCACGGGTTGACCGCTAGTTCTTATGATAATGCTTCACCATCGTAATGTCATCTAATGCTCTGTTTGGTCGGAAGGATGGAAAAGTAGAAATAAGGAAAGGGATGAGGGATAGAGTTTTCATCCGAGAAAAAAAACCTTTGTTTCTTCATCTTTGTTTGATAGGAGGGAGAGGAAGAAAATAGATGAAAAGGAATAATCGCATATTTTACTATTCTACTCTCATAAAGTGAAATGAATAATCATGTTGGAAGAGTATTTTTGTAACTTCAATTAACACTCCATCTTCGTTCTTAACCAAACGAATGAAAATGTCTCCTTCCATCCCCTTTTCCTTTCTCTACTTTCCTTTCTTCCACTTTTCCTCTCTACTAAACAAGGGCTAAAAAATGGCCAAGCATATAGCGGTGATAGAGAAAAGTGAAGCTCTTTTATTTTTTATTCTTTTATAATGTTTTGAACTTACTAATATAATTTGCGAAAGCACCCAGATGATATGTTGGCTCAATCTCCTTATATTAGAATATTTCCTCAGACTCGTGCAGACACGCAAAACAGAACAAAATGAATATAACTTTTTTTTTTTTTTTGGCTAAGACGAATATACCATTTTATAAAGGATAAAACTTGGCTACTGAATCTTGTATATGAGTTCCTACTGAAAATCGACGTGGGGCATCATATTATTGCGGCAATGCATATTTTTCCTTCATTCATGTACGTCTACTCTATAATGGTCCATTTTGGAAATGCTCATGTCTAGTACATGCCGCTTGATTCGGTTTATCTCATTAGGCAAATAATAGGGGTTCACCTTTTCGGGGTTATTGAACACAAAATCTTATAGTTAAACCCAGTAGCCAAAAGAAGAGAAGCTTCTCCATTCTCCAACACTTCAACGGGACATAGAAGGGGTCTATTATTGCCACCCCTTGATTTTATTTGCACCCCTCACTTGTTTTAGTTTCTTAAGGTTTTATGAAAAAATTAAAAGATGTTTATGAAAATCGATCTTAGAGTCTAGTAGAAAACATCATTTTGAACAACTTTACAAAAGAAAATTTTTCCAAAACATGTTGTTTGAGTTACAGTCTTTAAATTTATTTATTTATTTATTTATTTCATTTTTGGCAAAAAAAAAAAAACCCACTTAAATGACAGATTTTGAAAAAAAAAAAAAAATTTCTTCAAAGTTGTTCAAAATGATGTTTTCTATTGGATATCACATTCAGTTTTCATAAAAAACTTTTATATTTCTCATGAAATTTGAAAAATTAAAATAAATAGGGATGCAGATAAAATGAATGGATGGCAATAACCAGGCCCGACACAAAAACCTACAAGAAACAAGAAAACTATGTTGGTAATGGAATCTTCGAGGCAGATGTTGGCGTTGACTCAATCCGTTGAGCTTCAAGTAATTCATTAAAATCTTGCAAGCATGAGGACGACACATTGGCAGATAGTGGCAAGATGACCTTTATTTGCTTCTCTACTGGGTTCTGCTCTTCAAGGTTCTTGAAGTAAAACTAGCTATAGCATAATACTGAAATTTGCATTCTCTAGCGTTTCAAGTGACATTATTTTAGTATGACTTTATGTTGTGATCAGGGTTTTGAGACTTTGATGAGTGCCATTGATTCGTTTGAGCTATGTTGGTAATGGGGTGTATGGGGAACTGATGTTGGGGAAGAGTCTTTTTCTGCTTTACACTGTGCCTTATAGTGGGAGACAAACTAGTGGCACTACTTGAATTTACTCAAAATCTTATTTATTTAAGAATTCAGCGTATCATGCTAATTAATTAAATTTCTATTATTGATAGCATTATTAGTGCACATCAAATTAATAGTGGCGTGTTACTAATAGATTGTGTAGCATGTAGGCTTTGTTTCCATACTCGCCATGTAGCCATGTAGTTTCTGTTTTTTCTGTCTTTTATTATTATTATTATTATTATTATTAATGTGTTCTCAAATTTTATATTTTCGTTTGAGGAAATCTTTCTCAAAATACCAAGGAGAAGAGTTTAAAAAATCTTTGTACCGAAGGTGTGAGATGTTTAATACAAAATTTTTTAGAATTGATTCAATTCACAAATTCTATTATCACCAAGGCCCATTTTGTGACTCAATTATCTCTTCCAAGTGGTTGGGGGCATTATAGAGTTAATTACAAAAAGGAGTTTTCTGATGCTCGTCTCACATTCATTATTTGAAAATATATCAGTATTGCCCATAAGTTTCTTTTCAATGTTCCAGTTTTTATTGATATCCCTTCCTGCATAAATCTTGGAATAACATTTATTGTCATTTAAATTTGGCATCTTACAATTAGCAACTTGAATATTTGCTGGGTTGATACCTATCCCTGATCTGATCCCACTACTTGAAAGATGTTGTAACTTTTCAAAATCATTTAGGTTGTAAAATTGTTGGTAGGAGGCATAACCAATGTCGGTTTCAAAACAACCCCCTCCCCCCCCCACCCTCCTCTCACTCCCCCCTTCTGATGTAGGACAAGTCACCCCGACTCGTTGGATGAAGGCTATTGCAGTTGCTAGATCATCAAAAGTCATCGCAAAAGCTAGCCAAATCTAATTGGCAAATCTAGTTAGACTTGGAAAAGTTGCTCCCAAGAAGGCAAAACCAGACCTAAATCTAGTTATTTGCTTATTTTGCTTATTCCTTTCCCATTTTATTGTTTTCCTAGTTATAGTATAGTTTGTTATTTCCTTTTCCTAGTTAGTTTAACTTGTTCTAGTAGAACTAGGATTTCCTATTTCATAACTTTAGTTCTTTATAAATATAGGCTTGTAGCTTATAGGCAATTAAACTTTTGATTAATAATAAGGATTTACCACTTCCCACATTTTGATTAATAATATAGGCTTGTAGTTTTCTTTAAAGCTTCAAAACTTCGGACCACATACGTGTGCGCACGTACATAGCCCGCCTTGACCTAGACCCGGACCGGCCAGCCGTGTCATGACATGGCGCATGAGAGATGTGACGTGGCGAACACGTGGCTTTATGGGCTGATTTTATGATTTTTATTTCATTTACTGTTGGGTCTTAATTTTTATAATTTATAAGTGTCCCATACTAGTCGTTGGACTTTTATTTCGTGTTATTAATTGGGCTATTATAAAAATTATTATGACATTTATTTTGGGCCTTTATTAGTCCAAACTAATTTCAGCCATACTGTAATATAAATAGTGGGTTTTTCTTTACATGGATTAGGAGTACATTCATATTATCTTCTCCATCTCTTTTCTAGTTGTATAAAGTTCTTTTATATTGTTTTTACGGGTAACTGATTGTGGACGGGTTCACCATACTCTCCTTGTGGACGTACCTATAGAAGAGGGAGCTGCGAGTTTTAGGGTTGTATCTTGGAGGTCCTATCGTCCGTCAGCACTTGTACGAACACCTGTACGAAGGCAATAGTTCCTTTAGGACAATGTGATCTCACGTGCTCCCACAGGCCAACTCTTCTTACTTTTTTTATTTTATTTTAATTCAATATTTCTTGTGTTGATTCTTGCTAATTTAAATTGTGACTATTATGAGATTTATCCGTGTACAATTTCATTGTATTTTATGATTTTTAATTTGTGTTGTAAATTATATTCATGTTTAATTTTAATAAAGATTTTGTGTCGATCGTATTTCACTAAATGCACGAATATCTCCAACAATCTAAAGGAACTATGGCTTTTCTAATTACTAGTAAGTGAAGCACGCGCAAAGCGCGTGCCTGGCATTTTTTGAAAGATTCGTGGTGACGTGGTTTTATGTGGTATTGTTTTTTGCATGTGATTGAATGTGTAAGAAAAAATTTTTTTCTTAATAAGTGACATTAAAAGAGTACTAAAAGAAATTAACTAAATGTAATAATTGGGTAAAGAATAGATATTATAAAGAGATTTTTTAATTTCTTGGTAAATGAAATTTAAGTATATATACATGCCAACTGTTACAAAGTAATTGTAATAGGAATTGTATTCTGTAGATTTTCTCAGTGATTTTGTAGCTGGAATTTTTGGTATGCTTGGTGCTATTTTGATAATAGCTGATTTGTAGTTGTTGTGTAGAGCATTTTCTTCGTTGGCAAGTTCTTGAGTCTTGATGTACCTAAACAAAGACAAAGTATGTAGTTATGATAATGTATTGGTTTGAAAAAGTAGTTGAATAAATGAAAAATATGAGGGAAGTTACTTACTTTGATTTTGTATTGTAGCAAATTATTAGAGCTAATTGTGTTGCTGATGTGTTGTAGTTCGTCTGCAAATTGTTTTTTTAATATAATTTTGTAAGTATGTGTTTATATAAATATTGGTTAATGAAAATGGCTGAAGTTTTTTGCTTGAGCTCATCATACTCCTTGTGGGAGTTTGAAGAGTAGTAATTATTATATATCTTCGTCTTCAGCCAAATCAATATAGTGTTTATTAATATCTGCACTCTCCTGAATTGAATCTGCGTATAAAGAAACGGTAATTGTGTTAGGTGATGCTAAATGATATTGATTAATAGATAAATTTGTTATGATTTTTAAAAAAAGTTATTAAATGGATTGAGATATTAGAATAAGTAGGGAAAATGTGATTACCTTATATATGTTCGGGAGATGGCGTTACTCTCTTTGTTGGTTTAGAGAGTTGGTTGTATAATATTGATGCAGATATTGGAGCTAATGCAACTCTCTATGCCGTTCCATTGGTTTTTTGGTACAAACTGGTTGCATTAGCTCTTTTATATGTATAGTTGTTATACAGCGCACTGAAAATATTTGAATTATAATTTGTTTAATGATTAGTAAAATAAATTGTTGATAGTGAGAAAGTAGTGTAATTGAAAGAGTTAGGATACGAACCTTGATTGTTTCTGGGAAAACATGACAATGATAGAGGTATGTTTTTCCAGAATCCCAATCGAGTGGCTGAAATATGTATGAGAATAGTTGTAATAATGTTAGAATGTAAGTTGTTATAAATAGGACTTAAAGAAGAATAAGTAAATGATAATTAATATTATTGTAATTGGGTGGAATTTTTAGGTACTAAGTTATGAGGTATGAATAATTACCTGTAGTAGCGTTTTTCAAAGTACTTTTATATAGAAAGTACTTTTATAGATGATGCTTGAGGTACTTGCTTCTGATAGAGATTGACAATGATAGAAGTATGTTTTTTTTTTTTTTTTTTTTTTTTTTTTTTTGGTGGTTTCATTGTTGTTGTTTGTATCCTGCAAAAAAGATTGAATTAAAGAAAGTAAATAAATAAAGATAGAATGGTGAGCTATGTTTGTTGTTTGAAATTTATTGATTCAAGGTAATTGATTTTGTTTGTTAAAAATTATGTGAAGAGTTTTAGTATGTAATTGTGTTAATATCTTTAGAACTTTTATACATATATAATTCTTTTAGAAAGAGTCAGGAAGTATATTGTAATGATGAGGTGTATATTTGAGGAACTAATTCATGTTTTGTTGAGGTGATGTATGTGGTGTGGTAAATAGTAGTTGAAATTGTTTTGGGAATAAATATAATATATAATGTAGGGAAGGAAATAGAGGAAGGAAGGAATGCTGTAAGAAGAATTTAGTAGAGATGGAGGTAAAATACATGGTTAAAATGGAGATAGAAGGTTAATGAAAAAGTGTTAATATAAAACCTTATTTCAAGAAGAGATAGTAGACTTCGTTGATATGAAGTAAGACAGAAGACATACATATATGTCAATTTATTAGTGTTTAAAATTAAGGTTATAAGAATGGGAAGTGTTTAATTGTTTATTAGGTAAGATAGGTTTTGGCTTTGTTTAATAGTTGGTATTCTATAAGCAATTTCTCGAGTCTAATATAGATGTTGTTGGTTAGGGGTTGATAGTTTGGCATTGCACTGGTATGTTTTAAAGGCTTTGCCTCATGTATAAAAGAAATTGTATTTGTTAAAATCAGATGAGCATTTGTTATTTTTTTAAGGAGGAAAATAATATATAAATTTTTGTTTTGGTTTTGTAAGTATAGGTGTTTTAATATTGCAAATATTTGAGGTTGTAGAGAGTTTAATTATCAAGTATTTTGAAAAGAAGTATTTCTATTTTTATGGGGAAAAAAATTTAAAGATTGAAGCTGTAGGTTAGTGGTTTTGGAAGGTGCTTAGTATTTCTAAGATCAAGCAGTTTATCGTTTGAATGTATTTTAATAATTTTTTATTAGCAGAAAACCATTGTAAGGAGTAAATATGTTATAGCGATTTTTTAAAAGCTCAAAACCAAAACAAAAACAGGTTAAGTAGTTTTTGGGAGTTTTGCAAATAGGGGCTGTGATTGGATTCAGAGCTTGTGATTTGGAAGTAATACTATTCATTCAAGAAGATTGAAGGAGTTTTGTTTTGATTTTTGATTTTAAGATATGAAGATAGTTATTAATTGTTGTTCTCGGATGAAAAAAAGCTACAGTGCACGTGCAAGATAATAGGTATAGGAACATAACAGGTATAGGAACCAGTGAAGGTAGCTTTGTGAAATGAGAATTTTTTAATGCAAGGAACATAACAGGTATAGGAACGAGTGAAGGTACTAATGAGATAAGAAGAACAATTACTAATTCATCAGCTAATATATTGGCAAAAAGTCGAAAACTAAGTGATAAAGTTTTTGTGAAATTTTGTAAGATGTTAATGGGTAAAAGAATTTGAGTTGGTTGAATGTATTTACTGAAATAACTCAATTCTTTTTTGGTAAGATCTGTATAAAAATATCCTAGTGTCGTGAGTAAAGCTAAAGCAACGGTAGTATTTATATGATTCGTGGGTGTGGTTAATTCCTCGTGAGGTTAATTGTGTGATTTTCTAATGTAGAAGAGTTGCTGATCAATTAGAAAGAAAAATAAATAGAAACATAATTCGAATAAAGGGACTGCAAGGATGATATTTTTGTGCAATCTGAGTTTTGTTTACGTCTTCAATGAGTTTAGTTGCATTCAATGTACTTAACGTAATGAGCAAGGAAGTAACGATTAAGTGCAATGAATATTTGATTAACGGTTCTCAAATCTCAAAAATATTTCTAAGTTAATTACTAAGAAAAGGAATTGAAGTTTATGCTTTGTAATTTAAACTTTGTTTCAATTGAGTAAGGTTATATAGGGTCTAGTGAAACGAAGATTATGTGCCTTAGTTGAATTTTTTTTTTTGGTTTCTTATTTTATACGTTAAGTAGGTATATTAAAAATTTGCATGTACTACGTGATTAACATATTTAACGTTGTATATCATTCCTTCTCTTCGTTTGATTTGTTAGGTTTTTTTGGTTCATATAAATTGGTCAATTTCCATTTCAAATATTTCATTCGTTATGTGTTGAAATATATATATATATTTTTTTTGAATTTATCAATGGATGATAAGTTTTTATAATTTTTTGCACTTCAAAAATATTGTATCTAGGATTAAACAGAGTATTAAAGATTTGAGTTCATATTGACAGAGTAAAGGGGAAATAAATTATGAGTGATTTAAGGACTTACCGTGAGAATGGAGTGGTTGTAGATAAGCGAACTTAGTAAGGTTAAGTAAGTTGATTTTCAGCAGTCGTTGAATGGAGATGGTTGAAAAAAATGTAGTTTGAAAAATTTTTGTTGGAAAAGGAGTTCAAAAGAGTGGAGGAGTTGAGAGAAAGTGTAGAAAAAAGATTAAGAGAAGGAGGAAATAAATAGAGGGAAGTTCTGATGGGTGTAGAAAAAAGAGAGAGGATGAGAGAGATTATTATTGGGTAGAGTGCTGCAGATTTCACGTGAAGAGGGGTAGGGTGTTAGGGAGGAATCTGTAGAAAAGCCAGCTGTATTGCAAAATGGGAAGTTGTGTATTATGTGTAAGTTTTATTTTGTAGGAATTTTTTGTTAGATATAGTACATTTATGAGATATAATAATGGTTTTATTTTGATTCCTTTTGTTCTGAGATAACAGGGTGTTGTGGTTGGAAGATGTGAGGCTTTGAATAATGGGTAAAGTAGATTCTTTGGTGTGAAGTGAGGTTTTGTCTTTGGTAGTGTTGAGAGCCTGATATATTGGGTAAGGGGGATGGCTAGTGTCAGGCGTTTGGCTCATCTCGGATGGTCCTTTGTCACTAAAACCTGACGTGTGTATCCCATAAAAAGAGGAAATTTTTGTAACTTAACATTACCGGTGTTGTAAAAAGGAGAGAATTAAAAAGTGTAAAAACAAAAAATAAAAACACGAAATAAAGAAGAAATATAATAGTTTTGTGGTTTTCTAAAGGTTTCATTCAACACCATCGACGAAACCCAGTTGTTGGTGAGAAAATGTTTCCCCAAAAATCACCTAAACAAAATGAGCATCTTCGTTAGAACAAAAAAAAAGGAAAAAAAAAAAAAGAGGGAAGAAAAAGAGTCAAAAAATATGGTTTATAGTTCTTGTGTTCTGGCAAATTTCTGAGGTACAAGTTTAAGTCATTTTCGTCTCTATGAGTACTGTTGAAATGTGCAAATAAAATGAGGGAAAAAAAAAAGACGAAAAAACAAAAGGGTTTAGAAAAAAAAAAAGAAAAAAGGAGTTGAGGGGGTTGTCTTGTTTGATAAATTTGTTGGTCCTTTCAACGGAGAAGAGTTAAAAAATAGTGTGATTGACAATAGTTTGAGGTTATAGCGTGATAGCTTGAATTTTTTTAGAAATGAGTTGCTTAAATACGAATTTTTAGATGGATTGAAAGGATGCTTTGTTATGAGTTTGAAGAGATGAAGATTGATTAAGTTCTAAAAAAGAGAAACAAAAGTAAACATTGATTAAATTCCTTAAAAATGAATATATATATATTTTTTTTGGTAAGTATGGGGAATGAGGACATTTGACTGACGCTAGCAGGTGGCTTGTGTAAGTGGTGTGGCGTGAAAGGTGGGGTTTTTGGGTGAGAGGCAGCAGCTTTGTCAATTGTGTTTGATTGTGGTGTCTTTTCAAGTCAGAGTAGGTCTTGTGGGTAAGGAGGAATAGGGTGGGCGGGGCCTTGGGTAAAGAAGAGGGAGTGTTTTTGTCTGGGAGCTGACAGGTGAAGTAAGGAAGCACATGGGTTGAATTTGTACTTGATTGTGTTGTCTTTTAGAGTCAGAACAGGTATTATGGGAAGGGAGATAGGGGGGGGCTGCCAAAGGGAACGTAGATGGTTAGCTCTTTTTGACTGAGAGATGGGAGTTGACGTAAGGCAGAAGATGGATTAAAGCAGGAAAAAAAAAAAGTTGTGTCGGCAAGGACTAAAGAGTTAAATATAAGATAAAATTGATAAAATAAATAATTAGTAGAAGTAATTGTTTAGATCGTAAAATTAAGCAAAAATTTTAATAAAAAATAATTGTAAGCTAAATATAAATTTGTAAGGACAGAAAATGTTAAATTGAATATTATGAATAGAAATTATGTGTGTGTTTGTGTACTACATCGGAAACTTGTTCCTGCTATTGTTGGTTTATTCACATAAGATTAATTAAGATTCTAGCCTTGAGATTACTATTCTATGTTTAGAAAATTTCAAAACATTAAATTCAGTGTATGTATATTTTAAAGGAAAAATTGTTTGTAAATTATGTCCATCTGTATCTAGCAATGATATTTTCCATAATTATGAGCTTTGAAAGTTTATGAATAATTATGGCTATCAAATTGTGCATCACGTTGGAACTAAATATCAAACATGTAATGTCTTCAGCACAATGAAATAGCTTATATGAGTATAAATGATTGATGTAATAGTTGTATTGTAATTTCTAAGTAAACATTTAAAGCGTAAAAAGTGATGAAAATAAGAGCTTTAAGAATTAAATATGACGAAAGAAAAGAGGGGTCAGACGTTTTTCAGAATACATAAATAAAAAGGAGAGCAGAAGGAGTTGTCGATTTGATTGTTTTTGTGTTTATAAGCTATAAGAAAAAGGTAATTCATAAAATCTATTTTTACATATAGTTGATTTGCATTTCTTCTTTCTCTTTTTTACCACTGACACAAACAACAGCTGTGTGAGTGAAGGGCGTGGTTAAAGAAAAAGTATGGAAAGGGATTGAGATACATAGTGAGAGATCAACAACTTATATTTTAGTTTGTCTATTTTTGTTTACTGTTCTAGAACTAATATTCAGGTTTTAACACCAACAATACTTAAATAATAAACAGACAGATTAGATTTTAAAGAGAGAAATAGGAAAAAACAAGAGGAAGAATAAGAAAGAGAGTTAAAAAATTAGTGATTCAAACTTTTAAGTAAAATAGAAATGAAATGGTAAAGAAATATATGTAACAAAGTTGTATAATTAGACAGGTAGTGACATAGCTGAAAGAAATTCGTGATGCAGTGCTGATAACTAATGTGTTATTCGAAAAAACAAGGAAAGGAAATATAAAAAGAAACTTAATATAAAAGAGGTTCAGGCAAGGACGTTAGTAAATTGCATATAGTAATAGTGGTGGTTGTGATGTGCTGATATAGTGTTTAGAAGATTAGATCTGTTTGAGGAAAAGTAATAGCTCTATTGTGATAGCTATGTGCAAGAGAGTGTGCAACAAAAAGTTAAGTGCAAATAAGCCTAGATATTTTTTGACAAAGACTGGTCCAAATTTCTATCACTATAGTGTGTGGCTGCAAAAGTAGTGGTAGGATAAGACTTGTCAGTGGTTAGCTATTGACAAAAAGAGTTTGTATTATAGTGGCTAAGGTGGTGTAAGGCAGTCAGTAAATTTAAAATTCTCATCTTCATTGTCTGAGCTTGTAATTGCCTCTTTTTCACTTTCTGAATTTGAGCCTGATGTATTGCTTTCTGATGTTGTTGCTTCAGGTAGGATTTTTTTTTGTCTCGTTTGCCTCAGGTTTGGAACTGCAATAGGTTTCTCAGATTTGGTTTTTTCTGAATTTGCTTCATTGATTTTTGCCTCCTTATTGATGTCCTTTGCTTGGGTTTCTTGGCTTTCTTGAGGTGGGCTCTTTTGGGAACATTGTGTATGTAATGGAATGATATCAGCAGCTTTTTCATCTTGCAAAATTGCTTTCCCTTTGCTCTCTTTGGCTTCTAGGAGTGGACTTTGTTGTGCTGAGAGAGGTTCATATGTAAGTCGTTGTAGTTTAGCTTCTGGAAGGGATTCTTGTGAAGCAATTGCTTGTGAAATTGTGAAATTTTTGCTGATTGTTCCTCCAAATGATTTTTCAGATGTCTTGATTTGGAGGAGGTATTTTTGGCTTCCAGATTTTTGGAAGAAAGTGGCGTTGAGCTTAGTTGGGTCCTGTACGACAAGAAAAGAAATATTGAGTTTATTTGAGTGTTTTATATATGAAAAGTTTGAGAGTGGTATAAGTATTTGGGATTTTTATTATGGTATATTCATGGTAGTTTATTGTTTGTGTTCTTAAGTTTAGGTGTTTTGAGGAATGCATTAGTTTGATACTTAAATTTTTGTTTTGTTGTCTTTGAGAATATATGTATATATATATATATAAATATATATATATATATATAGATAGATAGATATAGGGAGAGGCTTTTATGATGGATGTTTATATAAATGAAGTAAATATATTGTAGTAACAATGGTAAAGATGTAATAAGAGAGGTTTAGAATGGTTTTGATATAATAGCTATGTTTATAAGTAGCTGAAAAAGTTATAGTTAGAGTAGTTAACTAAAAGTATAACATTTAAGAATCTTTAAATGTTTATGATTGATAAAAGAATCTAATGCAAAATATTAAGTGTCTAAGAGTCACTATTTTGTGTTAGTAGAAGTCTTGTGATTCAACTTTAGTTTGTTACTTTTTTTATGTCTACTATTTGTTAGGAAATGTTTTACCTCTTTCTTGTAGTGATACAAGTCTGTTGCTTTCATTTGTAAGATAGTCTCAGCCACTTCTCCAAAAACAATAGCTGTGATTGTTGTTGTTGAATCAAATACTTGGACCCTTACGAGACACCTGTGTTTGACATTGATTTAATTGTTATGTGTAGTATTATTAATAAATAAAAGTTGAGGTAATAAGTGGAGATGTAAGATAAATGTATTGAAGATAAAGTATTGTTATTTGTAGAGCTTAATATAATGAAGTAGTAAAGTTGTTGAAGTAAGTATTACCTTGGAACAGCAGTGCATTGAGAAGACTTGCAGCCGGTGCATGTGAATATTTGGTCAACCATTGCATCAGTTTTTTTGCTACAACGGTGGCAAGATATGTAGCAAAATGGTTGAGAAAAGTCTTGAACTTGGATGATTCCATTTGTCCATGAAGTTGTCTATGTATTAGTAAGTATGTGTTAGAAATATGAGGGGAACCAATCATGAGATCTTTTTGTTAGGAAAAAAATGAAAGAGGAACATATTTGTGGATAGTATATACATGAATTAGTTTCTTACATTTGGTGGCATGAGTAAAACGTCTTGAAGTTCTTTTACAGCTGCTGGAGAAGTTGGTTTGGAAGTATTACTTGTAGAAAAGTAACTGGAGCTGTTGAATTTGGTTGCTATATTGTCACTTTGTTGATTGTACCTATTTGATGAGAGAAAGTTAGTTGAGATATAAGTTATATTTGTAAGTGTACTTGAGTTAGGTGTGTCATACCAGGACTTCAAGTCCGCAGTTTGTGGTATTGCAGGAGACAACAATAAAGAAGTTGGAGCTTTTGTTGATAGTGATTGACCTTTTGCAATTGTATGATGAAATTAGTATTAGGTTGTTGGTGGAGATGTGTAAGAATTGTAATGAGATATTTAAAAGAAGAGTTGAATCTTACCATTGTATCTAACAACATAAACTCGTAGGAGTGCAATAACAGGTTTTTCATGGAGCTTTTCATAAACCATTGGGCACTCATGCTCCGCCAAGTGATCCCAAAAAGAGATAAGAGTGGGTATCATTCTTTAATAATGCAAGAAGACATAAATATTTGTGATTTATAGAAAATAAGGAATGGACAAAATATTCTTTTAGCAAGTCGAAAAGTTAATAACTTGTAAATGAGATATAAGAATGAAGTAATTTGGGAAGAAATGCATACTCTTGATTAATAATGAGAGCCTCTTGGACAGTAGATTGTGTAGTAATTGTTCTGCGAGGTGGTTTCATGTCTAGGAGAATGCCTATGACATCTGCATAGGTATTTGTTAGGATAGAGACTTTGAAAATTTTGTGAGATATAGTAGTTGAATATAGAAAGTTTTCATTCTTACTAATTGCTGTTCCTTTGCCAAGATACTTGGAGAAGTCCGAGAATGGTGTGAACTGATATAGAATAGTGATGGTGTTTTGATCATCGATAGGACATTCTTCTATGACTGTGGAGGGACTGATTCTCCAATCATATGGATGTCCTAAGTATTGGTATTGTGGTGGTATTGCTTTGATGATTGCATTGGAGATGTAGTATTCTTTATTTTCTTTTAACCTATTGTCTAGTCGACCAATGTCTTCACCCCAAATGCTTGCCTGAGTTTGGGATCCCTGTTTGCAAAAAACAGAAAATTTACAATATTATGAGCTTTTTTTTGGTAAAAATAATTTCAAAGTTGGAGTGTTGGTGTTAGTTGAGACCTTCAAATCTGTGAGAATTAGTGATTGCAATTTTGTGGGACTTTGTTTAAAGCTTTTGATGCTGTGTTTTTCTTCAACTTTAACGCGAACTTTCCAGCCACGTAAAGTACCAGGATTAATATCTTTGATGTACATCTCTTGGTTATTCATTGCTGAATGCTTGGTCCTTGTATTTGTAATAAAGATTAGGTTGTGTAGAATTACAGTTGACAAAGTTATAGAAAAAGATAAGATAAAGAGTAATAGACAAGAATTGTTACATAGTTCGTAAATTAGGCATTTAAGGTAAGAAAAAGTGGAAAGATAATACTTGACTTTTTGTTTAAGTAAGAAACATTAATACTTGATTACGTACTCATAGCAGAGGTAATAAGAATTCTGTGTGTTTAGAGTGTGAAATATAAACTCTAGATGGACTATTTTATGTGAAAAAGATATAATGCTATACTTGTTTTCGGATAATATTTGTTCTTAAAATAATGATTATAAATTTGGAATGTGTAATAATAAAGAAAAAGAAAAATTGCTCTTAAAAAAATTGTGTAAGATAATTGTTTTATTATAATTACATACATTTAAAGAAGTTTATGAAGGACATCTTATTCGTTTGTGTGTTCATGATGTTGGAATTTTAAAATTTGTGTGGAAATTGGTTAATGTTATTGTTGTTCATTTGGTTTCAAAGTAGTACATAGAATTCTTGTTGAAATAAGATTGCTTGAGGTAAGTATGTTGCTAATTCTCTTAAGAGTTTCCTTTTTGTGGTCTTTATGGCTTTTGAAAAGGAAAAAGATTTGGAAATTAAGTTATGTTGATACGTAAATGTTATGAGTAAAGTTTATTTGCTAGAATTATGATATTTGCAATAAGTAGATTTTTTTTGTTGTGTTGATGAATTTTTATTTATGTTTATGAGCAAGGAATGAGTAGGATACTTATGTGCTGTTAATGTGTTCAATAGATGTTCATGAGGATTTTATGGTGGAAAATTTATTAATTTATGTTGAATTGTATTAAATTCAGGTATGGTTCACAACTTAGAAAGTAGTTTTTGAATAGATTGATTTAAAGAAATATTCATGAAGATGTTGTGGAGGAAAATTTATTGATTTATAATGATGTATATTAATTAGAGATAAATTTTGTAACTTAGAAAGTGGTTTTTGAATAGATTTATTATAATAATTCAATGTTTGTGGTTACTTTTGTTAATATTTTAAGCTTTGGTTTAAATGTTTTTTATGGTATATTTTTTGTGAGTTGTTATTTAAGTACGTAATAACTATAGAACAGTTTGTAAGGAGAAACATAGGTAAACAGAAATTATTTTAAAGAAATTATGTAGTATAAGTGTTTGAATTTAATAATTTATGTTGATTTGTATTAAATTGGTGTGTGATTCAGAAGTTAGATAATAGTATTTGAGTAGATTGATTTGAAGAGATATTTATGAAGATATTGTGGTGCAAAATTTATTGATTTATTATTTTGTATATTAATTTGAGATAAGTTTTGTAACTTAGCAAGTAGTTTTTGAATAGATTTGCTATAATAATTTAATGTTTTTAGTTATTTTTGTTAATATTCTAATTCTTGGTTTAAATATTTTTTATGCTATATTTTTTGTGAGATATTGTTTGAGTATATCATGAGTACAGAAGAGTTTGCAAGGAGAAATATAAGTAAAGAGAAATGCTTTTAAAAAAATTTTGGAATATAAGTGTTTGAATTTAAGGGAGTAGAGTAAGCGTATTGTACCAATTATTTGTGTTGTGTTTCCTTATTGAAAGTGTGCCAATTCCAAAATGTCTTTGTAAACAACGTTTGTCGTATGTTTTGTGTCTGAATCATCAAAATTGGGTTTAATTAGCACTTTAATGTTATGTTGACCTGTTGTTCTGGAAAGTGCTACGTACAGTTGCCCATGTGAGAAGACTGGTTGGGGTAGGTAAACACCGACATTTTTTAAGGTTTGTCCTTGTGCTTTGTTGATTGTCATTGCAAAGGAGAGTCTAATGGGGAATTGAACTTGCTTGAAAGGGAAAGGATATTTGTCAAGTTTATTTGGTAGAATTGGGATTCGAGGAATAAAGACTCTGTGGTTTTTGTGATGACCAATTGCAATTTCTGCATCAATGATATTTTTATCAAATGCTCGACATATCAACCTCGTACCATTTGACAGTCCTTTTGATGGATCTATGTTGCGCAATAGAATGATTGGAGCACCTATTTTTAAAACCAAGCGATGAGGAGGATATCCATTTGGTGTTAAGGTGTTTAAGAAGTCTTCCTCAAGATTGTATTTTGCAGAATCTGTGCATTCATCTCGACTGCTATAAACTTTAGCTTCACCTGGGAATTTAGCAACTAACATTTCATTAATTTCATCAACTGAGTCATTTTTAGGTGTTAAAATGGCTCGATCCACAATGGAGTATTTTGATGCATTATATCTGTAAATATCTGGGAAAATAACATCAATCAATGAATTCAGTGAAGATTGAATGTCTTCATTGTAGGGAAGTAAAATGCTGTCAGGTAAACGAACAAGATTGTTATTGACAAGAACTTCAGTTCCATCACCAATTCGAAGCAAGAAGTTTGTAAAATATGGATCAAGTCGAGCACGCATATTAGTTGATAAAGATAGAACACTCAATTGTAGCCATAAAGTTGAGTAGACAAAGCTAGCTTGTTTTGCTTCCTCTTGTGTTGAACCAGGAAGAACTGGTAGCACTTGTCGAAAATCTCCACGAAAGACAATAACTTTTCCTCCAAATAGTAGTAAAGAACCTGTCAAATCTTGTAACATACGATCAAGTGCTTCAATTGCTTCACGCCTAGCCATAGAAGCTTCATCCCATACTATTAGCTTTGCTGCACAAAGTAATTGTGCTAGGCTACTTTGCTTGCTTACACTACAGGTAAGCTGTTCAGTTGGGTCTATTGGGATCTTGAATCGTGAGTGAGCAGTGCGACCACCTGGTAAAATTGATGCAGCAACTCCAGAGGTTGTAGTTGCAAGTGCAATATCTCCAGTAGATCTAACTGTTGAGAGAAGAGCTCGATACAAATAAGTCTTACCAGTGCCACCAGGTCCGTCAATGAAAAAAGCACCAGGTTTGTTCCCATGGATAGATGAAAGTATAGTCTCATATGCAATTCTTTGTTCAAAATTTAAGTTTTGAGCACAATGCTGATCATCTTCTGTTATTGGGATGTTTAGTTCGTCTGCCATTTCTTTTGAAGTAGATTGCTCATCACTCGAGTTGACAGAGGTGTCAATAAGATTGTAGTCATCAATATTCTTCCCCATAGACTCAAGTGTGGAAGCAATTGATTGTAATACTTGGAATCTATTGGTAATTGCTGAAGATGTTGATCTTCGATTGAAGTCTTCTGAAAGAGAACCCTCAAATTGTGTCCAAAGTTGTCTAGGATTGCTTGGATTGCAGTAGACAAGAATAGTAGCAAATAAACGGCGAAGTGCTGTGGGCATTCGCAAAGCTGAAGCTTCAGTTAAGCAATCTATTGTGTCAGTATCACTATGCAATAGTTCATGCATAAGTGCTGCTTCACGAAATGAGGAAGCCAAAACACCATTCACTGTCATTAGATCTTGGAAAGAAGTAGAACCTTTTATGTGATTAAGGAGCAATCTCAAGTAATATCTATCACCTTCAGATGGGTCAGCAGCTGCAACTCTTCCAATTGCTTTTCCTTGTTTCCGATGGGTCCACATTCGATCTTGTTTGCTCCAAACATAGTGCTGAGGGAATTCTTTATAAAGATACTTGTGTGCATCAACATCAAATTGATTTGTTTTAAAGAATTCAGTGAGCATTGTTTTGGATAAGAATTTGTTCCGAGCTATGGAGTCAAGCGAGTCTGAGTCTTTAAAAGGAATGGAGTGTTTTCCTTCAAGATGTAACTGTAGAGTAACGACATTTGGACTGATCTCATTCATGACAAATTGATATATTCTCCACATAGCTTCAGGAGGGCTTACCCATCTAGCTAATTGATAATCTGCAATTTCATCAATCTCATTGATCTCCTGGTCTTGATGAAGTTGGAATCTAATCCTGTCATGACCTTTGTAGATGTACTTATAGATGTACTTAACTGCTGTAATTGTTGAACAAATCTCAACATTGATGTGGCAATCATATTTGGCTAGAAGATATGCATTGTATGGAATAACCCAACGATTATCTAAAAAACTTCCCCTGACCATCACAGTGTCTTTGTTATCAGATCTCTGATAAATGGGGTAAGAATTTTTACCTTGAGTTGTTTTCTCACAAAAGTTCTTTGGATAATGGTGTTTGCATTTTCCTTTTTGCATGCATACATTATTAGGTTTCAATACACCACAAGGACCATGCATCATATGTTTAATAACTGCAGCTTGCAAATGAGGATTGTCTTCTGGTGGTATTTCTGCAGATACATATTGATTATATTGTTCAGGAGATGTGATCTTTGCGTGCTTTTCTAGGATTATGAGAAAATGCGCATGCGGAAGACCTCTTTTTTGGAATTCAATGACATATGTGTAACCTGCAACTGGACCAAAAATATTCTTCTTGAAAAGATCATCTTTGAGTTCTTCTAATTTAGCTCTAAACACACGAGCAATTAAATCTGGTCGATTTTGAGCTTCTTCTCCTCTTAGTAAATTTTGTGTTATCTCTGGCCAAGCAGGATTACATGTCATTGTGATGAACAAATCTGGTTTTCCAAGTTTTTGGACTAAAGCCATTGCTTTGGTAAATCTACTTCGCATATCTCTTGGGCTTCCAATAAATGTAGCAGGTAAAATTATTTTGCGCCCAATTCCTCGACCATGTGTCTCCCCTGCAGCGATGCTATCAACAATACCTTGATAGAGTTCTGCTCGAATATCTTCTTGGTGATCACGAAGGTAATCTAAACGAGAAGTCTCTATTTTGATATACATATCAACAACATATTGTTGAAGCAAACGGCCGCTACGTAGCAATATCGAGTTCTCATGTTCTCTTATCTGTAGCTTATAGCAATAGTATTCTCGAGCAGAGACATTAACTCTCTTTTTTGATAGATTTTGTATAGCTGTTAAAGAATGAGAATACTTAATTAAGAATTATTAAATAAGAATTGATTTTGTTAAGAGGAAGTGAGATATTTAGTGCACAATGTTACCTTCAGATTCTGTAGTCAAGAGATTTTGTACATAACTCATATTAAGTGCATCCATTGAGTGCTCATCAGGACAAAAAGAATTTCTGTGAGTTGGATTTATTCTTTTGATATCATTGTGCCAACCGCTCTCACCGAATGGAAATAAGAGGTGGATATTGAAGAGGATCATAACAGCCATAAAAATAATTGATCTTATGCTTTTGCTGATGTCGACCATAAACAAAAATTTCACGAGAATAAGAAGATTCATTACTCTCAACCCATATAGCAGCAACTTGAGATGTGGTAGGAGCATTGTATACTCGCTGATCAGTGGGAGGAGTAGCATTGATTAAAATTTGGTAGTCTTCCAAATTAGGAATGTTTGATAAGCTTCGAAAGAATGTGCAGTATGGATTTGTTTGGAGGAGATTCATAAGTATTTGAATAATTGCGGATCTCACTCTATTAGAGCGATTTACTCTATTTTGAAGCTCATGTTCAGTATCAAAAAAATAGAGCTGTAAATAAGCTGGTGAGCCATCAACTGGTAATAAACTATTGATGTAATGATACATCTGTCCCTGAACCCTAAAAGTGTAGATGCCATTATTTCTCCTGCATAAATCTCTGTCAAAATGTACTCCAAGAGATGTGAACGCAAATAGATCATTGTATGTTCGAACATAAGTTCTAAAAGAAATTGCATCATCTGAATTACTATCAAATAGTTGCATCAATGCTTCAGGTGCTTGTGGTGAACTCAACTTAATTTTGCCTGCACAGCAACAAAATCCTTTCGGTTCTCTGTGGAAGCGTTTAGCAAGGCAAAATAAACATCGTTCAGCATGAGGTAGTAACCATGCTTGAGTTGGGATTGACATTGTTTCAGAAGGAAGTGCAACAGAGAATCTTTTTTGTAGATTACTTGATTGAATATCTCTTTGCACATCATTCCTTGAAGTTGAAGCTGTACAACAATTATTTGAAGAAACTAAGTAGAGTTAATTTTAAAGTTCTTGATTTAAATGCTATAAACAATTGAGGTGAAATTGCAAGTTTAGAGATCAGATTTTTTGATCTACCTTCATTTTGGACCTCGATCAATTGATTTATAAGAATTGAATCTCTTGCTGTGCTATTACGGATTTTAGAATATGTCGAAGTTGTAGATTTGTTTCTCTTATCTCCGTGGCCTAAAACTTGTGAAATATGAAATCAATATAAGGTTTATACAAAATAATACAAGAAGAGTATATATTTAAGAAGTTTGCATTGATCAAAAATAGAGTTGGAACTTTAGTAGAAGTGTGTTGGATAAGAAACCTTGAAATTCAGCACTCATTTGTTCACTGCCAAGAACGCGTTTTCTTTTATGAGAAGTTGCTGCAATCAATTGTGCAGTAATAGAATTGGAATTTGAGTCTGGAATAGGTAGAAGGAGAAAAAGGAAAGAATTGTTACAAAATAAGAGATAAATGGATATAAAAAAATCGTAAAAAATGGGAAGGAAGAGATTTATGTTGATATAGATGCCTGGAACATTAGTGTTTGTTTTTTGAGCATAGATTTCTCTTCTGTGATGTAACTTTTCTTGTTGCTTGTTGGATCCTACAAAGAAGAAGTCCTATGATTTGAGACCATGAAATTGAATTATATAGAGAATACATTGTGTAGTAGATAAATTGTGTTTTATATAATAAATTTAGTGTAATAAGGAATATTTATAATTACTAACTTAATTTTTGTTGAGTACTAATAAGGGTGGTGGAATATTTAAAGAAACAATAGGTAAGTTATTTCTTACCAGATATTTGCTTTGAAGATCGATCATTTGGGAGGTTTTGAAGAAGGTTCACTCTATCAGGAGATATGGGCACATTCCCTAATTCAGAAATGATGGTTTTAGATGAAGAACTACCATGAATTCTTTCAGCATTCTTTAAACTCTTTTTCTCAGCATATAACTCTCTTCTACGAGCTAACTTTTGCTCTCGCTTCTCTTCTTCTACAAAGAAGTTTTATAATTTTACGATGAGAAATTCATGTAAAAAGATATCTAGGTAAATAATTTCTCACCAGATTTTGTGGAATTATTCTTTGAGCACTGAACCTTTGGATTTCTTGTGGTTTCTATTCTTCTTTGTTTTTGTTGTGTTTCTCTTTGTGCACAGTCTACAAAGTAGTCTATCAGATGTTATATAGGAGATATGATTTCCAACATAGATTTGTAGTCAGCTGACATATTTTGTTGAGTAATAAGCATTGCAAAGAAGTTTGAAATACTGAATAACTTGAATTACTTCTCACCAGAAATTTGATGTGAAGACGGAGCAGTTGATTGGTTATTAGAAACACCCAATGTGATTGAAGAGTTATTTATGCTAGATATTTGTTCAAGATTATTTCCAAATGAATCACTATGATGAAGTTGATCAGAGTCATTCTCAAAAACAGCTGTGTAAGAAAGAGAAAGTAATAAAGAAAAAGAATCTAAAATTGTGATATAAGATATTGGAAAGATGAGAAATGATTGAAATGAAAGAGAAGAATCTACCTCTTTTTCTTCTACGTTCAATTACAATGTGAGTATCCATTACTACGAATTTGTAATGCTCAGGTAGTTGCTATATTGAATAAATTATGGTAGAAACGCACCTGAAGTGTGCTGGAGAAGATAAGTTTAATTGGAAGTAAATAATTATAGGTGTTGACGATATCCAAAAACAATTGCTATTTAGAATATTTGTTGTGTAAAAGGCAACAAGTGAACTTAATTGTTGCAAAGACGTAAGAAAAGTTCATTCTCAAAGCAATTCAAAGAGAAATTGTCAAATAGAGAGAAAAGTTTGTTTATGAATAGTTTTTTTTTGTATTGAAGAAATAATAGTGATTACAAAATATAATTATGTGTAGTTATGACAAAATATAATTGTGTCTAGTCATACATAGCAATAGAAATAAAGAAGTTTCTTGACTCAAAGGATGTATATAATTTTTTTAGCAAATTGCTAAGGAATATGTATCATAATTCTTGAAAGGCATAAATATTGGTAATATAAATGACGAGATCTCTAATGGAGAGGAAATTGAAGTGACATTGGATAGATTTCTAGGACAAAAATAGTAGGGAAATTAGTGACAGCATTCTCGACATGAAGATGCGTTATACTATAAGTGTATTAAATTAATATGAATAGTATATATTTTTTATTCTATTTACTTGAAATTTAGATATTTATTCATTTAGCTCAAATAAGGGCCTCAGAATGAGGACAAATTTCGCTAAAAAAATTATTATGTTTAAGAATTAACGCAAGAACAATTGAACGGTAAGTAGTCTTAAACCTAAACAAAATAATAAGTATGAAAAAATATGTTAACAGCAGCAATTGCAAAATTAGCATTCTATATTAAAAAGTACCAAATGAGAGATGAAATTACTAATACAAAAAAAAAAGTCAAATAAAGAACATGAATGTTTAAAATTTGCCTAGAAAATAATAATGCAAAGTTGTAGAAAATTGAAGAAGTAGAAGATTAAAGCTGAAAAACATACAATTATGATATTAGTAAAAAGCAACTACATAACAATTTACTGCAGAAGAAGGCAAACATAGGAATGTCTAAAAATATTGCATTTATTTTTTTTGAAACAAAAACATGGAGAAAAAATCTCTTTTAATGTATAGTTGATATCTAACGTTAACATGAATGTGTTACTCATATAATGTGTATATATATATATATATATACAAACAAAGGACAAGAAAAACAAGTTAGAATATAGAATTAGATCCCAAATATTTAACAACTAAAACTATAGCATAAAAACAACAAACCTTGAGATGAAAACCCAATTTGATTAATTACTGCACAAAAACCTGCACAATCGAATTCTATAAACAAAGAATCAATTTTTTTGAAGGATAAAAAAAGTAACAATAATAAGCATTAAAAAACCAAAACTTAGAGGTTATATAATTGTAGGCTGGACAAAATTTAACAAGTAGAAAACAATAGGCAAAAGAATAGAATTATGACGTCCAGCAAAAAAGATATATATATATGTGTGTGTGTGTGTGTGTGTGTGTATCTACATGTACAAGTAAAGGCAACAAGAACAAATTAGAGTATGGTATTAGATTTGTAAAGATGTAATATATAAAACTCCAATTAAAAAGAAGCTAACCTCAAGACAAAGACACAAACTGATTCTTTGTTGCGCAAAACGTTGTAGAATTCAAGCCTATAAGAAAATAAGAAACATTGATTATATAAGAAATACTCAATTATATAAGAATAAAAAAAGATTTTCTTATTCCAAAGAATCAAGATGATAACAATAATAATTGAGTAAACACTAATAAAGCAAAACTTGCCTTGGAAATGAACATCAAACAGAAGAAAGAGAACAAAGGCAGCATAAGACAATACTATGCAGGGAAGCAATGGCAACACTGCAACAAAAAAGAAAAATCAAAATTAGTAAAAAGAATGAGGTAATATCTGTAACACATCTTAAGAAAGCTATGATAAAGTACGGAGAAAATAGATTTAATACTTTTTCCTTAGAAAGGGTGGTGGTCCTATCCCATTCAAGAATTACATATTTCTAAATCGTTGCCTATAATCTTAAACAAATAGTTGTACAAAAATTTTGCCAGCACCTCCCCTTAGTTCTCCAGATATATAGCTAAGAGAATAGGTCGTAGGACCTATAAAATTCTCTCTTAACTCATACCCAGAGAACATTAAGGAAATGAGCAAAAATATTTGTACAAATATAATGTTCATGTATAAGGAACGATTCAGAAATATGTATTCTTAAACTGTCCAAATGGACATTTCAAGAATAAATACATGTCAAAATACAAATTAAAAATTTACCAATCTACAGCCAATGCAGGAGGAAAATACATAACCTCCAAACATAATCTGTAGATTGAAAAATAATAATAAGTATTTTGTATCCATGCATCTATTCTTAAACGGGTAATCTAGGTTTTTATTACCATGTATATTAATACTAATATTAACAAAATATAGCAGAAATAACTTTTGTTGCATTTCACCTTAGAAATAAAACACAAGAAACAAAAGACGAAAATAATAAAGAGAACCTAGCATAAATCGCTGTGGTTTGATCTTTGTTTAAAAGTAAAATTGAAGACACAAAACACGAGCAGAACAATATTTAATCAGAGTCTGAAATCAAAAATAAAGCCAAATATCTACTTGAAAACCTAGTTATCTAGGACTCGTGACAAAAATTTTATTATTATTATTATTATATTGTTTGAAATTTGTTTAATTATTACTTGACTGAATATGAAACACAACTGAAACAAAGATAAAAATTAGTTATTCAAAAGCGGCCCTGGTTCTAGGTTTCAAGTGATATGAATATTTTCTGTACTTTTATTTCTTGGCAAATTAGCTCTAACTTCAAATTCCAACCCTTGCATGTATTTTTTTCATATGAACAACTTGTATAATTCTACAATCGTGTGACCTAGAACACATTCTACTGAATTGAATTTATTACAATTGACATTATACATAGACAATTGTGACTGTTAAAAATCAAGTGAAATTATGAGGCAGAGCGATGAACTGTGGTATACTGTTATGTCATGTCATTGATTGAATCTCTCTAAGGCTTTTAATCAACAAATATATCTACTATTCCTTATTTTCTAACATTTTATGAAAGCCTCACTAATTCTAAGACAGCATTTATCAATTTTTTTTGCTTTTGTCAGACTCTTTTCCAATTTAGAAGCTTTTAATGCACTAATCAAAGCAATAGCGTGGGTCTTTTTCCTTCTAATCTTTTGATCATACGATCCTATTTAAATCCAAAGTCTAGCAGTACATGTGTTGTTCCAACTTGATCTAAAGAGCAAACTTATAACTGTTTGCAAATTGCAAATATACAATAAAGCATGTACATTGATAATTGTCATTGCTTAAAATATAATAAATTAAAGGTTTCAAAGCCTCAAAATCAACTAAATTTTACTATTGTCCATGAATTTTAAAGCATTTTTTCACCTATTATGCATTAGGTTGCCAACAAACAAGATCCAATCAAAAGAAACATTACCCAACTGAACTTACTGAAGCTCTAATCCGAACTATATGGGATTGGCTACAACAATTTTGTTTCACCATTTAGCCCTATCAAGGTTTGTATCTTGCATTAAAAACCTAGCATACATGTCCTTTCTCACCACTCCAACAACATTGTTTTGAGGCTTCTTGTTGTCCATTTAAGGTCCTCAACCTGAATAAAGTCACCTATTTTGCAATTACAGGAGCCGTGTTTTTGAAAAATTGATAATAACAAAATAAAGAATTTAATTAATTCTATTCATCATAATTTGAACATCATAGAAATAGAAAGACCATTTAGATTGACACAGCTTATTTCTTCTTAACTCAATATAAAACCAAGAGTTTTACCAAAAAAAAAAAAAAAAAAAAAATTCATCTCGAATCAGTCCATATTACATGAGAAATTCATTTCTTTCTAAACCCTCAAAAATTATGCTACAAAAAGCTAGAATCAGCTTATAGCTTTCATCAAGCCAAACCTTAGAGCTTTGTAAGCATTCTAACCAAGAGCAAGGGCGTAGCTACCTGGACGCTAGGGGTGGCAATTGCCAACCCTCAAATTTTTTAAATTTTCATATATATATATATATGTGTGTGTGTGTGCGCACATTTTCTTTTTTTCCTCTAATGGCGACCACTCCATTGAAAATAACAATCAATCAGTGGCTTTTAAGTCAAAAGAACAAAAGGTAAAAAAAAAAAAACAGCTCTCTCCCCTGATGTGAGCACAGTACAAAACCCAATTAGAATTCCAACACACAACCAATTCCCCCCACAAATTGGTTCTTTTCCCTTCCAATACCCAATACCCAATACGCACACACACATAAGATCACTGAAAATAGCTTTAGCTAGTGCTTATTTTATTTTTATTTTTTTGCCTACTTCCCAAATTTATTCTTGTGAAAATTGCTTCTTTTTCCTTCCAATACCCAATATTCAATACCCAAGCCCCAATCCACCCCTCTCTCTTAGCTTCGTTCTGATTTGCTTTAATTGCTTATCATAATTTCTGGGCGTAGTTATTTGAGAAAAAGTGAAGGACATTCACATAAGATGACTGACAATAGTTTTAGCTAGTGCTTATTTTATTTTTGTTTTTTTGCCTACTTCGCAAATTTATTCTCCTTTCACGATCTAAATTGAAATATATATGGTTTATAAAATATCAACATATTTTAGATTTTTGAAATTTTTTCTATCTCAAATAAATATAATTTTTTTTTTTGAATAAAAACGTGTTTTATTTTTTCAATTAGAATAAAATATTAATAACGAATCAAAATTCGCTCCTCGTAAAGAAGATTCCTAGCTTCGCCCCTGACCAACAGTCAACAATTTATCCAAAAAAAAAAAAAACACATGATCCAAAAAAAATTGCACAATATCTCGTTCATACTCAGAGAACAAGAAAGGAATAAGAAAGGAATAAACCAAAATCATTGCAATTTGGCTCCTTCCTTGTTCTCTCGTAACATATCACTTTATCTATTCTTCCACGGGAAAACAAAAAAGGCAAAAACTATAATATATATATATATATATATATATATATATATATATATATATATAAGTCATCAAAAGAAAACGTGAAAATTTTAGATTCATTCAACTAAAACAGAGGTATCTACCTGACATCCACTTAACGGACTCCTCTTGTTGACAATTTGTGATCCAGATAAACTCCTACCTGCAATAATATATATCTATATAAGTCGTCAAAAGAAGACGCAAAAATTTCAGATTCGTTCAACTAAAACAGAGCTATCTACCTGACATCCACTTAACGGCCTCCTCTTGTTCACAATTTGTGATCGAGATTAATTAAGCATGATCAAAGCGACGAACAAAATGACATTTTTCTCACCGTCAGTCAGATCGAAGGTTTTTGTCACCCTCTATCAAAGTGCGCTATCGTATCCTTGTTCGACAATCAGGAGCTTGATCAAGCGACGAACAACAGCATATTTTTCTCACAGCCCCTCAGATCGAAGCTTTTTGTCACCGTGGATAAAAGTGCACTATCCAGCAGGTCGATTTTTGGCTAGAACTACCATGCTTCACCGGTCGAGAATCCGTGGAGCATCAGAACATTAACTCTCGGTTGAAGAAGCCGCTATCTTTCTCCCACAATCAGCAACTTCAGAAAGCCCCAAATAAGGCCATATTTGATCAGATCCAAGCACTTTCTTACAATCAGTATCAGCTGAACATCTCCAGACCGAAGCTCTATCAGTTTCACCTTCTAAATCTCAATCTCAAGCATCTGAAATCTTCTGAAAGGAAAACCCAAAAACGAGAGAGGAAAAGGGGCAAAATCCATCTGCAGAAATCTCCAGACCGAAGCTCTATCAGTTTCACCTTCTAAATCTCAATCTCAAGCATCTGAAATCTTCTGAAAGGAAAAGCCAAAAACGAGAGAGGAAAAGGGTCAAAACCCATCTGCAGAATGACCTCACCGGCATGGAGCTCTTTGCAGAAGATGGGATGTGCGCCATGTGATTGCTACAGGTCGGTGGAACAAAACATGACGCGAGCGAAGGAAGCTCAGATTCAAAACGCATCTTAAAACGACGTCGTTTCACCCATCGGCAGATGGAGTGTAAACGCACGCGCCTCTCATCTGTGTGGGGGAAGGGACCAAAAGATGGGACGTCGTTTAGTGTAGAAATGGGCGGTCGTTTTGGACGAAAAATTGGAAGCGAAACCTTCTCTTTTAAAGGGTAATAGATAGTGGATTTTATTTAAATATTGCTTTCATGGTAAAATCAGATGAGTTTTGGTTTATATTATATTAAACACTATAATCTTTGATCATAGTTCGGGAATATTAAACATGACCGGTTTTATAATTAAAAAATAAAATGACAAGTCATATATATTGTATTGTAATCTCTGATTCTCTATATAGTCTGTTAGTGTTATTATTTTGTGTTTATGAAATTGTTCATCTCTTATGATCGATATTTAAGTAATATACCTAATCGAAGGCTACTAGACTAAATTGAGTGTTGTCATGATATTAGATTTTGTTTTATAAATTGAGTAAAATATATGTATGTTTATCAATGAGTTGGTCTAAAGGATGGAGTAGTCCATCTTGGTGGATAAAATAAATAAATAAATAATTTGTGTATATATCTTAGCAATTCTTTTTGGTGTTTCATTACTGTTGGCTGCCCACTTGAGATATGTAAATGTTTTGTTCTATATGTGTCCTTTGGCTCTTTCTTGTATATGCACCATTAGCCTTTCCTTTTAGCCATTATATGCAGCAAACTATATAGCCGTTATATGCACCAGATAATTTATGTTGTTTATTATTATTATTATATAGCTGTTATTATCTTGTTTAAATATGGCCATTTTGCACCTAATTGTAGTGGGTTTTGTTAATTATATTTGCTTGTGAATTATGAGGTGTATTTAGATATATAGATTAATAAATTGTTGTGTGATCTATCTAGTGTCTTATTGAGGATGTGATCATGATAATCAAATGAGCTGAATATTGAAAGGAAATGGTGATTGGGTTTGAGTCAGTCAGCTAGCTTTGACCTTGTATAAATTAAAGAATCTACGTAGAATAGCCAAGTCAAGTAACGTGGGCCTTGTATTAAGATGGCTTCATATTTGATATGGGTCATCAGGACATTTGGGATTATAATTTATGTTTGGTTGCGTGGTTGGTAGGCTTGTGTGCTCAATCCTCTAGTAGAGGGAATGTAACACCATTCTCATGAGACGTGTTTCTTGTATATAGCCATGTTGAGGCCTTCATGAAAATTAATTGTTTCCCATTTTTAGCTTGGACGGTTATTTTAGTCATTACACCTCATTAAACTTAATAATTTTTATTATGTTATTCATCATAGCTGAACTGTGTACTTGAAATATTTCATGCTGGCTGTTTTCTTGTATTAAATTTCGCTAGCCGTTTGGGTTTTTTATGCTCTTGCCAATTAATATTGTTTATTATTATTTTATGTAACTAATGTTATCATTTTAAAGTTTTGCAATCTTATAGCACCTCCGCACCTACTCTTTGTACTGTATCTCCATGAAAGAGATTTTCAGGATTTATATGTACATACATTCATGTTCTCAAAATATATCTTTATTACTCTTATTTTACTAGTTTACAAATTGAGTTGAATAAGTTTGAATGCTTTCACTATTAAGAGTTTTACACACTGGGTTTATTTTAAATTATCTATATAAGAAATGATAATTTATATAAGTTTTAAATAATTAATTGGTATCTGTATATTTACATATTTGATCAGTTCTTGTCTTGAAAAGTTACATATATTTTCTATGTGATTTGTATATTATCTATTTTTTTATAAAAAAATTGCGTAAGTAAAACTATCATAAGTAAAACGATTTTACTTGAGTATTTGCTGAAATTTTATTAGAACTGTTGAATTCAATACAAGCTGAAATTTATATATGCGAAGTTTCTTAATAGCCTGGAAATTTTTTGGTATATAATTAAGTTGTAGAAATTTATATTTATTGTTGAAATATTCCTTTCCTACATGCACGTGTTTACAAATTTGATGTAATTGTTATTTTAACTGGTCCTGTTGGCCAGCCTATTTGATAAGAATGGCTTCTTTTATGTTGTGATCACCTTGTGGCATTCGGTTGATAATCCTTGAGTTTGAGTAGTGGCTGATGTGTATTTTTAACCCGTACTTGAGGTTGGACTAAATAAAATATAAATTTAAAAAAATTCTCTCATGTTAAGGTCTACTTTGTTTCATGTTTTGACAACCTAGATAAATCTGTTTTGCATGTTAGTTTCATATATTGAAAGTACTTATATTAACAAGTAAAATTCTTTGTTTGAGTTGTTCTTGGAAAATCAAAGATAAACTCTTAGTTTTTCCTCTACAAATAATTCAATAGATGCAACTATATAACAATTATTTTTAAATTATTAGGATTTTGACCGTTAATATTTAATGGCAATTTATTATTATGACTCTTTTATCAACCAATTATTTCATTTTCATTCTTATATATTTAGTTTATAGTAGCAATCTATGTTGATCATTGAGAAGCTTAAGTATGATATTTTGGTAGAAGCAAAACCTAAAAAATTTATGGGTCATTAATTAAGATGCAGACTATAAGAGATTATATTTTGATTATGTGTTTCACAAATTTATAGTGTAAGGAAATAAAAAATAAAAATAATAAAAACAATTGATTTAACTCTTATGTTAAAAGTAATTATCCAGTGAGTATGGTTTATTTTCTGTGAACTCAAAATTAAATATTGTGAGATATATGAGATATTCAATTGTCTTAAATCTACCAATGTTCAATGTGAGATTTACTAGCCTAACTAATATTTATTTATAAAAATATAAAAATTAAAAAAAATTGTGGTCAGTAAATTTCTAATTATGTGCTCTTTGATTATTACCATATGTTATATGGGTTTATATATATGAATGTATATACATATTCCATAGAATTTGATTTAAAATTAAATTATTATTCTTGTGTGGAGTTCTGTTAAAGTATGTGGCATTTTATAAAATCTTTTGAATCTGGGTTTTTGGCTATCATGGTATATTATGTTTTATGTGGGGATTATATTGTATGGTAAAGATTTGAAATGGCTAAGATTATGATTTTATAAAATTATAATTTGGAAATGAATTGACATTATAATGATTGAAATCATATGAAGTGTATCTCTGGACACGAAATAGAATAGTCGTTCTATTTAGAGCATGTGATATTATCAATTGAGTGATTATTATCTCATAATTTTCATTAAAGTACGTAATAATCATGGATGGTTCTTTTGAGAAATTGTGTGATATTTATCATATACCATTTATTTAGAATTTGTTATGCTATTATGAATATAATTTGTTTTTGAGATAAAACATACATTGTTCATGAAATGCTTTTATAAATTATAGAGATTTAGTTTATGTTTATTCGTGAACTCATTAAGAGGAAAAATATTCATAACTGTGGGGGCTTTACTATATTGGTATATTTATATCATTTAAAGTTTGATTAATGTCTATGTAAAGCATTATATGATGCAGGAAACAAAATGATAATGATGATGCCAATATTTTGATGAGAGATGCAGAATATCATGTGAAATGTGGCTAATCAACCAACTGGAGGCTTGTGTAGAAATGAAATTGTTTTATCCATCGAGGGGGATAAGCCCACAGAGAGTCACCAATGGAAATAACCCAACTTTTGTGATTGGAGATCTCATGAGGTTCAATGAGTAGAAAAAATTCGGAGAGTGTGATTCATAAAAAGCAATTTTTACTAAGAGAGAGTCTCGTCCCCATCCCTATGATGAGAATGCTATTGATGTGACAGTAAGGAAGAGTTTTACTCTGAATAAACCGGAGGCAAGAACATTCTGCAGGGTACAGTCACAGTACCCTTGGAGGACTTACCTATGTGAGAGCCATCATGATGTCGCGGCTATGGGTTTGGGCTGATCCTAGAAACTCTCATGAAAATCAAGATATAGCGCATGGCCATAAATTGCACTAACCCACCTAAAACCACATCCCATATTAATACTATGTGTGTGACTTGTTGAAGTTTGGCTCAAGGGGTCAAGTTCAAGCTTTGCTACTATGACTCCTCAAATGGAAACAATTAACACCAAGTGAGGTTCAAGTCCAAAAGACACCTACACCCATTGCATAGTATATAGTTGCCCTATATATATTTTAAATATTTATTTGTTGAAGTTTTGAATCTTGTGGGGGATTGTTAGAAAATATGTGATTTTCTTTAAAGTTTCAAAACTTCGGACCACAAATGTGTGCACATGTACGTAGCTCGCCTCGACCGGGACCGGCCGATTGTGTCATGACGTGGCGCATAAGAGATGTGACGTGGTGCACACGTGGCTTTATGGGCTGATTTTATGAGTTTTATTTCATTGACCGTTGGGTCAATTTTTATAATTTATGAGTATCTGTTACTAGCCGTTGGACTTTAGTTCGTGTTATTAATGAGGCTGTTATAAAAATTAGGATGCCTCTATTGGCACCCCAAAACTTACTTTTCATCCCCCATTTATTTTATATTTTAAGTTTTTATGAAAAATCTAAAAGGTTTTCGTGAAAACTAACTACTGAGTCCTCTAGAAAACATCATTTTGAATAACTTTGTAGAAAAAAGTTTTTCCAAAATCTATCATTTAAGTAGACTTTTTAACCATTTATGAACTAGAAACTGTAAATGGCCAAAAAATTCACTTAAATGATAGATTTTGGAAAAACTTTCTCCTACAAAGTTGTTCAAAATGATATTATCTAGTTGACAGCACGACTGGTTTTTATGAAAACCTTTTATATTTTTTATAAAATCTTATAATGTAAAATAAATAGCGGATGAAAAACAAGTCTTGGGGTGCCAATAGAAGCCCCCTAAAAATTATTATGACATTTATTTTGGGCCTTTATTAACTCAAACTAATTTCAGCCATATTGTATTATAAATAGTGGGCTTCTCTCTACATGGATTAGGAGTACATTCATATTATCTTCTCTATCTCTTTTCTAGTTGTATAAAGTTATTTTATATTGTTTTTATGGGCAACTGATCATGGACGGGTTCACCATACTCTTCCTATGGACGTACCCATAAAAGAGGAAACTACGAGCTTTGGGATTGTATCTTGGAGTTCCTATCGTCCGTCAACACCTGTATGTAGGGAAACGATAATTCCTTTAGGACAGCGTGATCTCGCGTGCCTTCCCACAGGCTAGCTCTTCTTACTCTTTTTATTTTATTTTAATTCAATATTTCTTGTGTTGGTTCTTGCTAATTTAAATTGTGACTATTATGAGATTTATCCGTGTACAATTTCATTGTATTTTATGATTTTTAATTTGAATTGTAAATTATATTCATGTTTAATTTTAATAAAGATTTTATGTCGATCGTATTTCACAAAATCCACGAATATCCCAACAATTTTAGTATGACTTTATGTTGTGATCAGGTTTTTGAGACTTTGATGAGTGCCATTGACTCGTTTGAGCTATGTTGGTAATCGGGTGTATGGGGAACTGATGTTGGGGAAGAGTCTTTTTCTGCTTTACACTATGCCTTATAGTGGGAGACAAACTAGTGGCACTACTTGAATTTACTCAAAATCTTATTTATTTAAGAATTCAGCATATCATGCTAATTAATTAAATTTCAATTATTGATAGCATTATTAGTGCACATCAAATAGTGGCATGTTACTAATTGATTGTGTAGCATGTAGGCTTTGTTTCCATACTCGCCATGTAGCCATGTAGTTTCTGTTTTTTCTGTCTTTTATTATTATTATCGATGTGTTCTCAATTTTTAAATTTTGGTTTGAGGAAATCTTTCTCAAAATACCTAGGAGAAGATTTAAAAAAATCTTTGTACCGAAGGTGTGAGATGTTTAATACAAAATTTTTGAGAATTGATTCAGTTCACAAATTCTATTGTCACCAAGACCCATTTTGTGACTCAATTATCTCTTCTAAGTCGTTGGGCGGATTATAGAGTTAATTACAAAAATGAGTTTTGTCTCATATTCATTATTTGAAAATATATCAGTATTGCCCATAAATTTCTTTTCAATGTTCCATTTTTTATTGATATCCCTTCTGCATAAATCTTGGAATAACATTTATTGTCATTTAAATTTAGCATCTTACAATTAGCAACTTGAATATTTGCTGGGTACGTTGATACCTATCCCTGATCTGATCCCACTACTTGAAAGATGTTGTAACTTTTCAAAATCATTTAGGTTGTAAAATTGTTGGTAGGAGGCATAACCAACGTCAGTTTCAAAACAAACCCCCCCCCCCCCCCCCCCTCTCTCTCCCCCCACTTATGATGTAGGACAAGTCACCCTGACTTGTTGGATGAAGCAATTGCTGAATCATCAAAAGTCATTGCAAAGGCTTGGCAAATCTAGTCAGACTCCCGAGAAGGCAAAACTAGACCTAAATCTAGTTATTTGCTTATTTGCCTATTTTGCTTATCCCTTTCCTATTTTATTGTTTTCCTAGGTATAGTATAATTTGTTATTTCCTTTTCCTAGTTAGTTTAACTTGTTCTAGTAGAACTAGGATCTCTTATTTCATAACTTTAGTTCTTTATAAATATAGGCTTGTAGCTGATGGGCAATTAGACTTTTGATTGATAAAGAACTTCTTTTCTGAGATTTTATTCTCTGTGCTTGTGGATTCGAGTGTTTTACCCAATTGCTCATGGATTCGAGTGATTTCTAAGAAGGAGGTGCCCTTTTCTTGATTACGCTTTCTACTACATCAGTTGGTATCAAAGCATGCTTCATCCTGGTTAGATGGTGAATGCATGCACCGGTTGCAACATCCTGAGTTTCTAAAAATGGGTGAATTTAGAACCTTTCAACATGAGACCCAACAATTTGAATGTAGGACCAAGCAAGCATCGTAGGAAATTAATACAAGCAACTCTTGCTAGGTTAACGATGAAGACTAATAGGCTATGTAAAGACGATAGGGTTTGTGCCGACGATAAGGCGCACGGTCGTCCTATTGGTAGACATGTTCGGAAATTTAAAAAATGTAGAGATACTCCTAATTTCAATGCATTTTTGAACAAAAACTATTATTGGTTATATGATTTGGAGAGATTTTTCGATTTTGTGGAGATTTCGGATGAGAAAAAGGTGAAAGTTACAACGTTCAAACTTAGACTTTGTGCTACAAAGTGGTGGGATCAATAGCAATTTTCGAGAACTCAACAAGGTAAATCTCCTATTCGCTCATGGCCTAAAATGAGAAGAATGATAATATCTAAATTTTCATTTTATGATTATAAAGAATTTGATATGAATCAAGATTATGGGCGTAGTAATTATAGTGTGAGAGATTATACCAAGAAATTTCACATTTAAAAACCGAAAAAAGACATATTTGAAACCTGTAGATGTGGAATGCAAAATTGATGTGAAGGATGAATATTTTGAAAATCAAAAGAATACTCAACCAATAGCTTGCAAAGAACCTAAACTTGCAAAAGAAGAAGCTCTACATCATGATGATCAGCAAGAGGAATATATTTGTGACTGTAGAGAATGCATTGATTCAAGGGGTGCTTGTGATTTAGATGTTAAAAATAATTTTTCACAAGAGGTTTACGCAAATTTTGAAGACCCAAAGTCAGAAGCTGATTTGGTGGTTCATGAAGAGCGAAGTTCTACAGTAGTTGAGCCAATTACCATAGACCAACATTCTCAAGTGGACGGGCAATCTATTCTAATTGTGAGCAATTCAGATGCAGAATTCATGGTGGAATACTGGAAGCTAAGGCCATACAAAATATGGAGGTCAAAGTTCTTGCGGAGGAAAAGAAATTTGAACTTGAGGAGCTTAACAATAAGGATTTACGACTTCCCACATTTTGATTTTATTGGAGTGGAGCAATACAATTTTATTATAAGTCCTTGTTTGATAGACCTCATCAATCAACCGAAGGCTATAGAGGGAATAGTTCGAGTCAAAAATATTTTGAAACAAGAATTTTAAAGAAGGATGATGTGTTTGAAGTATTCAAAATATTTGTTTATGTGGCATGGAAGAGTTCAAGCTCATGGAACAAGCTCAAGGGCGAGTTCCTCTCAAGTGGAGGGGACTGAAGTAAGACAAGTCACCTTGACTTGTTGGATAAAGGCTATTGCTGGATCATCATCACAAAGGCTAAGCAAATCTAGTTAACATGTGGCAAATCTAGTTGGACTTAGAAAAGTTGCACCCGAGATAACTAGATTTGCTTATTTTGCTTATTCCTTCCCTATTTTACCCACGGTTCTACATGGTCGGAATTTTGTGTGTTTTTTTTTTCTCTTTTGTACTGCATACTACAGCGGCACATAGGAGAGTGATTCAGTCCGGGTTATTAGTTGGCTCATTTGAGAGAATTTTGTCCTCCTTAAACCAACCAAATTAAGGTTTTAAAGACCCGACTAGTCCCAGTCTCAAGTAAGGCTACCGCCAACTAGAGTGGCTTTTAATTAGTAATCTCCATATTGGCTTCCCCAATATTGCCGACATGTTAGTGGGGATGCAGGTGGGATTAATGGTTCTCAAAATCTGCTGGGTAGAGGAATGCAAACGCAACAAATCCCATCCCAAGGAATTGATCACATCAGAAACCATGAAGGTTCGCATCTTTTGGATAGGGTGTGTAATTTTATATATCTGCTCTACTAATAAGAGAACAAAAATGACTTAACTGGCACTGAGATACAAATATATTAAAATTGATTCCTATCTGACCTGGGTAAAGTATCGAAACTGTTTACCATCTCGCCTGGCAGGCTGAAGGGGTATCCTTGAAAATCCCATCTTAGTTTCAAGCACACTGGCTAAGGGTCTATGGAGCAAGAATGAATCTATGAAACTCGATCAATCAATCCCCAATCTTCATTAATGGGTCATTTGTCATTGAGCAAATCAGAAAAACTTTATGTAACCGTGACGTGCTATCACAGTAACGCAGAATACAAACTCTAATCAGACAACCACTGGATGGTCGCAAAGGTTACAGAGAGAAAACCAACAAGATGAAGCCAAAAGTGATTCAAGGGATACTCAGAAATGGGAAACTTCAACAAAGGTTCAGAATCTGCAAGCCAACCACGTACGAACAACTGTATTACAATCTCGCTACATTATTAGTAAAGAGAGAGTATCGCGTCACAAAGATTAGTTTGTTTCCAATCTTGGAATACAATTGTCATACAACTTCCTTGCTCGCTCAAGATCGTCAAGCTCAGTATAAAAATCAATGATGGCCCCATACGCCCGTCTTCCCAAAGTCCTCATTTCCTCGCTCAGATATTTCCAGGACCATTGAATGGTATTTAATGGAGTCCCCATACTTACCCTGCCTTTGCAGCGAGTCAACTTCGCGGAATTCATATTATGATTAAAGTAAGTGTTCTAAAACATGATTAAAAACCATCAGAGATAAATTCCTAGCAAGATATGAAAATCCTCCAAGCCAGCATGATTTTTGAGATTAGAAGCAAAAGCAAATGGGAAATCCAGCAGACCATTGAGAGTGCCTACTTAAAAGTGGTTATTTAGCTCAAGTTGAATGGGTGGAAGAAAAGAAAGGCTCACAAAAATTTATATAGATCCAATATGAAAAGATTTGAATCCCATGCTTTGATCGAAGACATCGCTCTCAACAGAAAGGAATCAAAACTGACTGAATGTTGACAGACCCGACAAGCCATGCTTAGAGTTTTGCATTATAATCAACTTACTAGTCAAACCATGGGTCACCGCAGCTCCCTCAATGCATAAAAGTTTATACTAGTTTTTATGCTTGAAATATGGGCAAATCTCAATGAAGTACAACACTTGCACAGTAGAAATGAGTCTACATTTTACGACTTCCATTAAGACCAAGGATCCAGGCACTTTTGAAAATTGCATACTATAGCATATCCTCGTTTTTATTAATTGCTTGATTTTCTAAAAACATCACCGACTACTTGATTTGGTGGTTGATTTTGTAAAAACCACGCTGACTAACAAGACGCAAATCGTAGACATAGGGAAAGAACATAAACGTAATCCTCTTGCAGCCTCCTCAATAGGATCCTTTAGATTTTGAGCTAGCTTAAGAGCTTTCTCAAACTCCATGAATGCCTTCTCCAGATCTTGATTCCTCAGAAAATTCTTCTCAAATTTTAAATGAGAAATTAACTCATGCACTCATGGATCAACAATTGCTTCCTTCTCTGGTATTCTACTACCAACAGAAGCATAACTCAAACTGGGGGCATAGGACTCAATCTTAGCTTGCCTTCTTAGAGCTGTATTGATCTGGCACAGCTGTTCATTCAATCGTTCCAAGTCCCCTCTCCTCTTTCATGCAAACAACCCTGTAGCGCACACACTGAATTATCAGGGAAAGAAAAATTCAGAGGTCACATCACAAGTTCATTACAACTCTTTTGTCCAAGTGGTGGAGAAAAATGTCATAAAAAAAGGTATGTCACGGACTGCAGGCACAGAAGGACTAGGAAACTTATTTTCCATTAATTTTTACACCCATTCCCTATCTTAAAATTCTGACATGGGGTAAGTAAAAATAATACTTCCAGAAGCTATATTCTATGCTCTAAGATAAAATTGGAGTTATCAACTCAAATGCTGAATCTGATGACTACTGCGCTTTGAGATGTTAGTTATCATGCCATGCAAATTGGGCATTTATGAGGTAGCTAGTTCTCAGGCCCCATACCTGAACCTTATGTCTGGGGTCATAAAGCCCGCTATTTTGGATATTTAAGACATGGCATTTCTTGAGACTTACTCATCAGGGGCACATTAAAATATAATAAATGCATTAAATAAACAGGTGACATGGGAAAAAGATTAATTGCCCTTACGTTATAACTCATTATATTCCAAGTTCATTTGAAAGACTTCGGGGTATTAGTATGGTAAGGAACAGAATTGAAAGTGACCATGTTGACTACACCTTACCTCCAACATTAAGGGCACATTGCTAACAGGATTGTCGGCCTTTCATGTTTCTGCTAAAGCTTCAAAAGCTGTAGTCAACATCAACACATAAGGGACAAGAAGGGCCATTGCTGGGAGTCTGAATCGGACCATTACCGACTAAAAAGATAGTTGATGATTAGACGGCAGAAGTGGGCATGAAACGTCATAATGGATTGAAACTAAAACATAAGAACTAATTTGAAGCACATGTCAATTGGTGACGTGCTGCACGTTCATGTTTCTTGATATTCAAACATTTCAAAGATTTCATGCTTATGGGATGCATTTTAAAACATTGATATAGATTTCTAAACCTAAAACAAAGCCAAAGTAACTTTCTAATTCAAGCTTTTATGATTGGAAAAGATGAAACTGTATGCAATATATTCCTATGTTAAAATGGATGCACATGAGCAGACAAAATAGTGTTGTCTACTGCAGATTCTTTACCTATAAATTAAAGGAAAGTAACATTAGTAGTCATTCTTAATTAAGTTAGTATTCATCTACTAGGAAGTTAGCAGTCATTTGTATTGATATGTAATTATTTGCCCATAGCTGGATTAATCTATAAGATTAATTATTGATATGTAATTATTTGCCCATAGCTGGACTAATCTATAATCCCCCCCCCCCCCCACCCAAACACCAAAAAAAAAAAAAAAAAAAAATTGATATGGGGGTACTGACCATCCCTCACGAGCAGATAACTATTCCAGAATGGGGTCATTATCTGATGCCACTTGATTGATATCACAGCTTCTTTCTGACTTAGAGATCCAAAAATCATCAATCCTGATATGGCCAGACAGGCTGCATAACAATAGTTGGTGAATCTCAAATGGTCTACTGGACGCATCTCCAACCGATTATACAAACTTCTGTACTTCAAATGAAAAAGAAGCTAGCTACCCTTTTGTTTTAATAAATGTGTTTAAATTTAGAAGCATGCCTAGATACATGAAGTACATAAGTACCTTTTGGTTTTACAGCAATCATAAAAAGCTAGTGATACCCAAGGACTTTAATATCGATATCGATGGATATATCGAGGGTCCAAAAATGTGGATATATCGGATATATCGTTGGATATATCGACAATATCGATATCGTTTTAAAGATATAGTGGATATTATGAGTTAAACATGGATATTTTTATTGAAACTCTGGGAAACAATGATTTAAACTCTAATACACAATCTAGCATCAAAATATTGCAATTTAAATATGTATAATACAAGTATGTGTTGCGTAGGGTATAAAAAATATACCGCGCTAAGCAAATAAATAATAGAAAATTTTGCAAATTCAACATTTAGATGTTATATAACATTGAAATAGATTTTTGTAACATTTAAATATAGAGTGCTATTAGACCAAAGGCCATTGGTTTGAAATAATATTTTAAATCATGTGAAATAATAAGCATAGTAAAATGTACATATATATGTGAATCCTAACCTATTCTAATGTGTAAAAATTTCACCAGAAATCAGTAAAAGGGCATTTAAACATGGCAGTGTCGATATCTTAAACGATATCAGCGATATATCTTCGATATCAACGATATATCTTCGATATCTTCGATATATCCTCGATATTTTCGATATATCTTCGATATCTTCGATATATCTTCGATATATCGCTGATATCGTTCGATATTTTGTTTTTTGAAAATTTTTCAATTTCGCAACAATATATCGTTTCGTTACCCTCCGATATGGCGATATATCGCGATATATCGTCGATATATCGCGATTTTTAAGTCCCTGGTGATACCTGCAAGATTATAACTTAGAGACAATGCAGAGTGTACATAGAGAAAATGTTATCAGAAAATGGGACTGACTAACACAATTATCATAGGGATGGCAGATTGTTAAAAGTCAATGATCAGAAACATTTACACACTGAGCATTAGCAATTATCCATATAACAAGTGCAGCTGTGACGCATACGCCGATGAAATTCTTTTGGTGTAAATTGTAACTATTGATACTGTAAGGATATTTTTCACATAGCTATTTTATTTGTTGTATAATCGTCACAAAAAAAAAAAATAAAAATAAAAATGGGTCAACAATGCAAATCCTCTAATGATATTCCAGTTCATCAAAAAGCACACATCCATTTTGAGGATATTTTCAATATTACAGGCAGAATGAAGGCTTGCTTAAAACTACCCTGTTTTCACTGGTGCTACAATAATCTGCTTCATACATGTCTAAACAACCTCAATTGCAGCACCTTTATAAAAGGAAAATCCTTCAAAGCCCACATTTAAGCCCTAGCTTCTATTGCTTGCAACCCATATATATATATTGGGGAGGGATCAACTTATACCTGGTGTAAGACTTTTTACTCTTACACCTCTCAATATCTTTTTATAAGAATCATATTTTGCTAAACCCACCATTGGATTAGATAATCTTCTCAAGCATGTCATGCATGCCAAATATCAAGTTAATCGGATATTGGGAAGCATTTGATCCGTAAACTTTCATTTATTTTATAAATAAAACTATAATTTTGGACACTTTATGGATGACATAGTTCTTAATCTTCAATTAACTTGAAATTTGACATGCATTATGTGTATAAGTGGAGTGTCTAATCCAACGGTTAGATTGGTGAAATATTATTCCTGCAAAAATATATTGAAGGATGTAAGAGTAAGTCTTAAACCAGGTGTCGACACATCTATGAAATTCTGATAATACTAATACTCAACCCAGAGGGAGGGGGTGAATGGGTCTCCAAAACTTATTAATTATTATATTACAATTTTCAACTTCAGTTAACCAAATTGCATGCTATGTATCATAGAGATATATCATGACATGGTGAATTTAATTAATATACTCAATTAAATATATCAAGGATATATTTTGATCAAGCAAGTTAACAAGTCTCAAATCAAAGAATCAATCACACAAGATACATAGGCAATTTTTATGTGGGAAACCCGACAAGGTAAAAACCATAGGACCCGTCCAGTTTGAGCAATCCATTATGAGCAATCAAAGAATACAAGATTTACCTGACATATGGCAGACCAATGTGACGCTATTCGAGTCTTACTTCGTGCAACATTTCAAGTCTTCGATTTACAGCTTCTGCTGTATGTGCTCTCACATTGAACTCCATGATGCTACCATCTTCGGAATCCACCAAAGACTCACAACCGGATCTAATAACTTAGATTCCGTCACACAAATGGTATTGAAGGTTGATGGTTGTGGTTTAATGATCTCTAGTGCATAAACATTTAAATCTCCCACAAAGGTTGCCTAGAGTTTAGTAGAAAGCTTTCCCAATGATCGAGGGTAATAGGGTAGGCTTTCTTAGGACCCATTTGGATAACCTTCTACTTCTGGTTTTTTACTTTTAAAAGTAAAGAAATGAAAATTTTGGATAATTTTTTATAGTGCAAAAATTTTATAGTTACTTTTAAAAGTTGAGGTAACCGGAAGTAGAAGTTTACTTACTACCTCAACTTTTAAAAGTAACTTCCAAAATTTTTCACAATCAAAACTTTCATTTTTAAAAGTAAAAAACAGGAAGTAGAAGTTTATCCCAATGTGCCCTTAGGGTTTGATGCTTAGGATATTGCTCATATAGGTTCTCAAGTAAACCCCACGAATTATTTATTTATTTATTTTTTTTTATGAAAGCGCTATAAGCATCAAAGAGTAACTCACCCTATGTTTGGTATGAGGGATTTGTGGGAGGATGGAAAGGGGAGGAGGGAAAAGTGGAAGGAAAGGGGTTAAGGGGTGTGTTTGGTAGAAAGGAAAGGATGGGGGAGAGTGAATCCCCCCAAATCACCTTTTTCTCATCCCTCCAATTTTGTGGGAAAAGGTGGAGGGAAAGAATAGTTTTTGTTAAAATGACCATATTACCCTCACATTTTCATAACATTTTTTACATATTAGGGTAGAAAAGTAAAATCATATTTTTTAATATCTATCCATCCATTCTACCAAACACAAAGGAAGGAAAAGAGGAAAGAAGAAAACTATCATTCCATCCATCCTACCAAACACACAAGAAGGAAAGAGGGCTTCAGGGATGGAAAGTCTATCCCTCCTACCTTTCCTTCCTCCCACTTTTCCATCCTCCCTACTAAACATAACATCAAAATCCCAACTAGGTTGCCATTGGCACTCCCAATCATGTGCTCAATAACTCAAATATTATTAGTGTTAAGAGTATTAGTAGGGGTATTTATGTACTTTCTCAAAAGATTATAATACATAAGTGGCTGGTCACCCTATTCTAGGGTGTACAGTCTTTTCTCTCTTCCCTAATTTCTCTCTTCTTATAATTCTACAACACGATCATGGTATCCATCAAACCTCTTGTGGGTATACACCCCAGCAGAATGGAATTGCTAAACATAAGAACAAACATCTTCCTGAAGTTGCTCGCACTCTTATGATTCAAATGCATGTTCCTAAAATCTTTTGAGGAGATGCTGTTTTGACTGCATGTTATCTTATTAGTCGTACACCATGTTCTGTTTTTCATGGTGGTATCCCACATTCTATTTTGTATCGTTTTTTTTATTTAATGGTCTTTGGCTGTGTTTGTTTTGCTCATATTCTCTCTCCAAGGCATGATAAGTTAGATCCTCATGCAATAAAATTTGTGCTTGTTGGCTATTCTAGGACTCAAAAAGGTTATAAATGTTGGAACCCGTAGTCTCATTGGTATCTTGTTAGTGTTTTTGAAGGCACATCGTTCTTTTCAACCTTTGGCATGTCTTTGGGTCTTGATGTTATTGAGTCGTTCTCTATTCCATTACAAGTTCCCCCATTATTGTTCCCTCTAGTGTACCTGTGTCTGAGTCCAAGCCTGAGTCCAAGCCCTTGCAGGTGTACTATCGTCGCAATTAGACTGCTAGAAATGAAGATCCTCCAGTTCTACCACCACCTTCATTTGCTTCACCTGTGGTTCCTGCCTCGTCCAGTGTACCATATCATTCTGACCTTCCCATTGCTTTACCACGCAAAGGTATTCGTACATGCACTCAACACCCTATTGAGAAAGTTATTTCTTTTTCTCATTTCTCTCCTCACTATCGTGTGTTTACTAGTAAGTTATCTTCTATTTTTATTCCTTGTTCACACACTTGTGCATTGACCTCTCCTGGTTGGAAGCATGCTATGGATGAAGAGATGTCTGCATTACATCATAATGGTACATGGGAGTTAACTAAATTGCCTCTCGGGAAACATGTGGTGGGCTGTAGGTGGGTCTATGTGGTTAAATATCATTTGGATGGTACTGTTGAGCGTTTGAAAGCTCGATTAGTTGCTAAAGGATACACTCAAACATTTTATGTCAATTACTTTAAGACATTCTCACCAGTCGCTCGCCTTGCTTCTATTTGTGTATTATTAACAGTTACAGCTGTAAAGGGTTGGCCGCTTTGTCAACTTGACATAAAAAATGCATTTCTTCATGGTGATCTTCAAGAAGAGGTGTATATGGAGCCAAGGACTTTAATATCGATATCGATGGACATATCGAGGGTCCAAAAATACGGATATATCGGATATATCGTTGGATATATCGACAATATCGATATCGTTTTAAAGATATGGTGGATATTATGAGTTAAACACAAATATTTTCATTGAAACTCTGGGAAACAATGATTTAGACTCTAATACACAATTTAGGATCAAAATATTACAATTTAAATATGTATAATACAAGTATGTGTTGTGTATGGTATAAAAAGTGTAATGCGGTGAGAAAATAAATAATAGGAATTTATGAAAATTCAACAAAATTCAACAGAATTTAAAAGTTACATAACATTAAAATACATATCATTTAAACATAATAAATTAATAATGTCATAACTCATATATTTAAACAAAATCAACCTAGTGGCCACCAGCTAGTATCCCATAAATATCATATGTTGTACATTAAAAAAAAAATGTGATACACTAATATTAGACCGAGGGCTATTAGCTTGAAATTTTATTGTAAAATATGCAAAATACTAAAGATGTTTAAAAAAAATATATAACTAAAAATAAATAAATATAAAAAATGATTAGGGCTTTTTTGAAAAGGTTTTTAAGTTCAAGGTAAGAATTTAAAGTTAAAAAGAATTATAGGGTTGCTTTTGTAAAAAAGTGTAAAAAGTGAGTCTTTATCCATAAAAGGCTTTTCTTTTTTCATTGTTTTGCTTTAAGGATAATATTTGCCTGCTTTTAGAAGAAAGAACCAGAGGTATGAAAGAAAGAGCTAGAAGCTTTCCACGGAGGCTCCGCAGTGGTGATAATGGCTAGGACGGCAACAGCCATAGCGACAGCCGACAATAGCAACTACCAGGTACGTGCAAGCACTTCTTCTTCTGCTGCTGCCGCTGCTGCTGCTGCTGCTTCTTCTTCTTCTTCTTCTCCTTTTGCTTCTTCTTAACCAAGGACGACATGGAACCAGGCAACCATTTTTTTTTTCCTTCATGAAATTTTCTAGCAAAAGTTTGAAATTTGAACTGATTAGACAAAATATTGTCGGAATTGTCCGGAAACAATGCTAAAAAATGGAGATTTAAGCCAAAAACAGCAAAGAAAAATTCCCTCTGTGCAACGATATACACCAAAGGGTCGATACGACGATATATCGCGATATATCGTCGATAAATCGCGATTTTTAAGTCCCTGTATGGAGCAACCTTTGAGGTATGTTGCTCAGGGGGAGTCACAAAAGGTATGCAAGTTGAAGAAAGCAATTTATGGACTTAAGCAGTCCCCAAGGGCATGGTTTGACAAATTTAGTCAAGTAGTTGGTAAATATGGGTTGAAGCGTGTTGTGTCTGATCATTGGGTGTTTGTAAAACATAGTTTGTAAAACACAATGTGCAGGGTAGTATCATTCTTGCAGTTTACGTTGATGACATAGTGACTACTGGCAGTGATTCTGAGGGTATTCAATCTTTGAAATATCACCTGAGTAAGCATTTTCATATGAAAGACTTGGGACAACTCCGTTATTTCTTGGGTATTGAAGTGGCTAGATCCAAGGAAGGAATCTCATTATCCTAAAGGAAATATGTACTTGATATTTTGAATGAGAATAGAAGAATGGGAACTAAACCTGTAGACACTCTTATGGATTCCAATACTCAATTTAGTAGAGACGATGGTGAATCATTTGATAATCTGGGTCAGTATAGAAGACTTGTGAGGAAACTAATTTATTTGACTGTAACATGCCCAGATATTACCTTTGCTGTGGGAGTGGCAAGTCAATTTATGTAGGATCCAAAACACCATTGGGAAGCTATGTAGAATCTTGCGATATTTGAAAAGTGCTCCTGGAAAAGGTTTATTTTTGAGGCCCTTACATAATTTGGAGATGGTTTTTCAGATGCTAGTTGGGCAGGAGATCAATTAGATAGGAGGTCAATGTTAGGCTACTGTACCTTTGTGGGTGGCAATCTAGTAAGAAGCAAACTGTGGTGGCCAGATCTAGTGCAGACGCAGAATATAGAGCCATGGCTCATACTGCATGTGAGATGTTATGGGTAAAATCTCTTTTGGGAGAGATGGGTTTTTCAAATGATGAGCCTATGACCATGTTTTGTGATAATCAAGCAGATATGTATATTGCCAGTAATCCAATGTCTCATGAAAGAACCAAACATGTTGAAGTTGATTATCATTTTGTTCAAGACTTGGTAATGCAGAAGAAGGTTGTAATGTCCTATGTAAGGTCGAATGCTCAACTAGGAGATCTATTTACTAACGCTGTGGGTAAAGGACTGTTTTATGATTTTTGTAACAAGCTGGGCATGATAGATATCTATGCTCCAGCTTGAGGAGGAGTGTTAAGAGTATTAGTAGGGATATTTATGTACTTTCTCAAAAGATTATAATATATAAGTGGCTGGTCACCCTATTCTAGGGTGTACAGTCTTTTCTCTCTTCCCTAATTTCTCTCTTCTTATAATTCTACAACATGATCAATTAGATCAAAAGAATAAAAAGTACATGAAAAAAGAAATAGAAGATAACACTGGTTATGGTGACTTATAAGTGTCACAAGTTGTATCAAAAAGGAAATTGAATCGAAATAGGAAACTTTAGAATCAGCGATGTCGATTGATCAAACAGAAAGGTTTGATCAATTGAACCCAGAGAATCTATTTTAAATTGGCAGCCAAGTCCCACTCGACCCAACAATATTCCCCAATCTATTGAAGGTGATAAGAACCTATTTCCACTTTCTAAGCAACAGTCAATCAATTGAAGAAATGTGCCCAACCAATCGAACATAGGCAAAATCCAATTGCACAATCTAGGTCACTTCTAATCAATGGAACAAAATGTTAAATCATTCGAAGGTGTCTAGATTATAATGTTAGGTCCAGTATGCACCTCTTATCAATTTCCAATCAATCCTAATGGCAATGAGAGATCAAATAGTATCCACTTCTGGTATTTTTGGGCTCTATGTCACTGATCTTCACTAATGTGTGAGAATAAGCTCACCAATGAATCTTCACTTGATTGAACTCGAGCATTTCTATCTTCATACGAACATAGAAGCTTCAGGTCCCCTCAGTTTTCAAGCCAACTGGGGCCATACTAATCAAAGCATCATATTACATTTCATTCATTGATTTAGTTACTAAAGAAAAATAACTTAAAAGGTCCACTGACCCAAAGCAGTTGGAATGTAAAGTTTTGGAAAACTAAATAGTTTTAATACCATTATTAAGGGGATTTGAACTCGATGTAGTTTACACGTGAAGACGGAGATTGTTGAACTTCACATGTGGGTTTGCCCCATATTGGAACAAAAAAAGTGGCTTAATATATATGAAATGGTTTCACCACCAATGGGCTTAAGTCTTTTATGTGGGTTGAGTTTTAGACATATATATTGGGCCTGTTATGTTAGATTATCGACTCTCCTACCTTTCCAATAATTGCAAACCAAATTTTGTAGCAATTTTCTATAAATGCAGGCGTGTGCAATCTTCTTGTAGTACAACTTTTTTAAGGTAGAGAATATGAAGGGCAAAGGAACATCAACAAACCAAAATACTGATCAACTGACTCAGATAGAGACTACTATCCAATACAACTTCAAGAATATTAATGCAACGGGTGAATCACATTTTATATTCTACTCCATCTAGAGCCACATCTTTTGAAAATTATTTCTCTCTTCTTTTATTTTATTTTATTTTATTTTTGTTATTTTATTTTAACAATTGATAGAAACTAGTCTTATCCCTATCCACATTCCCCCTTAATATCAACCAATAGGTATCAATGCTTCTCCATAAGCTTGAAACTGAGATCACTTACTTAACAAACGAGGTAAATGCCAATTGGCTAAAATACCATTGGCCATCTACTGATAATTCATATGTGACCAAGTCTACCCTTTTCGCCTCGACTTATGTTATTTTTAGCCTTACCAACTATTGCAATTGTTAGTCTGCTATCCTCAAGAACCGTCTCAGCACACTTTCAATCATCTTGTCCTCAATCAGTGCTAACTCTTCATTATTGAAATTTGAAAATGTGTCACTTTTAATTCTATCCTTTCGTCACATCCTACATGGTTAATTCCCTCGAATCTTGCACCCTTTATTTCCCCACTGTACAGCAACCCAAGGCCAAGAAACTGATGATATTATGGACTCAATAACAGGGCAGGTTGTTCTTATTAATGCCATACGCTATCAAATAGTGACCAATGCTCAACCACAATTCTCATTTGTTAATATAATAGATTTGAGTTTTTCAATATCAAGAAAGAGAAGTAAATCAGAAACCAACATGCATCATAGCAAGATCATCGCTAAAATAACAGCTTAGGAAAGCACATGTTGAACTTAGCTAGCTATTAACGTCTAAACCAAATTACATTAGTTTTCTCCCAAATCCATGTTATGCTAATACAAAATCCACATAAATAATACCAAGAAAGCCCCTGAGAAAATATTAAATTGATTAAGAGTAGAACTACCAATCAAAAATGATAAACAGAACCACAATCCTATTGCAACAATAGTAGTTGATGCGATGAAGTATGGCAGGAGTACTTGGCGGTAAATTACATAAGGTATTGCAACAACCTTCCTAGTACTGCATCTACCTTTTTCTTTTGTTTTTTGCAATAAAAAATCTGTGACTTTTTTTAAGTAACTATTGCAACAACATAGATATAAATATATAATCAGTGCGATGGTTCATTTATTACCTTCACTCCACTCGGACTGGGAATAAATTATCTGTCACAAAATTTCAACAGCATGAGAGGGAGAGAGAGATGGAGATTTTTATGTAACTAAGCTCAAAAGAATCAATAGAAAGGCAGAAAATGAACTGAATCTTGAAGATGGTATGTGCATAATTTTTTAATAGCAATTAACAAATTGTATATGTACCTCCCTTCCATTTATAAAAAAGAATGGAATGTGCTGAATCTTATACCATTCCGCCCCGCCAGTGTGCTGCATTCTAGCTGTAAATTGTGGCAGCACATCTGTTACTTTCAGTTCTTGGTGAGTTGTGATATGCTGCAATCCTTCTGGAATCATCTTCAATCAAATCAAGCCTCCAAGAACTTCACATTACGCCTTCTTCCACCTTCCAAGTTTCAAGTTCCTCAAGCCGATGGAGTGTCAAAACTTGAAGCTGTTGAAATCCTCCAGAAGAGAAAACCATTTTTTTTCCCTACGTAAGAGACCCATACCAATGTGAGAGCCCTCAAATTTTGCAGCCTCTCTAATGTTGGGAAGGTATCTTTCTCTAGTCTACCACTAGTCAAGTGGAGCATAGTGAGATATGGTGGAAATTCATGGAGATCTAAAGGCTTGTCCGGGAATCTTCCATCCAGATACAGCTTAGAAAGACGCTTTTTATTTGAGAATCGCATCGTTGTCGGTAAGCTTTTCCCTTCCCCAGCTGATGCCTCTTGTTTCAAGACTTCAAGTCTATCCAATTTGACAAGCCAGTTGAACAAAGATTCTCCTTGTGAAGCTAAATCACCAGAAACCTTCAACTCCATAAGATTCACAGAATTATCCAGCCCACCTTTTACTGGGGTTTCTGCATCTATAAATAGCCCACAAAGCACTCGGAGGTTTTTTAGACTGAAAGAGCTGTTGTGGTGACTTACTGACAGATGCATGATTTTACTATCCTTTTTCCCATTCATTAACAGATGCTGCAACTATTGAAATTTCCAAATTGAGTGATCAAAAACAGTAATATGCAAATTGTTACGATCCTAATGTCCCACATTGGTTAAGTATATATATTAGCTCTTGGGCACCCTCCCCTTGCAAACCGGTTTTCAAGGGTGAGTTCTACCTAGGGATTCGTATCATTTAGTATCATAGCTAGCCACCATGTCGAGTATGGGATCGGACCCAGTATGGACTGCGGCTCTCTGCGGTCAATTGCCATAGAAGGTGCAGCATGCCGACAGATTTTAACTGTAGCTGTCGATGTAGATTCTATGTTATCACCAATATGAAAGAAATTAGCCTTCTTTGCTTTCGACAATGCAAGGTCTCGAAGAAGATCATGCATACGACATGTTTTGATCTTATAATTACCACCTGATCTCCTCCGAGCTACTTGGATCATGATTCTGTCGATTAGTTCTTCAATGTAATCTTCTGCAACATCTTCAAGTGGTTCATTACCTCTACATTGCACAAGTCCCTCTGGGAGTCACAACCTCATCAATCTTCTTATGCGTATCTCGTAGTCCTCGGAGAAAATGCCAAAATGAATAAGGAAGGGTTTCAAGTAATGGGGTATGTCAATATAGCTCAAGGCCAAGATTTCCAAATAGTTTGTTTGATCTTGTTTGAGTTGCCAACTGATACGTTCAAGCAGCCTCAACCAAGCACTATAGCTGGCTTCTTTCCTTGACAGCAGACCTCCCAATACCACAATCGCTCGAGGCAAACCCCCACATTTCTTCACAATTTGTTTACCAAGTTGCTCCAAATATGGGGGACATTCAGATTCCTCTATGCCAACTTTTTTAAAAAATATTACCCAACTAATCTCATTATTCAGAAGCTTGGGTTCATGAGGAGGACTTCTTCAGTCAGCATGCAAGGCCACATCTCTGTTGCGCGTGGTTAGCAGCATTCTGCCTCCGTTTCCTAAATCTGAGAATGCTGCTTTTACGCAGTTCCAGACATCAACATCCCATACATCATCCATGACTACCAAATACCTGTGCCTCAATTTTTTAGAGATTTTCTCCTCAATTGGTCCAACGGTTGAGTTGTCTTTTGTAAAATCTTTTACCATCTTCCATATGTCCTCCAAAAGTCCTTTAGCACTATACACTTGTGAAACATAAATCCAAGCACAACACTGGCCGAAATGTTCGATGGCATCTTTGCTGTTATAGACTTTCTTTGCTAGAGTTGTTTTTCCGAGGCCTCCCATACCAACAATTGAAACCACCCTCCATCCACAGTCATTATTAACCAACTGCTGTTTCAGTGTCTTTAAATCACCCTCCAGACTGATAAAATCACATTCATTAGAGTGGGGAGAAGATCATCTCTTCTCTCGTAGCCTTTTCACTGCAGAGATAGATGCTTTCCCTATGACCGCTAGGTTTTTAATGCCATAAGTTACACGCCTTTCAGAGATCTCATGGTGTTTGGTTCTAATCCGTACGAGTTCATCACCAACCTCGTGGCGAGCCTTCATGTCGCTAAAGATGGACGTATACTTCTTTATTGTTTTTCTATTCTTCTCTTCTTCTTTCCTCATGATTACAATATCAATGATGTCCTCAACATTATAAGCCATGTCTTGGATCTTAGCTATCCAATTCTTAACTCTTGTATCGCCTTCTTGCTTCTCATTTGCATCTCTTAAGAAGCAAATCATCCCTTGCAGTTCTACCTTGATCCATTCAACTTGGTTTTTCACTTCTTGCAAGAAGTTTGCTTCTTCAAAGACCAAATCAGCAAGTTTCCCTAATACGGTTGAAACAACCACCTCCACAGCCATAGATTCTCTCTTTGTTCTTCTTAATTTTTATCACAAAGACCTCAAAACAGATGGGAGACAAGATCAGACGCAGAGCATAATCAAACCTAAGTAATCTCCTTAGCCCCTTTTCTTTTTTCTTCTTTTTGTCCTTTTCCTTCTTGCCTTTTTTCCTGGTAATAGCCTTTGCTTTGCTTTGCTTAGTCAATATTGGATGAGCATCCAACATAATTGACTTAGAAAACTTGTAAATTCTATCTTTTTCCCACTTTTTTTGAGTAAATTACATTTTCTCCCTAGAACTTTCAATGAAAATCATTTTTCACCCCTTATGTTTAAAATCGGACAAACTGCCCCCTTTAGTTTTGAATTTTTTTCACTTTACATCCCTCTGTCAACCAACTGTAAGCTTTTTGACTGAAATCGATCACGTGTGAAGCACATGACTCAATTCGTGTCTTTTTTATCCGAAAGTATCATTGTCACCTGTTATCACTCTTTATATATGTATATATTATATTCTTCTTCTCTCACACATGTAACATTAAGAAAGCTTATGCTTTCTGCTACCACTGCTAAATATTTCCTTCATAATACAAACAAATAGTGAGTGCTGTGTCCTAACATGCGCAGCTAAGGAGTACGCAACTAGACTCAAGAACTAGCAATGGAAATGAGTCGTCACATGGACCTTAACCCCTTGCAAGGGTCTAACTCGTCATTACCAGATAACTCAATTTGGAGCTAGGGTATGCCGTTAGGATGGTGTTAGGCACCCAACATCGTCAGGTCATTAGACCGGCCCTCACTTCATGTTTGTTGACCATATTTAATAAATTGATTTAATTAAGATTACCCTTAAATCATGCAACAAATAAAGAACACACAATAAAATAAGATGCGAGGAAATAAAAGCTGTAAAATTACTAAATGATCAAACTTCTGAAATAATGAAAATAAGAGCATATAATAAAAAAAAAACAAAACAAATAAATTTATATCATGAGTATGCATAAAATAATATGCATATGCATAAAATAGTTATACGTATGCATTACTATGATAGGCGCAAACATGCTCAAATGCAATGGTTAAAAAGAAATTACGAAGAAATCAAATGATATTAAAAGAGGTATCTAGACACTATTGAATCCTACTACATGCTTTTGAGACTAAAACTGCTAATGGAATCCTAAGTCATGCAATCATACATTGACATGAATTTTATGAATAAATTGAATCAGCATATTCAAGATCACGCATGAAAATATGAAATCTACACAACTTGTAAAATCCCACCAAACTCTTCTAATTCATGATCATGCTACCCTAAACTTTGTATGCATAAACAATTTCAGATAAACCTAGCATGCTCCTAGAGCTAGAATGGTAGAAAATATAAAGAAGGATGATGCGAAAGAAACAAAACCTTCAAATAAATTGGCTTTTCCCTCAGGACTATTGTAAAAGCTTATCGTCAAATCTTCTTCTCTAAGGTCAATGAGCATAGCAAATTCAGAGTTTTCTCTCTGAATGATAAGACCAAGTGGGTTGTTCCTCTTCCTCCTTTCTCTCTCTACAACTCTCTCCTTAGTCTCTATAGGGTTCAGAATCTTTTCTCTACACTTTAGATTAGGTATTTATAGATGAAATTGAGTTAAAATCAGATCAAGAAAGTCTCCCCACCAATTTCCAAGTTTCTAGAGCTCAAAATAGGTAACAAAGCTTAATTTTTGGGCAAGAAACAAAGTTGGAAAGAATAGGAAGCAGCATGTATATGCTAAGTTTATGCGTGAGCATAATACAATTCTTGCATTGTATTGTTTGAAATCACATTAGCGGATTTCACTTTTCGCATTAGAGGTTAAGGGGATGTGCATTAGAGGTGTTTATGATCTGCTTTTTTTGTCGAGGTTGTGGTGATCATTGTTGGATGGTGTTTTGTATACAGAATCAAGTTTATTACTATTTGTGGGGAAAGTCGATGTGGAGTCAACGGAGCCCACATGGGTCGTATTTGAGGAGGTCAGCCACATGTAGTGACAGGACAAATGGAGAGATCTAAGTGCAGGAGAGAGAGAGAGAGAGAGAAGTGATCTGGTGTCGCGTGGGAGCGGAAGAAGGCATGGAGAAAGTCGACCTCGGGAGGTCAGACTAGTGTTGGAGAGATTTTAGTCCAAATGAAACCTTTTAGGAGCCTGAAATCAAAGGATAGATTCCTTGAGTATCAGGGTTGGTGGTAGGGTCTTGACTGTCTTCTTAATGAAGCTAAAGGAAGCCTTTTTATAGTGCCAAGACCTAAGAGAGCTTTAGGCATAGGGTAGTAGGATGACAGACCTAGGGTAGCAAACCCTAGCGAGTTGGTTGGTCACCCTACCCTGTGTGGGTGCTGATGCCCATGCCATGTTAGGCTTTTGACTTGTATAAGGTATGGACCTTGACCCATCAGTTGTCCCATCAACCTTTTGTGGTGATTGAGGTAGTCGACTTGTCACATCACTCCTAGCTGTTCCCCAATATCGGCTAAGACAGTGCGACCCCTAATGCCATGGAGGCGACCTTCTTAGAGAACCTTCTCTCCATCCACCAAACCAAGTTCCTCCAAGTTTCCCAAAAGAGAGAATCAAGCTAAGGTCATGCAACCTTGCTTTGTGGCCAAACACGTGATTGAGCCTCTTAGGTTCTGCCTCGACCTAGGCTAGTACTGGACTAGGGCAAAGTACCTTGAAGGTACTTCAAGGGGATCGTATAGATCACCAATCTCGACTACCATTGCACAATGTGACAGGCATCTAATTCGAAGAGGACACGTAGACATACTTTGAGATGGTTTGGGCATCCTCGAAGGCGAAGGCGTCCTTCTAGAGAAGGGCATCCTTGAAGGGAGGGAAGTTTCCCTCGAGGGTACTTAAGTTTGCGAGGTTTTTTTAAGGATCAATTGTAGAGTGCTGACTGGGCATCCTAGTGGCAAAATAGTCGGTCTAATCAGTCGACCTTCCACGTGGATGGTCGGGATTGGTTCGATGTGGTTAAGAGAATTTATCAACATTTTGCCCTATGCCTGTATGTAAATTGCACGTGCAATTTGCGTGTGGGCGTGTGGGCATGCACTTGATGATTGGAACCATTGTAGTGTCAAATTAAGTATGGTTCATCCAGGTGATATGCACCGTCATGCAATTTCTCAACTAACGTGCTGAATTTTTAACTTCTTGCCATTAATGCCACTACTAATGTGCTTTGTCATGATAGGCTTCGTAGCTAACGTGTTAGGCCCATGTTTGTCGAGGTGAAGCGTCTCATTTAACGCGATGAGACGCCAAAACGATATAGCGGCAGTAGCATCTCTTCATCTTGGAGGCAATGATGATTACCTTTCTTATAAATAGGTCAATTAGCCTCAGGAAGCTTTCATTTATCTCTTTGCCCTCCTTACTTCTTTCAATCCTCCTTTCGCCTTTCTCTTGAACACCTTGCAACCATACCTTCCTTACTGTGCCATAAGGATGGGTCAGTTTCCAAAGCCCTCCTAGACGAAGGATGGAAACGCACGCTTCTGATAGATGATTTTTTTGGCAAATGGCGGATAAAAGCGAGTCAACCTTTGTCGCCTCCGTGGGTCATGAACTTCTAATGCCCCAAAATGAGGTCTGGGTCGACGATGGGATCCCAGTTTCTGGAGAAACAATCCTCTGTTTTCATCTCGAACAGGGAAACTACCGAGTCAGACATTCTTTATGCTTCCCATTCCCAAGTTGGAGCAGGTTGGCAAGATTAGGTAATCCACTTGCCCTCTACTAACGTGAAGAAGAAGCTTGCCGATGCCGGGGTAGCCAATGCAATTTGTGTGAGCAGGAATAACTTTATAGCAAAGGACAAAAATAACCTTGTGTTCTTGGTTTCTAGATGGTGTGTCACAACTCATACTTTCGTGGCGGCTTAGGGGGAGTTTACTCCAACTTAGGAGCACGTACTAACCTTGACTTGATTTGAGTTGTTTGGTGAGGTTGTCTTGTTCAAGATTACTCTGGATAAGAAAGAGAATGAGGTTGAGGAGTTTCTAAAGGAGGCCTTGGCTAAACTAAAATATGTTTCATGAGTTGGATCCGGTTTTGGTTGAAAGATTATCCCAAGAAGCCCGAGGAGGGGGTTCTTGTTAGTGGGTCGAATTTTAGCCAAAAATATAGCTTGGAGGCCTTTTTGAGTTATTGTCTAAGTCATTACGTATTTGAGGGCGCTCCTCATGATGGTGTGAGCGCAACAGTGTTCCCTATTTCAATCAAGATTGCCAAGGGGTAGCAGTTCGCCTTGGTTCTTGTGTTTTTGGGGTTGCTTTACCGCCGACTCGATCTTCTTAAAGCGGATATTGAGAAATCAATGGGGTGATACAACATTAACACTTTCTAAGTCCAACTAGATTTGCCTAGCCTTTGCGATGACTTTCGATGATCTGGCAACAGCCTTCATCCAAGAAGTCGGGGTGACTTGTCCTACATCAATCCCCTCCACTTGAGAAGAACTCGCCCTTGAGTTCGTTCCATGAGTGCACTTGAACTCTTCCATACCACAGAAACAAATATTTTGAATACTTCAAACGCATCATCCTTCTTTAAAATTCATGTTTCAAAACATTTTTTTACTCGAACTATTCCCTCTATAGCCTTCAGTTGATTGATGAGGTCGATCAAACAAAGACTTATAATAAAATTGTATAGCTCCACTCCAAAAAAATGAAAATGTGGCAACTCAACATTAAGCTGTAAATCCTTATTGTTAAGCTCCTCAAGTTCAAATTTTCTTTTCCTTCACAGGAACTTTGACCTCCATATTTTGTATAGCCTTAACTTCCACCATGAATTCTGCATCTGAATTGCTCACGATTAGAATAGATTGTCCCTCCACTTGAGAAGGTTGGTCTATGGTAATTGGCTCAACTATTATAGAACTTCGCTTTTCATAACCACCAAATCAACTTCTGGCTTTGGGTCTTAAAAATTTGCGTAAACCACTTGTGAAAAATTATTTTTAATATCTAAATCACAAGCTCCCATTGTATCAGTGCATTCTCAACATTCACAAATATATTCCTCATGCTGATCATCATGATGTAGAGCCTCTTCTTTTGCAAGTTTAGGTTCTTTGCAAGCTATTGGTTGAGTATTCTTTTGATTTTCAAAATATTCATCATCCACATCAATGTTACATTCCACATCTACAGGTTTCAAATATATATCTTTTTTTGGTTTTTGAATGTGAAATTTCTCAGTATGATCTCTCACACAATAATTACTACGCCTATAATCTTGATCCATATCAAATTCTTTCTAATCATGCTGCGACTTTTATTATGCTCCCAAGTGTAGGATATCGCGAAATAATATATTCTCGATGAGTCTAAGGTCGAACTACAGGGAAGGGAAATAATTAGCAGAGATGGATGGAGAAAAGAAAATTGATTGAGGAAGGATTTTAGAAATTTTCTCAACTATTTGAGGTGGGGGATTTAACTCTAGTATGATGAATGATAGATGTTTTGGTGTATATATTGGGTTTTGATTTATATAAGGTAACTGATAAATATTCACAGTGGTATTTTTTATGTTGATTTTGATCAAATATTTGGATATGATATTTGAGGTATATAATTGAGATTTTTAATTTACTATTTTTGTGATATTTGAGACTTTGTTATTGTATAGGAATTAAATTTCGTACCGGGCAATTGTAGCTCACCCCTAGGTCATCGTCGTTGGAGGCATGTATTAGTATTGGGGTCAAGATTTGGAGAGATTATCTTGTTGATTTATTTTATTTGTTATTTCTATAAAGTTGATGTAAATATTATTTAATGTGTTGAGCAGTATATTGATATTTTTGGGTTAGCCACCACTTTCTGCAGCTGTATTATATTTCATAATTTCAAAGGAAATTCATTTTTAGAGAGTTTTATTTTTATGGAGCCCATAAATTTGAACGTTTTTTTTCTTGCGTCGTTACAATTTGCTAATTAAATTCCCCTTTCCTTAGGTAATTAGTGATTGGGGCTATTATAGCACCAAACCCTTTAATAAATCAATAGTAGAAAACACTGAGACCAAGAAAGCTGTGAATTTCATGGATGTTTTTGGGTTCAGACCATTTTACTATCACTTTAATCTTTTGCAGATCTGCAAATACTCCTTCAGATGAAACTATAAACCCTAAGTCCCTAAGAAAATGACATTATCAATGAAAAATGAACACTTCTTAAGGTAGCATACAAACTTGCTTCTCGAAGAGCATTGTAGACTTGTGTAAGGTGGTTCTGTAAATAAGGATGCCGTCAAAATACACAACAAAAAATTTACCCACAAAAGGTCTAATTACTTGTGTCATCGTATTATTCTTTGCAATCCTTGCATTTGTTTAGTCTCCATTGAAGTGATTGAAGGCTTTTCATTTATGAACCTACACGAGAAACTAGAAGTTGTCAAGCCTTTTGTTCAATGTTTTCTTCCAGCCATTGTATTGAAAATTATCTTAGCTCCTCTTCCCAAAATTTTTATGACCATGTCCAAAATAGAAGGATCTACCAACGAAGGTTGGCCTGAGTGGAAGGGGCTCTAGTCGCTTAAACAAGAGGTCTCGGGTTCGAGCCCTTGTGAATGCAGAAAACTTTCTTGGGAGAGGTCCTCGCTTCGGCGCTCGACCATACCTCGGAGGATTAGTCCTGGGCGAAGCCTAGGGACACCTTGGGAAACCAAAAAAAAAAAAAAAAAAATAGAAGGATCCCATCACTCTCATCTTTAGAAAGAAGATCTGCTGGGAAGTTCTATCTATTTATACTCATCATTCCTAGGATCATTAATGTCGTAGTAGACGCATTGCAACAGATACATAATTCTGTTAATTGGTCCCCAACAGAGATTCCACTCTTTGTTGGCACGTCCATATTAAAGAATGCAACTTTTTCTATCACTTACATAATGGTAGATGGTTGGATTAGAGTTGCTGCAGAGATGAAACACTGGTTATGTTCCACCTAAAGGATGCATTTCTGGCTGTGACAGTCCAAGATAAGGAATAGACAATGGATCCCATTGCTTGGAATTTTCTATCATTTGAACCACAAATGCAATTTTATTTCTTAATGGGACTTGTATATTTTGTGGTCACACATTTTCTTCTTCCTTTCATTGTGGTCTTCTTTGCTTTTGTGTATATGGCTTTTCGTCATCAAATTATCAATTAGTACAACTAGAAATATGAGTGTGGTGCAGCATTCTGACCATATGTGCAATGTGCAATGGTGTTGATTAAACGCCGTTGCAGATCTAGCCAACATGCTGCCCCACTCTCATATTTTTGGTTGTACACATAGATAATCTTACGACGGAAAACCACATGCAAAAACAAAGAAGACCAAAATGAAAGGAGGAAGAACAGAAATACACAAGTACCATAAAGAAATAAAATTGTATATGATGTTCAAATGAAGAAAAGTCTAAGCAACTGGGATCCATTGCCTACTCCTCCTTATGCCGGTCTATCAGACCCAAAAATGCAACTTTAGGTTGAACATAATCAATGGTTCCAATTTGAGGATCTCTACAACAATTCGAACCAAATCATCAACCATTATGTAAGTAATAAAGAAAGTTGCGTTTTTTAATATGGACATGCCAACAAACTGTGAAATCTCTGTTGGGGACCAATTATAGGAATTATGCAGTTGTTACAATGCGTCTACAGCAACATTAATGAACCCAAGAATGAAAATGGCAAGTATGAACAGATGAAACTTCTCGGCAGATTTGCTTTCAAAAGATGAGAATGATGAGAAGCATTTTTATATTTTGGGCATGATCATCAAAATTTTGGGAAGAAGAGCTAAGAATATCTTCAACACAATGACTAGAAGAAAACCTTGAATGAAAGTCTTGACAACTTTCATTTCCATGTGTGGCTTCATAAATGAAAAGCCTTCAATCACTTCAATGTCAACAAAAGACTAAAAAAATGCAATTGGGATCACAAAGAATAATATAATGACATGATATTTCATGCGTAAAGTTTTAGTTGTGTACTTCGATGACATCCTCATTTACAATAAATCTAAGGAGCAACATTTGAACCACCTTACACAAGTCTGTAATGCTCTTCGAGAAGCAAGTTTATATTAACCTTAAGAAATGTTCCTTTTTCACTGATAGTGTCAATTTCTTAAGGTTAATGGTTTCATCTTAAGGAGTATCTATTAATCCATAGAAGATTAAAACAATAGTAGAATGATCTAATCCCAAAAACATCCATGAGATTTGCAGCTAACATGGGCTCGCTACTTTGTACCATTGATTAATTAAAGGGTTTAGTGCTATAATGGCCCCACTCACTGATTGCCTAAAGAAAGGAGAATTTAAGTGGAAAAATGCTGCAACTAAAGTCTTTGTAGAGATTAATAGGAGAATTAATGAAGTGCAGTTATGCACCTCCTACACATTTCAAAGTTGTTTGAGGTTGACTGTGACGCGTCTAGGATAGGCATGAGAGGGGGTACTCAACCTATGAAAAGGAATTTTATGTTGTAGTGCAGATATTAAAGCACTCGCACCATTATCTACTGCCCAAAGAATTCATCCTTCACTCTGATCATGAAGCCTTGAAGTATATTAATTCCCAAAAAAAGTTGAACTTTAGACATGGTTGTTGGGTTGAATTTTTGAAGCTTATACCTTTGTGTTGGAACATTGATCTGGAGTCCAAAAGAAAGGGGTGGATGCCCTTAGTCACCGAGTTCTATTGCTTTCAATGATGAAAGTACAAATCACTAGGTTTGAACGACTCAAGGACATTATGAATCGTCCCTAGATTTTGGAGATATTTATCAAGCCTTGAAAGTGAATAGACCCTCGAAGTTAATGAATTTATTCTTCAAAATAGGTATATGTTTAAAGGCACAAGCTATGCCCATGGACATCAATGAGAGATTTTTTAGTGTGGAAAATACATACAAGTGGTCTATCGGGACATTTTGGACGTAACAAGACTATAGAGGTAGAGCGCACTTTTTATTGGCCTAGACTGAAAAGAGATGTTGCCAAGATTGTGAGCTAGTGCCACACATTGCCAAGTTTTCCACGTACCTTTAGGAAACATGATTCTATTTTTGTTCGTGGACCGTTTCTCATAAAATGGCTCACTTCATTTCCTATTGCAAAACTTTTGGTGTTAAATAGAGAGATCAAGTTCATGAGCTACTTTTTGAAAACCCTTTAGCTCTTGTTAGGTACAAAATTAAATTTCTCCACCACCTATCATCCCCAAACCGATGGTCAAACTGAAGTTGTCTGTAGAAGTTTAGGCAACCTTTTAAGAAATTTGGTAGGTGAAAACAATAGGAATTGGATTCCATTCTGCCCCTAGCCCAGTTTGCATACAACAGCTCAGTCAATAGACCTATAGGGATGAGTCCATTTGAGGTTGTGCATAATTACAAACCTAGAAAGCCTTTAGATCTCTTTCCTATGTCTCCTCATGTAAGGATCTATGAGTCAGTTGAGGCATTTGCTTGTCATGTTCATGATTTACATCATAAGATTAACAAGCGAATTCAAGCAAGCAATGAAAAAATCAAATACAAGCTAACTTAAGTAGGTGCCATATGGAATTTAATGTGGGAGACTGTGTTATGATTCGAGTTAGACCCCTTTGGAGTTGTTTGGAAGTTGCAAACTCGTAATGCTGGGCCATTCAAAGTAGTCACACAAGTTGGGCCGAATGCATATTTTATTGACTTACCATCTGACTATGGGATTAACTCTACTTTTAATATAGAGAACCTTATTCCTTATAAGGGACCCGCATTTATCCCCAATGAGCCTTTTGTCGACCCTCCCCAACAACCAAATATTGCACTCATCCCTGATCCACCACCCCTTAATTTTCCACAAGCACAAAAAAAATAAAATAAAATAAAAAATAAAAATATTGATGCTATTGTTAATTAAAGTTTGAGAAGTTAAGTTTGGTGCCAATTCCAAACGAACCCTAGGTACCGACTCTTAGGTTTTGCTTCTTGCTTCTTTTCTTCTTTTATTCTCTAACTTTAATCTCTCTGTGTTGTAAGTTAAACATGCATGTTCTACATCAATATATTCCAACAAAAAGACTAAAGCTAGAGAAGTAAAGAAGAAATTATCTAACTTTAATCTCTCTGTGTTGTAAGTTAAACATGCAAGTTCTACATCAATATATTCCAACACACAGAGACTAAAGCTAGAGAAGTAAAGAAGAAATTCTCTAACTTTAATCTTTCTGTGTTGTAAGTTAAACATGCATGTTCTACATCAATATATTCGAACACACAGAGACTAAAGATAGAGAAGTAAAGAGGAAATTCTCTAACCTTAATTTCTCTATGTTGTAAGTCAAACGTGCATGTTCTACATCAATATATTCCAACACACAGAGACTAAAGCTAGAGAAGAAAAGAAGAAATTCTATAACTTTAATCTCTCTGTGTTGTAAGTTAAACGTGCATGTTCTACATCAATATATTCTAACACACAGGGAATAAAGCTAGAGAAGTAAAGAAGAAAAGAAGCAAAGAAGCAAGAAGCAAAACCTAGGAGTCGGCACCTAGGGTTCGTTTGGAATTGGCACCAAATGTAAGTTCTCAAACTTTAATCATCTATAGCATAACTCAAACTCTAAAAATTTAAGAGTCTTATATCTAATAAAGAACCAAAAATAACGATCCCAAAATAAAACTGAATAAAATAAAATAAAAAAAGGAAATAGACTAACCATCTGCTCCTAAGTCTCGTCTACCCACAAGGTAACCAGATGAGCTGGCCTCCTACTACAATGTCAATGCTCGTACATGTGCAGGATAGATGGTAGGCTAAGTGTCTACACCACTATCTCCAATGCATTAGACAAGTGACCCCTAAGAAAGTTCCACGTATAGTGTATGAGTGTAATGCAAATAAATAGATGAGACTAATATGTAAGACGATTAGATTATGGGGTATGGTTATCGGTCAAAGGGCCGCTAGGAACCTAGGAATGTATTTAAGCTTAATGGTTAACATCCCATATATAAAACAAAAAGGCCAATCAATAGTAGTCACAAAATGAATATAAGAAAAATATAAACAAAATACTTATACTGCACATATTTTTTTCTATAGGCACCGTTTGGCTGCACTTTTTAAAAGATATTTTTTTAAGTAGAAAAAGTCATTTTTTACTTTCTTGCTTTTTGCTTTTAAGTATAAGTAACAAAAGCAAAAGTGCGTTTGGTGAAATTGATTTTGCTAGTGATCTTTTGGATGTAATGGAAAACTTTACCGAATCATCATTGCCCAAACAGAAGTCTAGGACAAGCACAACCTCTCTCGATCGTGAATTTTTCAAGTAAAGGTCAAGCTCATCTGAAAGATAAAAATGACTTCTAAAAGCAAATCTTCATTGCTTTTGCTAAAAATCAAATATTTTGCCTTTTGCTTTCTAGAAGTCCTTTTTAGTTCCTCTAACCAAACAGTGCTTTTTTGCTTTCAAAAGCAAAAAAGATCTTAAAATAAGTGCAACCAAACGGTGCCTATGATTATTAGAAAGTAGGATTAAAGCCATGTTGTCCACATTTTGGCTGATCACAAGTCACTATCATGAGTATTCATAACAAGATCAGTTAAAGCATCACGCCAGGAAGTAAATTCATTTGAAGGGACAACACTAAGTCAATATATTTGATAGAACTTTCAACACAAAAAAAAGAAAAAAAAAAAAATACAATTAGACAATGGGCTTATCTCCATCACACTCATCAAACTCGGAATCATCTTCCACCTCGTCTCTTATCCTTGGGGTGAGTACCAAAGCTATGTCAATTGTGGATCCAGGCACATCTTTCCTAACCCAACCACCACTATCGTCATCACCAGTGAGAAAAACAATACATAATACAAATAATATAAGGCAAAAAGACACTCAATACTTAAACAGACATACATAAGGATTGGTTAACAATTAACCTACCCGATTAAAGATATTAAGGATATATTTTGATCAAGCAAGTTAAAAAGCCTCAAATCAAATAATCGATCACACAAGATACACAGGCAATTTTTACGTGGAAAACCTGATAAGGGAAAAACCACGAGACCTTATCCAGTTTGAGCATTCCACATTTCCACTATGTGCAAATCGAAGAATACAAGATTTACCCAACATATAACAGACCAATACTTAATCCACCTTGTTGTTCTAAAGGTTTCATTTCATGAATATATTATGATTTTGATGATAACAAAGCATCGATGATTATGGACTAATGTTTATCATTTAACTTGATCATTTATAAGCTAGGACTTTCTACACTCAAAGGTGCTATTATAAGAAGAAAGCCAAGAGACCAAGAGAAGCAAACAAGAAAAAAACAAGAGATCAAAGGCCAATCAAAAGGCTTCATCAAGTGAAAGATCAAGAGAAGCATAAAGCCGCAAAGAAGAGAAGATTCCAACTCTTAGGAACCCAATAAGAGAAGACTTGAAGTTATTGAAGACTTGGGTATTTGGGTGAGAGTTAGGATTTTATGTAAATGGTCGAATGGTGAAGGCTCAAATGACTATAAGATGTATAAAACATTACCTAGAGGACCTGAGGACCCTTGAACAAAATGTTTTTATCACATAAGTAGCCTAAGTTGATAACCAAGGACTTAAATGATTCATATTTCATGAGAATAAGCTAAACTAGCTAACCTGCCTAGTTTAGTCAACTTTATCAACCTTATGCTGTGATTGAACTTTTAGCTACAAGAAAGTTTAGTTGACTACACATGTCTGCACCAAGGGTATACTGCATAGTTGTTAAAAGCGCGCCATAAGCACGAGGCTTAAGCAGGCACAGCTATTGGGCTTTGCTTTGGGCTAGGTGAGGCGAGATCCAAAAGGCGCGCTTTAAGCGCTCTTTTTTGGGCTTTTTTCTGAGGCGCAAGGCCTATTCAAAGCGCGCCTTAGTGTCCTCTTCAATTTTATTTACTTATAGAGATTTTTTATTCTTTGAACAAGTATTGTACTATTTTTTTTCCCTCCTTCGATTTTATTTATTGATAGAGATTTTTTTCCTTTTCTTTTTTTTTTTATTTTTTTTATTTCCTTCAAACAGGTATTGTACTCTTTTTTTTCCCTTGTTTTTTCCCTCTCATTTTTTCCCTTTCAAACTGCTTTGTTCCCTTTTTATGCTTCTTCAAATTTATTTCCTTCCACTTCTTCTATTTATTTACTGATTTCCTTTCTTTTTCCTTCAAACTGTTTTGTTCCCCATTTTTTTGCTTTGTGGATCTGGGTTTCTTAGGCTAGTTACTACATATGGATTCTAGAGATTCACAACAAAAGGATCTTCGATTCGAACCTACAACCTTTGTGCTATTGCATAACGCTTTAACCAATTGAGCTTGTAGGCCAAAAGATAAGAGTATTCAATTTTATATGTTTAAATTGATTATTTTTGTTAGCTGCATTTGATAAAATATTTTTTATTTATTGTCTTTAAAATGTGCACCTCACTTCCCTAAAGCCTGTGCTTTTTCTTGCGCCTCACGCCTAGGCCCCAAGAGTCCTTTGAGCCTTAGGTGCGCCTAGCAATACCCTCGACTAAACCTCACAGGAAAGCTCTAACGGCTAGTTTTCCAAGCCCTGAAAAAGTGCTCTAACGGCTATATTTTTAAATGGGCTCCTTCCAAGGACTTAAATATCAATATCGATAGATATATTGAGGGTCCAAAAATACGGATATATCGATAGATATATCAAAAATATCGATATCGATTTAGAGATACGATTGATATTAATAGTTTAAAATGGAAATTTTCATTAAAACTTTGCAAAACAATGAATTAGAGTCCAATAAACAATTTAGAATAACAAAAATTGCTAATTAAAGGTGTATGGAACAAGTATCTGTTGTATAGGGTATAAAAAATGTGTTGCACTGAGAAAAAAAAATCAAAATTTATGTGAATTTAATATTTAAATGTCAAGTAACATTAAAAATTTATAACAAATATCATTTAGAAAATGATAAATGAATGTATTATATCTATTAAGTGTTTATTAGGCAGCCATTAGTAATTGCGTGAAATTAGTGCATATGACTTGGGAATAGCATTATATTATATTATATTATATATAGTTATATCCTATATGCATGTGAAACTGTGAAAAGGCTGATGCTTTAAAAAAGTGGTCAAAGACTCAAAAATCAAAACAGAGAAGGCTTGTCACATGAAGCCAAGAAGGCTGACTGCCTTTATTCACGTGAATGCTGGCCTTGTCTGCAGAGGCAGCTTGCATTGCTGACTTGCTGTATACTTTAATAAAGACAGAACTGACTGGTGATGTGAGGTCTGGCAGAAGGCTGGGAAAACTCACATCTCAATGCCTTTTACAGGCTTTAAATTAGGGGGAAAAGGGAAAAGAGTCGATAACAACAGATATATCGCGATATTTAACTGATATATTGAGGAATATCATTGAGATTTCGTCATAATATCTTCGATAAATGAAGAAAAAATAGCAGCATTCTCGGCATATCACGATATTAGCAATATTTGACGAAATATTGTTGAAATAACGAAATATCGAACGATAAAATGTGAAAACGAAATCGTAACAATATATCATATCGTTACCTGTCGATATGGCGATATATCGACGATATATCGCCGATATCGACGATATTCAAGTCTATGGCTCCTTCACAATGGTCATAAACCATTGAAATATGAAAGATTGATGTTATATTCTCTTTGTAATTTATTGTCATATGATTTAGGGGGAGAGTATCACTTTTTGGGAGAATATATAATATTTGTTATATTGATATATAATCTTATTAAATGAGCTTAGTGTAAGAATGTATGATGGTCTTACAATTGATATACTTTGGTATCATGCATACATTAACAAATGGTATAAATGCATATTGATGATAACCATTGATATTATTTTCACTCTTTTATCAGTATCATTATGTATATTGCTAGGGGGAGGATGAAAATTGTGTTTATTTATTACCTTCTAACAATTTTAATGCTCATTGATTTATGATCAACATCAATAGTTTTCCATCATAAAAAAATGGGAGATTGTTGGCCTTAAGATTCAATTTATGAATATATTATGATTTTGATGATAACAAAGTTTTGATGATTATGGACTAATGTTTATCATTTAAGTTGATCATCATAAGCTAGGAATTTTTATGCTCAAAGGTGTTATTATAAGAAGAAAGCCAAGAGAACAAAGGAAGCAAACAAGAAGAAAGCAAGAGATGATCAAAAGGTGGTGCGGACACCAGACCTCGACCTCAGATCACACAAGTGTATGAGTGCCGCCAACGCCGCCGGACAGCACACCCGGCGACTTTATGGCTGGACACGATGGACTATTAGAAAGACTATTAGAGAGTCAGCTGATTTTCTTTCCTTTTATGACTATTTTTTTAATTTTATTTGGTTTATTTAGAGTTTATTTAGATTATTATGTCTTATTTCCTTATTTGGATGTAATGGAGCCTATTTAAGGTTCTTAACTTTAGGGTTTGCAGGTACTTCATTATTATTAAAAGAAAACTTACACGTTTGGGCTGTGTCCCAGGCAAAACCCTAGCTTCTTTCTAGCTTCTTTACTGCTTCTTCTTGCTTCTTCTTCTTTGCTGATTTAATCGTGATTATTGTGTTGTGAACTGTGACCTCGGTGTGGATGTCCTACATCAACTTTGGTATCAAAGCAAACTCAATCCATAGAGCCGAAACCTTCCTCCAATCCTCGCTTTAAGATGCCCCACGAGTTCTTCCCACAAAAGAAAATCATTCCTCACCCCTTCGTCCTCCCTCACAAGATTTTTGAAGCCACCCACGCAGCTTTTGCAGAAGAACAAGCCCAGAAATCCAAAACGCCCGTCGAACAACACAAGAAACCCGAGCGTCCCCTTCATTCTCGCCTCTGAAACCATCGCCGTTTCGCAACATGCCGTTAGTGCCGTCGCAGTCCGGGAATATGGAAAGGAGCAAAGACCTGTGTATTACGTAAGCAAGACCCTACTTGATGCCGAGACACGATATTTGCCCTTGGAAAAGATCGTTCTAGCACTCCGAACAGCGTCAAGAAAGCTTCGGCATTACTTCCAAGCTCACACCATCATTGTCCTTACGAACCAACCGCTCAAAGACGTTCTTCGGAAGTCTGATCTCTCCGGAAGAATCTCCAAGTGGGGGATCGAGTTAGCGGCGTTCGATATACAGTTCAGACCACGGACGGCGATCAAAGGGCAAGTCTTGGCCGACTTCATTGCTGAGTTCACCGATCAAGACCCAAAACAAGGTGGTTCAACCAAAAGTTCGTCCGATCACTCGAACACCTCCTCCTCGACCAAACTCGGGACCGAGGGCACTGGAAGATGGGACCTATACGTCGACGGGGCCTCAAACAGCCGAGGAGCGGGAATCGGGATTGTCCTCATAGCACCGACAGGAGAAGTTTTCGAAAGCGCCATCAGGCTACAATTCTCCGCATCAAACAATGAGGCTGAATACGAAGCCACATTAGCAGGACTGAGGCTTGCCCTAGCGGTATCAGCTACGAAGCTGAACCTTTTCAGCGATTCCCAATTGGTGGTCAAGCAACTAGGCGGGGAGTATGAAGCCCGAGATGAAAGGATGAAGGCATACTCAGAGCTTACTAAGAAGCTCATTTCGGACTTCGAAAACGTTCGCATCCATCAACTCATCCGAGAACAGAACAAGCATACGGACGCCCTAGCATCTCTTGCGTCAGCCTTAGAAACAGGAATCCAAAGGACAATCAACGTTGAGACTATTTGGGTCCCAAGCATAGAACGGAGCATGGAAGTGGGCGAGATTACCGAACTTGGTCCAAGTTGGATGGACGAGATAATCAAATATCCCAAAAATGGCGTTCTTCCCGAGGACCATCACCAAAGACACCGGATCAGGGTCAAGTCGGCACTGTACTGGCTCTCTCCAAAGGGCCTACTTTACCGACGATCCTTCACCGGAGCATACTTGAGATGTGTTCATCCGGGCGAAGTAGAAGGAATCTTGCTGGAACTCCATGAGGGAAGTTGCGAGAGTCACGCCGGGGACGATCGCTTGCACACCGAGCTATCACGCAAGGCTACTGGTGGCCGTATATGCAAAAAGATGCTCTCAAATTCGCCCGAAAGTGCCTGACCTGCCAATTCTTCTCGGACAAAATCCACCGACCAGCAGGAGACCTACACCCTTTCACAAGCCCTTGGCCTTTCGCAAAATGGGGGCTCGATTTGGTCGGGTCTCTCCCACGGGCAAACGGTAACAGGAAGTACCTTGTCGTCGCAACCGATTACTTTACAAAGTGGGTGGAGGCCGCTGCCCTAGCTTCCATCAAAGACTCGGATATCATCAGTTTCCTTTGGGAGAACATCTTTACGAGATTTGGAGTTCCCCAAGCATTTATCTCGGATAATGGCACTCAGTTCGAAAGCCGAAGAACTCAGGAGTTCTGCGCACAGTTCGGAACAAAGTTCTTCTACGCAAGCCCGAGCTATCCATAGTCGAACGGACAAACGGAGGCGTCGAACAAAGTGATTGTAAAAGGAATCAAAAAAAGGTTGAAGAGAGCAAAGGGAAGATGGCCCGAGGAGCTTCATGCGGTCTTATGGGCATACAGGACAACTCCCTGAAGGTCGACGAATGAAACCCCATTTGCGCTCGCCTTTGGAACCGAGGCAGTCATCCCTGCCGAAATGGGGTACCCGACATTAAGAACCGAAGGGTCCGATCAAGAACAAGACGAAGGGAACCTGGCACGGGAGTTTGATCTGGCCGAGGAAAGAAGAGGCAAAGTCCTAATCCGAATGGCGGTTTACCAACAGGAACTTCGGAAGTATTATGAAAAGAATGTCAACCCTCGGGAATTCAGGGTTGGCGATCTTGTCCTCAGAAAGGTCAACTCGAGCACTCGGGATCCAAGGGAAGGAAAGCTCGGAGCAACCTAGGAAGGGCCCTATGAAGTTATCGCTGTAGGAGAAAAGGGCTCTTATGATCTAAGGCATTGTGAAGACAATCGAGATTTACCGAGATCGGTTAATGTATCGAATTTGAGAATATTCTACAAATGAAAGAAGATGTAACTCGGGCGTGGTCAGCAAAACACCGGCTCGACCCAATCAATGAAGTCTTTTTATTCAAAAGATACTGCCATTAACAAACATGCCTAGTCTTGTCATGATGACGAGGACCGATCATCCTAGCCTCATCATGACAACAAGGAAGTATACACACGATAAACCCTTAGTCTCGTCAAGGTGGTGAGGGCTGGTCACCCTAGCCCCACCGAGGCGACAAAGGGACGATCACTAAAGCCCCTCGGCTTTCTTAAAAAGGAAAGAAAAGAAAGATAGTTTTCAAACACCAAGAGTCTTATCAGAACAAGAGAACATATATATCAAAATAGGCGAACATACGATAAGATAAAAGCCCCATTGGGCAACGAAAGAGATGCATTCATAAAATAAAGTCATTATACAAAACAAATAAGTACAAAATGAGCCTCTCGGGCAAAGAAACCATTGCTAAAAAAAAAAAAGAAAAAAAAAAGAGGAATAGTACAAAATTTCCTAAAACATGAATCTAAGTCTCGGCGGTAGGGGGATCCTCGGTCTCGGGCCTCTCAAGGGGAAGAGTCGGGAGTCTGTCAGCAGGGGCCTCCTCGGTAGCAGGCTTCTCGGCTGATGAGGGATCCTCGGCAAGGGGAGTATCTTCGGTGGGAGGGTCCTGGCTCGGATGAGGATGCTCGGATGCCCCCTCGATTTCCTCGGTCGGTTCCTCGCGATCCTCAACTTCATCACCATCCTCCTCGCCCTCATCATCCAAGAGGGGCAGCACCACCCTCTCAAAGGGTATTCTCCCTAGGTCTGCCTCGGGCAGGACCTCTTTGACCCGAGAAGCCAGGGTGTCCCACTCGAGCTTATACTGCTTGTCCAAGTACGGCTCCATCCGAACAATGCAGTCGTCGGCAGCCTTTTCCTGAGCCTGCTGCACCAAGGCGGCCCGAGAGGCCACTTCCCCCTGCCACTGCTGGTACCAGTCCTCCGACTGCTTCTTCTAGTAGGAGGCATCCCCCTTTGCCTCCTCGAGCTTAGACCTGAAGTCCTTGGTCAAGGCCTGGGACTTAGCGAGCTCTTCCTACGACAACCGAGCAGCCTCTCGGATGCTCGCTAGCTCGGAATTCACCCGGGCCAATTCCTCCTTCAGCTGGCTCCCTTCAGCTTTGAGGTCCGACCTCTCGGTGGACTAGTCAACCACCTCCTTCCGATAGCGGTCCTCGGTCTTGAGGAGGCGCTCGGTCAACAGCATTGTTTGCTGGGCGGCCTACATACACCGAACACCATTAAGGAATGAATTTGTCTCAAGAAAATTTTCCTAAGTGTTGAAAAGAGCACTTACCAAGAGTTGGTGGATGAGGGCCTCGTAGCCCAAGTCCACTGACCTATGCTTCTTGTGACTCGACATGTCCGAGGGGAACTTCAGCAAGTTCCCGATCGAGTGATAGGTGAACTCAGGATTGGTCAAGACCGAGAGGCTTCGGTCGGTTGGGACGGGGAACTGAGGAAGATCCTTCATAATCTCTCAGCGTCCTCGGTCGATGGTTATTGGCTGATACTCCGAGAACGAGGTGGGACTTTCGTCTGTCTCTACCCTCTTTCGCTTCTTGGCCTGCTCGGTGGAAGGATCCTCAGGCACCACCTTCTGCGAGGCCACCCCCGCCCGAGAAGAGCTCGGGGCGATGCTCGGTTCATCAGACCGAGGAGCTTCTTGACTTATTCTTTGTTCAGGGACCTTCGGGCTAGGATCCCTCGATGCGGCCTTCTCGGCCAAAAGGGATTTCCCCTGTTGTTGCTGCCTCCTGCGCATGGCCTCCTTGAGTGGGTCAGGCCCCTTTTGCTTGCTCGGGCCTGCTCCCTTCTTTTTGGGCGCAGGCACTTTGATTGAGACATTGGCTCGGTCGGCCATGCCCTCGGTTGAGCCCTCTTGGGTTGAGTTTGAATCTTCTTCTTCACCTCGGCCCTGGGTACCGAGAGCAATGACTACCCTCGGGTCTGTAGCTGGGGCCTTTGTCTTCTTGGCCTGACCAAAGGTTAGGTACCCCTCGGGGACGCTCGAGGACAGGAAGGAACGGTACCTCGGTGGATATTTAAGGACGTGAGCAGCCCGACCAAATCCCTTCTCTCCTCGGTAACCTAGAACTCTCTGTATCTCGGATTCCTTTACTGTAGCAGGGAGCTCGAAGGCAGCTTCAGCTGTAGAAGGAGAAATAAGTCATAAATCGAGAAGAAAGAAAAAGATGCATAAATTTTACACCAAAATTCTAAAAAACTTACGGGGCTCCCCGAGCGCCCGAGGGACTCTTCGGCCCTCTTCCCCAAGCAGAGAAGGCTCGAAGTCGCCATAAACGAACACCACATCGGACTGGTACCCCTGGCTACTGTCCGGGATGTGTGTGACTAGCACTCTCTCGGCGCCTCGGGACTTCAGATAATACCCTCCCGACGACCGAGCTAGCTGGTAGCAGCTCAAAATCTCGTCAACTCCTAGGTCGGTCCCGAGGATCCTATTGAGCTCTACGACGCCGAGCACTACTTTGAATGTGTTCGGTTTTAACTGGATGGGTGCCAGGTTGACGAAGTTGAGAAAGTCCACTAGGAGTTCGGGTAGCGGAACCCGAACACCACCCTCGAAGAAGTTAATGTTGTGGAACGGTACTCCCCCTCGGTCGTCGGTAGACCCTATTTCTTCACCAACATCCGCAGACCGAAAGGTTATTCCAGGCCCGAAGCCGAACTTCTCCCCGAAGTCCTTCTCCTTGTTCGGGTCTCCTCGGATTCTGTGAGCCATCTGTTAAATACAGAGCTCAGTGAGGATAAAAGTCCTAGGACGTGGACAAAATAACAATCCTACTTTAAAGGGGGATCCCCGAACAGCACTTAACACTTTTCTCTTTCGGTCTGGGAGTTCAGGCTCAACCGAGCACATACTTTGCGCTCGGTCTTAGTTCATCGCAAACAATTGTGGTTATCTCTCGGTCTGAGTGTTCGGACTCAACCGAGCACATACTTTGCGCTCGGTTTTATTTCATCACAAACAACCGAAAACACACTTTATTTTTCACGAACGGATCAAAAAAGTGAGATCTAGGGCAAAGCCAATGAAGGAAATGAAGAACACGAAGAACAAGTGAAGGACTTACCGGAAAACTCAAAGAAGGCGATTTCCGGCAGGTCGTCGGTGGTCGGGATTTCTTTTTCCGACGAACTTCCTTCGGTAAGCAATGCTCTGGCTCTGGGAGTGAAAATGAGAAAATAAGGGCAGCAAAGCCCTTATATACCTAGCCTCCCGAAGATGACATCATCTTATCGAACTGCATGCCCAACGGCTGCCTCGAGCACACAAAACGGCGCTCATTAAATATCAATCCCATCATGTCAGAACCGTCTTATCCTCGGTAACCTCGTGACCGAGGACATGACGGCTCGGGGGAAGTTGTGTGGGATATTCTTGACAAACGAATGAAATCACGCCACGAATAGCTTTTCGGTGGAACCCTTGGTTCGGTGCCCTCGGGTGAGTATGCCCTCGGGCCACTAAGTAGCTCATTTCGGTGCCCTCGGTTGAACATTCCCTCCAGCCACACTGTAGCTCAGTTCATGCCACTTTCGGGAAGGCCTACTCTCGGCAAAATGAACTGCTTCGGACCGCACAAGCATATGCCCTTCACCTGAACCAAATTTGTCCTATTTCCCAGAACCAATAAGGGAAATCCTGCCGGGATCAGAGCACGCCCCGGCAACTGTATCAGGGGATACAACTGTCAACTATCAGGCCTGTGACCCCGAGATATCCGCGATCTGGTCTGAAACCCCTATCTAACTATGGTTAGCTCGGAACCCTAAATTGACCACGGTAAGGTCCGAACATTGTCCTTGCCTGGATCCTAGTCTTTACCTATAAAAGGAACACTATTCACGCAAAAAAAGAGAGCTCCCTTGACACAAAACCCTAGAGATTCTCTCCTTTTATTGCTCTCTTTCTCTCGACACTGAGACTGACTTGAGCGTCGGAGGGTTTTAGGCCGGATAACCCCCAGCCGCCCTTGACGATCCTCTTTGTTTTCAGGGCACTGTTTGCTGGAGAACCTAGCAGCACAGATCATCGATCTACCTAGCGCTACTATTCATTCCAGAGCCCGAGTGTTATCTCGGACTCTGCAACTTTCTCCGACCACCGTCACGCAACGCTTCGGATCGTCGGATCACCTTCCTTGAAGCGCTCCGCCGACTGTCCGGATTTTTCCCCGTACAGAATCCATTTTAAATTTTATTTCATAGATTGTTGGGGATTTATAATAAAATTATAAATAAAAATCACGATAAAAAATAATAATAAAACTATGTTACCTTCTTATATATGACCTCTTTATTTTAACATGGGAAATATGATGTGATTTTATTATCATTGGTGAGCTACTATTTGAAGTAATTGATAATTACATGTTACCGTACTCGGTTATGCAACAGGACCGGTGAAGACCGGAATAACCCGCTCAAACCGGCTAGGTATCTAACGATTCAGCATCAAACCGGTCTAGTTTAACCGGATTTTTAATCCAATGGATCGTAGTATATTTTGTTAATTAAAAACCAACACTCTGCTCAATGTAGGAATCGAACCTAGCATCAACAAGGAAATGTGAACGCTCCATACCACTAGTCCAGATTCTTCCTTGAGTTTCTACTTGCTACTTTTATTATTTATTAGTGTAATACTACATGCACCAAAAAGTTGCTAAATATTTGAATAAAACTAGTTGATGCACACGTGCGTTGCACGTGACAATATTTGTATTGTAAAAAATAATTTTTAAATCAAATTTAAATTTCTATACTCACTCATTGTTCATGTCTCAGTACAACTCTAATTCATATAGCTACCAAACTTTTTACAATCATGTAACAATTTTTTCTTATAGATAGAATTCCTTAAATTTTAGTTTCCACACATTGCCTTTTATCTTTCTCCCACTATAACTCAAATTTGTAAATTGTGATTTTTTTCACTTAGGTAACAAATTTTTTTTCTTTTCCTGTTTGGATAGAATAATATTTATTTTAATTTGCTTATTTCTCATTCCAATAAGATCGAGATGCAATATTGAAACTAACATCCAAATGAACTTAAGCCAAAAAAAAAAAAAAAAAAAAAAAAAAAAAAAGAGAGAAAGGTTTGAAAGACGGCTATACAACTATAAGGAGATTCATAAACTTGCATAACGTTATATGTGCCTATATATATTATAAAATATAATACAAAAACTTGAAGAACCTTTGTTAAGACAATGAAGTTTTCTAAGAATATGGAGAAAATAATAAATAAATAAAAAACCGGCCACCAAATTAAAATTTGTGTGCACCTTTGGTCATCCAATTTTAAGCACGTCCATGATCACTGAATTAAGAGAATGATAAAAATGAAGATGCACTTACAATTCATTGATCTGGAAGATAAAAAACCACTATACAACTGGTATGCTATAACAAATTTCAAGAAATAAAATTATTGACTATAATTGATCCTATAAATGATATATAAAAAAAAAAAATAGTGAAATTTATAGGGAACAATAACTTATAACCATGACAATGACAATTTCTTACAAACATATTTTGTTCAACAAATCACTAAAAAAAATACCTAAAATATTATATAAAATATAAAAATTGTAACGTACAAAAAATAAAGCAAATTAATCTCTTACGAAGGGAGTTTTAATCTCCAAGATTATATTACAGACATATTGAGCATATCAAAACGAAGAATCTATAAAAGAAAAAAAATTGGTACCTTTTTATGACGCGTTTTTGAGTTTATAAAGAGAAAAAAAGAGAAAGATTAAATACTCAATTTATAAGAGAGAAGAGAAAAGAATTAATGTCAAGCTGATGCACCGGTTGATGGTTACTTAATAAGCATTATAAAACTAAACACGTTGGTATTTAATTCTAAAATTCTAAATGTTAACTATCTATGCCTAAGCCCACCCAATACAAAGTCAAGAAACAGAAAAGAAAAACCCCTATATAATAAATAATAAATACTATAAAAGACAGCTACAAAAAATAAGGGTAGTTCTTAAAACTTGCTCATAGTTTTAAATGCTCCCTACAAAGAAGAGGGGGGGCAAGGGGAGATGTCAAGAATCACCATCGTTGATTATTTGTGAGATCCACTGGATAATATACGGAGAATGTAAATCAAGACTAAATGTATAATAAAAGGAGAAAAGAGGAGAAGCATATGGGTGGAAGGGAGAAGGGAGATGTATGATTGATTGGTTGTATATTATTATTAGGTCTCTAAATCAATAGGATGCTTAACTTGTGTAAAATAAGTCACTTTGTTCTAATAACTTTTGTTCTATTATATTTAAATTTTTAAAGTTAGTTAAGTTATTCAAATTTCTAATTATATATAGAACACTTATGTGTTTCTTAGTTCAAATATATTTATGTGCATGGTTGGGTGAATGTTATGTAATCTTTGACTTTATATTGATAATTTTTTTTTCCTAGATATCGATAATTTCAATCAGTATGTGGTGTAGCTAGAATTAATAATATAACCTACAACAAAGAGTCAAGACTCAAAACTCTCAAAGAAATTGAAACTTTTTTTTTTTTTTTTTTTTTTTTGTATCAAAAAGAGATAGTGCACTTAAGTTCATAGTGCATTCATAATTACATAAATAAATCAACAGAAAATTACTTAGATACTCAAAAAAGAAGAAAAAAAAATCACTTACCTTATGTTTCAAATTTTCTCTAAATCACAATGGGGATATTGAAAACTCAACTGAACTTGATTCAATAAAACTTTATTCCCTCCTACATGAATCCTATTGGACAGATTCACTCAAAAAAAAAAAAAAAAAAAAAACTATTGGAAGCAAGCGACAGATCTTTACCTCTATTTTTAAAGCACATGCACACGTATGAACCTCCATTAAAATATCTAAAAAAAACATCACCACCAGCTGCGTTAATAGAATTATTGAAAGAAAATATATGAAACAACCGATCAAGAATTGGGGTGTTCACATGGGTTAAAATGGGGCAAAGTATGGAAATAGAAATGAAAAGATATTAATTAATATGGAATAATGATGCATGGGAATTGTTAAAAGCAACTTATATTAAGGTATGTGTTTTAGAATTATAGTTTCCATATTGCTATATTTCCTATATATGCAGAAGGGTAGGTAATTGTGTATTTAAAAGGAATTATAGTTTCTGTTTCCTTTGAATTCCTATTTGTGTTTTATATATTAAGGTATGTGTTTTAGAATTATAGTTTTCATATTGCTATATTTCCTATATATGCAGAAGGGTTGGTAGTTGTGTATTTTAAAATTAAAATAAAGGTATATTAGTCAATCAAAAGTTTTTCTCACATTCATCTTTTTATAGGTAGTATAGATAAGAATAGTCAAATATTATTAAAATAATATATGATAAATAGTAAATGGTTCGATTAACACTCCATAAATGAATATATAAATACTCTCATAAAGTGAAATGAATAATCATGTTGGAAGAGTATTTTTGTAACTTCAATTAACACTCCATTTTTTCTTCTACTTTCTCCCAAAAGTGGGAAGAAAGATTTTGGTGGATTGGAAAGAAAGATTATCTTTTCACTTTTCCCTTCCCTCTACTCTCCCTTCAGAACCAAATGAATGAAAATGTCTCTTTCCATCCCCTTTTCCTTTTTCTCCTTACCTTTCTTCCACTTTTCCTCTCTACTAAACAAGGGCTAAAAAATGGCCAAGCATGTAGCGGTGATAGAGACAAGTGAAGCTCTTTTATTTTTTATAATGTTTTGAACTTACTAATATAATTTGCAAAAGCACCCAGATGATATGTTGGCTCAATCTCCTTATATTAGAATATTTCCTCAGACTTGTGCAGACACGCAAAACAGAACAAAATGAATATAACTTTTTTTTTTTTTTTTTTTGGCTAAGACGAATATACCATTTTATAAAGGATAAAACTTGGCTACTGAATCTTGTATATGAGTTCCTACTGAAAATCGACGTGGGGCATCCTATTATTGTAGTAATGCATATTTTTCCTTCATTCATGTACGTCTACTCTATAATGGTCCATTTTGGAAATGCTCATGTCTAGTACATGCCGCTTGATTCGGTTTATCTCATTAGGCAAATAATAGGGATTCACCTTTTCAGGGTTATTGAACACAAAATCTCATAGTTAAACCCAGTAGCCAAAAGAAGAGAAGCTTCTCCATTCTCCAACACTTCAACCGGACATAGAAGGGGTCTGTTATTGCCACCCCTTGATTTTATTTGCACCCCTCACTTGTTTTAGTTTCTCGAGATTTTATGAAAAAATTAAAAGATTTTTATGAAAATCGACCGTAGAGTCTAGTAGAAAACATCATTTTGAACAACTTTACAAAAGAAAATTTTTCCAAAATATGTAGTTTGAGTTACAGTCTTTAATTTTTTTTTTTTTTTTTTTTTCATTTTTGGCCCAAAAAAACTCACTTAAATGACAGATTTTGAAAAAAAAAAAAGAAAATTCTTCAAAGTTGTTCAAAATGATGTTTTCTACTGGACATCGCATTCGGTTTTCATAAAAAAATTTTATATTTCTCATGAAATTTGAAAAATTAAAATAAATGGGGATGCAGATAAAATGAATGGATGGCAATAACCAGCACCAGCACAAAAATCTACAAGAAACAAGAAAACTATGTTGATAATGGAATCTTCGAGGCAGTTGTTGGTGTTGATTCAATCCGTTGAGCTTCATGTAATTCATTAAAATCTTGCAAGCATGAGGACGACACATTGGCAAGATGACCTTTATTTGCTTCTCTACTTGGTTCTGCTCTTCAAGGTTCTTGAAGTAAAACTAGCTATAGCATAATATTGAAATTTGCATTCTCTAGCATTTCAAGTGACATTATTTTAGTATGATTTTATGTTGTGATTAGGGTTTTGAGACTTCGATGAGTGCCATTGATTCATTTGAGCTATGTTGGGGTGTATGGGGAATTGATGTTGGGGAAGAGTCTTTTTCTGCTTCACATTGTGCCTTATAGTGGGAGACAAACTAGTGGCACTACTTGAATTTACTCAAAATTTTATTTATTTAAGAAGCCAAAATATATATCTAGAACAAATTTTATTAAATGAAGATGACGATAAAACACCTAGTAAAAGATGAAGGAAAATTTTGCATAGACATTACATGTATTTTTCTCCTCAATGAAACTAATTGTATAGTTAATTACAAGCAGAGTAACGATACCCACAAAGTCCTTCTAGTCAAATGGCTTTCCCTGCAAAAGGTTAAGGAGATATCAATTAAGCGAAGCACTCAGTGCTCCATTAGCAAGGGTGATCCTCATGATAGCAGTAGCTTTCATAAAACATGAGAGAGGGCCTCACATAACACCAAAAGCTTCAATATTTTTACCCTATTGAAACACACTACAAAGATGAGGTTTTGAGAAGATAATTGGGTTCTAAACACTTGAACTAAAATTTTTTTTAATGGGAAAAACATTGCTTTTATATAAATATATAAATATGAATTCACCAGTTACAAGCAGACCAAAAGAAAGGGCCATAACCCTTAAACAGGCAGAACAATAATTCAATACATGAGCCCCCAGAAACAATATATACTAAGCCAACCCAACCTCATAGATAATCCAAACAAAAAGGGAGAATGAAAGACAAAAGGTAATACATGCCTGAAACCCCCAACAGCATAAGAAACCAAAGAAACACCTACATACATACCAGCAACATCTCAAATGCTATAGAAAATCTAAACCCCAAAAACTTGATCCAAAGCCCCATAACACAACTATATTCCAAGAATAACGAAGAAACCCCAACATTTTAAGAAAAATGAAAAGAAATACAAATGAAATCCACTATTAGATCCAATCCTAACCATTAACAGAAAATCAAACCTCATCCATTTTATTAAACCAAAAAATATTATAATAATATAATAATTAAAAAAAAAAAAAAACCAATTTAAAGCTAACACGAGAGAGAGTACCATGAAGGTGATGGAGCTATGTCAGGCACAATAGAGAACACTCAAACCTAAAGCAAAGATATCTAATAATCAATTAGCTAATGCAAACCACGGAGACAGAGCAAAAACAGAACACAGACTCCCTCCAACAAACATAGAGAATGAGACAGAACATCATACACATCCGCAATGACGATGTACAAAATTTAAGCGAGAAAGGGATAAAAAAGAAAAAAAAAAAAGAAAAAAGAGAGAAGTTAGCTTACTCAGACTCTGAAGACCGATGATCGGTAGCAAAGGTTGGCGGAAAATATCACAAAAGATAGAGAAAGGGAGGGTTTCACTCCGTAACTGATAGGTAGAAAATATCACAAAAGGCTGAGAAAGGAAGGGTTTCACTCCATAACCCACGAAAACTCTAGAATGTTTGAAAAGGTTTGGGCAAAAATGGCCTAGTGGGCTTTCACGGTAATTTCCGTCTGAAATGGCTTGTGGTTGGCCACGGATTATCTATACCGTCTTGCAGCTTTATTCTCCTCAATAGGATCCTCTAGATTATGAGCAAGCTCAAGAGCTGTATTAAACTCCACAAATCAACTCCTGCTTTCTTGGATCAACAATTTACTTCATTCTCTAGTAATTTACTACCAACGGGAGCATAACTCAAACTAAGGGCATATGACTCAATTTTAGCTTGCCTCCTTAGAGCTATATTGATCTGACGGAGCTGTTCGTTCAGATGCTTCAATTCTCCTCTCCTCTCTCATGAAAGCAATCCTGTTGTACAGACATTGAAATATCAGGGCAACAATTAATTTGGAAGTCACACCACATGGCTTTAAATCTATAATCACGTGTGTACATAACATATCCCTCTTCCAAGGGGTGGGCATAAATGTCTATGAAGAAAATAACATTACAGACACCAGTCATGGAAGGCTTTAGGAGGCTTCCTTTTTGCTGTTATAGACTTTCTTTGCGAGAGTTGTTTTACCCAGGCCTCCCATACTAACAATTGAAACCACCCTCCGCTTTAAGTCATTTTCTAGGTCATCATCAACCAACTGCGATTTCAGTGTCTCTAAATCGTCCTCCACACCAATTACATTGGATTCATCAAAGTGACGAGATTTTCTTCTCCTCTCCCGTAGCGTTTTTACTGCATAGCTTGATGCCTCTCCTGTGACTGCTAGGTTTTTAATGCCATAAGTGGACCGTCTTTCAGATATCTCATGGAGTTTGGTCCTAATCCTTCCAATATCATCACAAGCTTCATGGCGAAACTTAAAGTCACCAAACAAGGACATTTACCTCTTTATTGTGTTTTCATTCTTCTTATGTTCTTTCCATAGGCGACTGGACGTTGTTCTTCAATGAGTACTTGATGTAGAACTTTAAGGGGAACTATCAAAGATTGAAAACTTGGGTGAGGAAGTTGATGGAAATTCAAGACTAAGCTGATGGAAATCTCAGGACAGCAACTATTCTAGAGTTCAACACCTTTCTACAACAACTGATATTAAAATAGGGGTTGTGGAGGCTAAGAACACTTGCTGTAAATCACAAAGAAAGAAGAAACAGTAGACAAGATGATAGAGAAGAGGAAGAGAGAGAGAGGAAGCTATTAGTATCACACTAGTAGGGTCCTAGGAATCACTCCTAGTATGAGGAAGGCGTCACACCTTCTTAGGGCTTGAGGGGAAGCTCAAAACCAGCAGCAATAGCAGGAATTTTCATTCATTCATCCAAAAAAATCCACATACATCTTTCCATAGTCTTTATACTCTGGGACATAAGAGGCTTACAAAGCAAGCTAGCTAGGAGGCTTACACAAGAAGCTAAACTAAAGGCTTACAAAGCAAGCTAAACTAACTAGGGTTTGGGCCAACCAAATCCAGCAAAAATACCACAAAATAACAGCCAACTACACTAAAGGCCCAAAACTAAAAAAACCCCTTAAAATCTAATTATACTCCCAAGTTGGGCCCATTTCACCTCCATCCCACCAAATTAAAGCTTGAGGCTGAAAAATCTGGCCCCTTTTATTTCTTTTATGAACTTTAAGAGGCTGATTTCTATCATCTCTCCCCAACTTGACAGAACTCAACCCTGGCGAGTAAAGGGATTGATAATGCTCGTAAAGATTTGGATTAATTTGCTGAAGTTCTGATTCAGTGATCCACGTGCAATCTGAAAGTGGCAACCCCTTCCATTTGACAATAAATTTTCGATAACCCCCCCTTCTGGTAGACACAATCTGATCATCAAGGATATCCTCAACTTCTTCCTTAATTTTAGGGATGGTAGGCAATCGAATGGTTGCATCAGTTCTTTCCAAGTCCTCATTGTGGCCATGATATATAGTCAGATCCTCTACATTAAAGATTGGGCTAATTCCCATATCATCTGGCAACTCTAACACATAAGCATTAGCACTTATCTTCTTACAAATCTTATATGGACCAGCATTTTTTGAGTGAAGCTTCTTGAATTGACCTTTAAGGTAACGCTCCGGTTTGATCCTCACCATCACCATATCACCCTCATTAAACTCCAGGAACCGACGATGTGAGTCAGCTCTAGCCTTGTATAATGCATTGCTGGTTGCTCTTTTTTGCCTCACCTCATCATGTATTTCCTTAATATGACGTGCAAAGCCTTCAGCCTCTTCACTAGGCCTAGCTTTTGGGGGTAGAGGAATCAAATCAATGGGCTTACGAGGTTGAATCCCAAAGACAACTTCAAATGGACTTTTTCCAGTAGTCCTATTAATAGAACTATTGTATGCAAACTCAGCCATAGGAAGAATAAGATCCCAATCAGTCACATGATCTCCAGCCAAACACCTCAATAAATCGCCCAAGCTTCGATTTACCACTTTTGTTTGCCCATCAGTTTGAGGATGGAAAGCACTAGAGTATTGGAGTTTTGTATTCAGCAACTTCCACAAGGTTTTCCAAAAATAGCTCATAAACTTCACATCTCGATCAGAAACTATGGTTAACGGAATACCATGGAGACGCACCACTTCTTTAAAGAACAACTTAGCAATATGGCTCGCATCAGAAGTTTTGTTGCAAGGGATAAAGTGGCTCATCTTAGAAAATCTGTCTACCAGCACAAAGATTGAAACATAGCCTCTAATAGTCTTCTGTAAGCCCAAGACGAAATCCATGCTAAGGTCTTGCCAAGGTTCATGATGTGTAGGCAGCGGTGTTTAAAGTCCAGTATTATGTTTCTGCCCTTTAGCAAGCTGACAAGTACGGCACCGCTGAATAATTTTTGCCACATCACGCTTTAACGAAGGCCAATAAAAACGATCTTCAACCATGGCTACCGTCTTATCTCGCCCAAAATGTCCAGCAACTCCACCTGCATGTAGCACCCATATCACTTGTTCCCTTGAAGAAGTATTTGGCAAGCAAAGGCGAGTTCCTTTGAAAAGATAACCATCATGAATGGAAAAGGAAAGGTGATTATTTTGTTGTCCCGCAACAATTTCAGCATAAATAACACTAAAATCTTGGTTAGAAGCATACTCCCTCTTCAACTGTTCAAAACTGATGACTTTTACTGCCAAAGAATGAAGCACATGCACCTTCCGGCTTAAGGCATCTGCTGCCTTGTTTTCCAAACCAGCACAATGCTTGAGAACAAAATTATACCCCTGCAAAAATGCAGTCCACTTTCCATGTCTCCTGTTCAACTTCCTTTGAGAGTTTAAGTACTTAAGAGCTTCATGATCTGAGTAAAGTACAAACTCTTTGTGGATTCAACAATGATGCCAATGATCAAGAGCTCGAACTACTGCATAGAACTCTTTATCATATGTAGAATAGCGTTGTTTGTCCTCATTTAACTTCTCACTAAAGTAGGCAATGGGGTAACCTTCTTAACTAAGAACGCCGCCAATGCCTATGTGTGATGCATCGCAAGCAACCTCAAACACCTTAGAGAAATCTGGGAGTTGCAAAACTGGAGTCTTGGTCATCCGCTTCTTAATTTCTTCAAAAGCTTTGGTTGCTGCCTTCGTCCATTGAAATTGCCCTTTCTTCATACAATTAGTTATTGGCACCATAATAGTGCTAAAATTACGAATAAATCGCCGATAGAAAGTAGCCAACCCATGAAAACTCCGAACCTCATGTAAAGTGCTTGGAATAGGCCAATCTAAAATAGCTTGGACCTTTTCTGGATCTGCTTCAACACCGCGAAAAGACACAACAAATCCAAGAAAAACAACACTTGGGCACATGAAAGAACATTTCTTCAAATTGATGTAGAGTTTCTCTTGGCGTAGAACTCTCATCAATTGTTGGAGATGCAAAATGTGCTCTTCCTTGGTCTTACTATATACAAGAATATAACCGAAATAAACAAGAAGAAAATGACCAATAAATGGACAAAGTACCTGTGTCATCACACGCATAAAAGTGCTAGGTGCATTTGTAAGACCAAATGGCATGACTAGCCACTCGTACAACCCATCTTTTGTTTTGAAAGCCGTTTTCCATTCATCACCAACTCTGATTCGGATTTGATGATATTCACTTCGAAGATCAATTTTTGAAAAAATAGAGGCTCCGGTCATCATATCCAACATATCATCAAGTCAAGGAATTGGGAAGCGGTATTTAATAGTGATCTTGTTGATGGGCCGACTGTCTACACACATTCGCCAAGTACCATCCTTCTTAGGAGTCAACAAAGCAGGGGCTGCACATGGACTAAGGCTCTCTCGGATGAATCCCTTTTTTAATAAGTCATCTACTTGCCTTTTAAGCTCAGCATGTTCACTAGGATTCATGCGGTAGGCTGGTAAATTAGGTAGAGAAGAACTTGGAATAAGATCAATTGCATGCTGTATGTCACGCATAGGCGGTAGCTCACTTGGCAATTCATCGGGAATTAAATCAGAAAAATCGGACAGCAACTTCTTAACTTCATTTGGTAACTCTAAGGGCTGTTTTGAGGCTAATGGTTCTACTTCCCCCGTCACCAAGGCATACACAACTCCTTCTTTCTTACTTTCAACTTCAAATTGTTTTTTGGTTAGGATGTGAAGAGACTTCTTTGCTTCAGCTGAATTCAATTGTTCTTTCTTCTGTGTCTTCCTTTCTTCCTCCACATTCATGGGTTTTAGAATGATTCTCTCACCATTGAACAAGAAATAGTAAGTATTTTCCTTCCCACAATGATATACATCACGATCATAAAGCCATGGTCGACCGAGTAGGATATGTGAGACTTTCATAGGAATTACATCACACTAAATAGAGTCATGGTACGCCCCAATTTTGAAAGAAACCAAACATCTTTTAGTCACAGGAATAGTAGTGTCATTCACCCATGCAACCTTATATGGATGTGGATGGTTTTCAATGGGCAGTTTTAACTTGTTAACTGTGATTTTAGACACTACATTCATGCTACTCCCTCCATCTATAATTAGCCTACACAACTTTTCTCCACACTTAACTTGAGTATGGAAAATAGTAGTGCGAAGCCAATCCTCTTTAATTTTTGCTTTAGGAGTGACTAGAATACGCCTTACCACATTAAGAGGGGAAGAATCCACAAGCTGCTCCTCATTGAAATCTTCATCCGAAACTTCTCCTGATTCATGTTCACACTCATAATCTTCGGGAACACCATCTTCTCCAATTCCCACATTCCCACATGGAGATTTCGCTTAGGACATTAGTAGGCATAATAGCCCTTTTCATGGCACCTAAAGCACTTGTTAGTGTTGCTGCCCCCTTTAGTTGTTTCATCCATAATTGCCCTTCCTTTTGCATCAGCATTTGGTGAAGGCCGAGTTGTATTTGAAGTGGTAGGTGCTGTTTTGTTTATTCTGCTCCCATCAAATGCCTTTCGAGAGGTTGACTCCCCAGCTTGAGCACTAAATTTTCGATTTAAGGATTGCTTCATGTATTGCTCCACCTTCAACGCCATTTGGAAAGCATCTTCAAGGCTGCAAATCCGCGATGTAATTAACTCTCTTTGGATATCTGCCCCTAAACCATTCTTGTAGCGAGAGAGAATTTGTCTTTCATCTTCAGTCACTTCGCATCGAATGGTAAGCTCGTCAAACTTCTCTGTATACTCAGCAACCGTCATAGTTCCTTGTCGAAGCTTCATAAGTTGATCATAAAGATGATCATGGTAATCCACAAGTAAATACTTCTCCTTCAACTTCAGTTTCATCTCCTCCCAATCAACAATAGGTGGCTGTCCTGCTCGACGTAGTCGGTCTTCAACACTTCTCCACCACACTTTAGCATGGCTAATCAATTTCATCTTAGCCAAACATACCTTCCGATCTTCTGTCATCTCATACCAATCAAAATAATCATCCATGGCAGCAAGCCAATCACAAAATACTTGAGGATCAATCTTGCCAACAAAATCTGGTACCTCCACTCGCACCTTCTTAGTGATATCACCCATTAAATCTGGTTGCTCCAATCTGTCCGAATTCAACATGCCATGTGCCAAATCTACCAGCAAAGGTTGGGGAGGAGTTCTTGCTCGTGCATGCCTAGGATTATCCCTAGGAGGTGGACGATTGGTTTGTTCCTCAGGTTGCTCATTACCAGAGGATCCTTCTTGATTGTCATTCAGCCCTTCTTTAACATCTCTTTGTTCTTCTACTGCTTGGTTAACAGTATTTTGTGAATTACGAGTATCCCAACTGTTCATTCGAGCCTCTAAACTATCCAGCTTCTTCATAATCTTCATAAGCAATTCATCCCGCTGAATTTCTGTAAATTTTCCCCTAAAAGTCTTCCCACTATGAGTAGACATGATGGAACCTTAGCTCTGATACCAAATTGATGTAGAACTTTAAGGGGAACTATCAAAGATTGAAAACTTGGGTGAGGAAGTTGATGGAAATTCAAGAATAAGCTGCTGGAAATCTCAGGACAGCAACTATTCTAGAGTTTAACAACTTTCTACAACAACTGATATTAAAATAGAGGTTGTGGAGGCTAAGAACACTTGCTGTAAATCACAAAGAAAGAAGAAACAATAGACAAGATGATAGAGAAGAGGAAGAGAGAGAGAGAGGAAGCCACTAGTATCACACTAGTGGGGTCCTAGGAATCACTCCTAGTATGAGGAAGGCATCACACCTTCTGAGGGCTTGAGGGGAAGCTCAAAACCAGCACCAATAGCAGGAATTTTCATTCATTCATCCAAAAAAATCCACATACATCTTTCCATAGTCTTTATACTCTGGGACATAAGAGGCTTACAAAGCAAGCTAACTAGGAGGCTTACACAAGAAGCTAAACTAGAGGCTTACAAAGCAAGCTAAACTAACTAAGGTTTGGGCCAACCAAATCCAACAAAAATACCACAAAATAACAGCCAACTACACTAAAGGCCCAAAACTAAAAAACCCCTTAAAATCTAATTATACTCCCAAGTTGGGCCCATTTCACCTCCATTCCACCAAATTAAAGCTCGAGGCTGAAAAATCTGGCCCCTTTTATTTCTTTTATAAACTTTAAGAGGCTGATTTCTATTAGTACTCCTCCTATGCCTATCCCAGACGCATCACACTCATCCTCAAACACCTTCGAAAAGTCTAAAAGGTACACTAATCATTCTCTTCTTAATCTCTGCAAAAGCTTTAGCTGTAGCATTTTCCACTTAAATTCCCCTCTTTAGGGCCATTATAACACCAAACCCTTTAATGAATCAATAGTAGAAAGTACCGAGCCCATGAAAGCTGCAAATCTCATGAAAGTTTTTGGGCTCAAACCATTCTACTATCACTTTAATCTTCGGCAGATCAGATGAAACTATAAACCCTAAGAAAATGACACTGTCAATGAAAAAGGAACACTCTTAAGGTGAGCATCAATGTTATCTGGAGCATGGTTCACTCTGGCATGTAGTACGAGAACATATATGATGCTTTCTTTGTATGTTGTACGTTAGGGGATAGGCTTAGTTGGTTCACTAATTGGGTCAATGGTTACTTTAAACTTTCTTTCATTTCACACACACACACACACACATATATACATATTTTTATCAACAAAAAAAAAAAAAAAAAATTAATTCAAAGAGCAAAAATAAAAATATAGAGGAGGACAAGAAATCCACCAAAAGAGCAAAAATATATATATGTTTATGTGTACTAGTTGGTGCACACGTGCGTTGCACGTGAATTTTTTTGAATTAAATTATTTTTTTCAATAATGATAATAATTTTTTTAATTTAATAATTTTATCGTACCTTTGCATAAGATGAAAGCACTTTGATCACTCAATCTTTTACTTCTTTTGATATGATTACTATTTTTTTTTTTCATTTATCTTTCCCAAATCATAGTGCTTAAAATTATCTTTGAAACTTCATTATACATAGGTTCTTTGAAGATTTTGTGAAACTTTCAATGCTAAAACAAAAGGCTTTCTCTTTCACTCTTTGTCTCTTTCTCCAATTAAAACATATTTACGCCATAGTTGAAAAATTTAATAGCAAATTATTAGTACATTAGTCTTACAAAAATCAAAACCAAGACTTGCGCGGCTTTGCAAACCCTATGGACATGCTATCCTTTTTTTTATTTTTTTTAATTTTTTATTATGATGTATTACAATCTACACCCCTTCCATAGATTCATGCCACAGAAGCGAACTCAAGTTTCTAATAAGGCCTACACTACCACCTTTAAAAAATCTAGTATTTATGGGATTGGGAGGTTCTCATTTTATTTATGAGTAAAGTAGTCTTTGATATATATGTATTGGAAAAACATAGGAGAAAATAGATACTTCACGTGGGATCGAAACCAAGACTTACGCAAATCCGGAACTTCTATTGGTGTTTGATTGAAATAATAATATTCCTAATATATACATGTTTAGGATTTTTTTTTTCCTTTTAAAAATCTAGTATTTATGGGATCAGGATGTTCCCATTTTATTTATGGGTAAATTAGTTTTTGATGATTTTTTTATTTTGCAAATGATAGGAGAACACACATAACTTACAAAGGGTCTAGAACCAAAGACTTCTGCAAACCTTAAAGCGACCGATTAATAAACTCAAAGACCATTGATTTTTCATTAAAAAATAATACTCCCTTCATCCCGTAAAGATAGGCTATATATATATATATATATATATATATATATATATATATATATATATATATATATTTTTTTTTTTTTTTTTTTCTTCGTTGATGCGTGGTGGATCACTGCTTATGATTTTATTTTTTTGGGCCTGTACATTTTTAAAAAAAAAATGATTTTGAACTTTTTTTTTTTTTTTTTTTTGGGTTGTGATCTAAGTTATTTTCTTTCCTTTTTGTTCGTTTTGGTTTTGTTTTGTTTAGTTTGGTATTTTGGGTTTGCAGGTAGATATTGCAAAGTTTCATAAACCTCACGATTTGATATGGTTTTTTGGTGGTTCATTAGACCTTCCCTTTTTATTTTCTTTTTTTCTTGTGTATTCGTTAATGAATTTTTTTCTTTTGGGGGGTTTTGTTTTGTTTTTGTTCAAGCTTGTTTCTTTTTTAATTTTCTTTCAATTGAAACATCTTTGATTCTCTTCTTTTTCTTGGTAATTTGACTTGATTATTTTCAAAAATCAGAGATTATATATGAATTCTCAACAAAATATGAAAATTATGAAACAACAGCAATTTAAGTGTTCAATAATGCAATTCAAGTTTTTTCTGATATGTGAATCCTTAAAAAATAATCAAAGGTTATATGTGCTATTCAAAACTTTACTTATGCAATTCAATTTTTTTTTTTTTTTTTTTGGCTTCTTAATCTAGGTTTTCATTTGTTTTTGTTCAAGCATGCGCCTTTTTATTTTCATTCAACTGATTCATCTTTGATTCTTTTCTTTTTCTTGCTAATTTTGCAATTCAAATAGGGATTTCAAAGTTTAATCATGTAATGCAGGCAGAGATTTAAATGTTTATGCAGGCAGAAATTTAAATGTTTAAACATAATTTGTATATATGAGTCAAGTTTATTGAAAACTACATACCAGACAAAGCACCAGAAGAAAGGAGACGCAATGAAGGCACATAGAAGACGCAGAAGAAGGAAGCAGTAGTTGTTCTTTCATGTGTTAGGGTTTTATGATTTTAATAATGTGTTTCTATTTGTATTTATATGTTAACATTGTTAGGGTTTTACGAATTATAGTTTCCGTTTTTTTAGAATTCCTATTTAGGTTTGGTTTTATTTAATTATTATACGAATTATAATTTCTTTAGAATTCTTATTAAGGTATGTGTTTTATATTACTATATTTTCTATATATGCAGAAGGTTAGTTGTGTATTTAAAAATTAAAATAATGGTATATTAGTCAATCAAAAGTTTTTCTCACATTCATCTTTTTATAGGTAGTATAGATATGTACACCTGTGTATTCCCTATTTATTGAGAGAGATTCCTTCAAAATATTATGAAAATTAAAACTTTAATTAAATTTAAATATTGAATAATTTTGGTAATTGAATTATATATAGAATTTACTAACATTTTATAGTAGTTTAAGAGTCATAAAATTGCCAACAGTTCTAATTTGGAAGTTAAAGTTGTAACTTTGGAAACAAAAGTATCTCTCCCTCTCTCTCTTTCTCTTGGACGCTAAAAATGGAGATCCAAGTCGCCAATGAATCGCATTTCGGGTCGAGTACCCTAGATCACGGTTCGAAAGAGGGTCGATCCTGGTAACATTGGTTAGCATACAAACTTGCTTCTTGAAGAGTACTGTAGACCTGTATAAAATGGTCCAAATAATGCTCCTTAGATTTGCTATAAATGAGGATTTTATCAAAGTACAAGACTAAAATTTTACCAATGAAAGGTCTAACTATTTGCGTCATTATAGTATTCTCTGTTATCCCAATTTGCATTTGTTTAGTCGCTTGCATACATTGAAGTAATTTAAGGCTTTTCATTTATAATGAAGCCATGCATGGAAATGAAAGTTGTCAAGTCTGTTGTTCAAGGTTTTCTTCTAGTCATTGTGTTGAAGATATTTTTATTTCTTCCGAAAATTCTAATAACCATGTTTAAAATAAAAGGCTTCCCATCACTCTCATCTTTAGAAAGGAGATCTTTTGGGAAATTACATCTGTTCAAACTTGCCATTGTCATTTCTGAGATCATTAATGTTGTAATAGACGTATTGCAGCAGCTGCATATAACTGTTAATTGGTCCCTAATAAAGATTCCACACTTCGTTGGCATATCCATATTATAGAACACATCTTTCTTTATTACATAATGATTGATAGTTGGGCTGGTATTGCTATAGAGATCCTCAGAGTGGATCCATTGATTATGTTTTACCTAAAGGATGCATTTTTGGTATTGACAGACCAAGATAAGGAGCAGACAATGGATACCCACTACTACTTTTCTTCATTTAAACCTCAAATATAACTCTACTTCTTGATGGGACTTGTGATTTTATGGTCACCCTCATTCTTCCTTTCATTGTGTTTTTTGCTTTCGGATATGTAGTTTTCCAACATCAGATTATCCATGTGTAAAACCAAAAGTATGAGATCAGGGCAGCATTTTGGCCAAATGTGCATCGATTATCACTTTGATAATGTCCCAAATTTTACTAATCGACTTGTTGAGAATGAAAGATTCTGAGAAGTCAACATCGTTGCTCAATGTACTTCTCATCTTGATTATCTAGTTCCATAAATTCTACAAAAGGCGTAATGATTCAAATTTTTTTGTGAAATTCCCATAACAAGATGTAGAGATGAAGGACACATTGGAAAGGGAGACTGAACCAAACCTAGACTTGACAAGCCATCTCTAGGATGCCTAGGTACACCCAAGGACTTTAATATCGATATCGATGGATATATCGAGGGTCCAAAAATGTGGATATATCGGATATATCATTGGATATATCGACAATATCGATATTGTTTTAAAGATATGGTGGATATAATGATTTAAACATGGATATTTTTATTGAAACTTTGGGAAATAATGATTTAGACTCTAATACACAATCTAGCATCAAAATATTGCAATTTAAATGTGTATAACACAAGTATATGTTGTGTAGGGTATACATAGTGTGATACGACGAGAAAATAAACAATAGAAAATTAGAAATTTATGCAAATTTAACATCCAAATGTCATATGAGATTAAAATTTGTAAATATTTATCATTTACACAATAAACACTTATATACATACATAGTTACATTAGTAGTTTAGTACCACATGGAGTACCTTGGTGGTTCAAAATCATCATTCCTATCCTTATACTACCTTTTTTACAGTGGTAATATTACGACAATAGTTTGGCCATGTCATAAAATTAGCATAATTTAATAGGAAATTCTATAAATGACGGTCATATTCTTTAGTAGAACAATGCTGTAGGATTCCAAGTGGCGGTAAATCTGGTCGACCAGTCTCAGGAGGTACTTCTTCATTTGACACCCAATTTGGTGATGCCGAAAATCTTGGGATTATATTTGTATTTGGTGGGCGAGACTGATGGATACATTGAATATGGATTGGGCATATAAATAAGAGGTTGATTATATGGATATTGTTGGCCATGAATATATGCCCCGGAGGAATCGGTGTTATATTGGGCCATCTTATATGGGTTGTGATGGTGATAGGTATCTTGGCTTGAGTCTATACCATACCCAAAATGACTTTGCTCTAATCCTATACTCATAGACTCAAAGTTTGAGGAAAGAGAATCTACATTGGCTGTTTGTGTTTTCCTATTCCCCTAATACCTGCCTCTGCTTTCCTAGAGCCAAGGTCTTCATCCTGTGTCACATGTATGAGACCCGTTTCACATAAAAGGACTCAATAATGGCCTCGGACTATCTCTAGCTCCATAATTTCCACCCCTTCCTCCATCATTGTCCCCATTATCATTTCCATCACCATCCCCACCTCCAGTACCGGTGTCAGAAGAGTCAGAAGACATAGAATGCACCGAATTTGTTCTCATTGCATTCTCGCTTGATAAAACCTCCTCAACTATAACTCTTTGGACATCAATCCCGAGGTTTTGAGCTTCTTTTGCTACCTTTGGATTAGGTTCACCATCTGGCCCATCCATATGTAAGGGCCTAATCCACTCGTAAAGAGGATTCTCATTCTTCTTTCCTATTTCGACTGATATATCAAGTAGATTTAGGGGTTCTAACTCTGCTGCATTGTCCCTCTCAGTTTCCATATCTCTGACCCTCAACCTCATGTTGTAATAACAAAAGACTAGCTTCCATAGTTGTTAAAACCGCACCTCAGGCGCGAGGCGCAGGCGAGCGCAAGGGGTGGGCTTCGCTTTGGCCTAGGCGAGGCGATGTCCGCTAGGCGCAAAAAAAGCGCGCTTTTTTGGGCTTTTCATTGAGGCGCAAGGCCCACTTGAGGCGCGCCTTAGTGACCCAGGCCTATTTTTGTCAAAAAATAAAATAAAATTCATACAGCCATTTTTATATCCGTTAAAATCGACAAAAGTAAAAAGGGAAAAAGAAGGAAAAAGAAGAAGAAGAAGGAAAAGGCGCTGCTTGAGTCCAGCCCTAGCTCTGCAATCGTCGGTGCAGCCCTCCAGCTCCAGCGGTGCAGCCCCCCAGCTCCAGCGGTGCAGCCGGCAGACCTCGTCGAACAGGTATGTGTCTCCTGCTCCTTCTCCTGCTCTTCTTCTTCGTGCAGGTACTGTCGTAACTCTGGTTTTTTTTTTTGGGTAAATCTGGACTTCTCTGTTGCTTCTTCTCCTTTCTTCTTCTTCTCTGTTCCTTCTTCTTCTTCTTCTTCTTCTTCTTCTTCTTCTTCTTCGAGCAAGTACTGTCGTAACTGTACTTCTCTGGTTTTTTTTTTTTTTTTTTGGGTAAATCTAGACTTCTCGGTTGCTTCTTCTTCTCTGTTCCTTCTTCTTCTTCTTCTATTTTCTGAGTTTCTGTTCTTTGTTCTTCTTCCTTTTTTTTTTCTTTTTTTTTTTTCTTCTTCTTCTTCTTCTCTGTACCTTCTTCTTCTTCTTCTTCTTCTTCTTCTTCTATTTTTCGATTTGTTCTTCTTCTTTGTTCCTTCTTCTTCCTCTTCTCTGTTTTTTTATTCTTCTTCTCTGTTCGGCTGTTCTCTGTTTTTTTATTCTTCTCCTCTATTTGGTATTATAATTTGTTGGGCTACAAATTAACAAACTATAAAGTATAGGCCAAAAGGTATGAGTGTTTAATTTTATATGTTTATTGTTTAAACTGATTATTTTTGTTAGTTGCATTTGATGAAATAGTTTTTATTTATTTTTTTTAAATTGTGCGCCTCACTTCCCTGAAGCCCGCGCTTTTTCTTGCGCCTCGCGCCTAAGCCCCAGGAGACCTTTGCGCCTTAGGTGCGCCTTGCGCCTTTAATAACTATGCTAGCTTCTAAGCCTTTCGTACGCTAGTCGATTGCGCTACTTTGTATATATTAAGGAAAACGTGCTCCAATTCCTTTCACAAGCTGAAGAGGAGCATGTTTGTGACAATATCTTCATTGCCAATGCCTTCAATGTTAGAGCAGAAACCCCATACATATCCCACCAGTCAGCTGCCCATAATAAAATGAAACTATTAATTTTATATTTACAACTTGAAAATTTATAAATTAACAAATTTGTTAGAAGTCTATATAGTTCTATATGCACGAGCTATCATGCTTTCTCTTGATGCAATTGCGAGTTTCTCTCCAAATCTACCCCTCACTTTTCAAAACATTATAATCTACAAGTGCAACCTTTTCATCAATGATTAAATAGAATAAATATTAAAATATAAACTTTGATAGTTATTGTTGCAGTGTTACCTCATTTCCAATCTCTCCACCCCTGTCGGAGGTTGGTTCCAACCTTTGGAATACCTCAAACACGGCATTAATCAACTTCTGGTTGTGACTAACGTTATTATTGTATTGATACTTTGGGTTTAGGTAGTATGCTAGCATTTATATCAAATACAATTTAATTAGCTTCACTTTATGTGGTGCAAATAAGTAACAAACTAACAAATAACAAATAAGATATATAAATTATTATCTATAATTTTAGATATAGGAATTTAACTTAGAAATTTATAATGTATAAATTATACCTGCCGACAATAAATGATGATCAATTGATTTGTCCCAGTGCTCCCTTATAGCTTTTAAAACCCATGTCACATTCCTATTAGATGTTTCGAGGCCTCTTTCATTACTTGGAATGCTTGATATACTATACGCAAGGTCAGGTATACCTCACTATCAACAATACGCAAAAGTCAACAAAGAAACTCATAAATACCACATATTTTTGCAACCTTAGCCCAGAAAGAGTGGTTTAGAATCAATGATTCAACCTGACGGCCTATTTGCGTTCTACTCAGTGGATGTTCATTCCATTCATCAGAAGTGAACAAGGATTTCAAGCCAACCTTTCTCTTTGATAGGTTGTCGAGTGCAATAAAATTTGTGGCAAACCGAGTGGCACTTGGTCGCACAATGTCTCCTCCACAAAATACTTTCATTTGTGCCAACAAACAATTGTGGTTGTATATAAAGTTTGTGATCATCCTCCCATCAGTGATCACCTCTTTAATAGCTTTTTTATCAGCAATCCTCTCAAATATGAGGTCGATGCAATAAGCAACGCACAGGATGTCCAGTATAAATTATACTTTTCCATTAACAGCTGCCTAGCTTTCTTATAATTACTGCCATTATTAGTCACTATCTGGACAACATTTTTACTATTAATTGATTGCACAATACCTCTCATAAAACCATAAATATACATATGGTCCTTGATTTTGTCCAAAGCATCTACCGGCTTCAAGAAGATTGTCTTCCCTTTACAATATACCATAAAATTGATGATGGACAATTTTGTTAGACCTGTCCATCCATCACACATAATGGTGCAGCCATATGTCTTCCACATTGGCTTTTTTAGTTCAACGTATCTATTCATGTCTTCCACCTATGAGATGAAATGGAATTTAAGGAAAATCATATAAAAAAATTAAAAGGTCATAAATAAAACCCAATAACGAATAAATATTAATATTTTGAATTAAATTAGTAATTACCTCCATATCCAGATATTTAGTTCTAATTTCATACGGGAAAGGAGGATTAATTCCTGTTCTAGAAAATTGATCTCCAGCAATCATATTTTTGAAGTGATGGAAGGCGACCTTCTTAGGCGAGACATTCTCATGTATAAAAAATTTTGCAACTAATTTACCTAAGCCCTCATTTATCTTGTATTTACTAAAAGCATCCTTAATAGTCCTTTGCTTTGCTTTTGCTGATCTATACAGAGAAGGAATAGGGGGGATATGAGTTTTTGGCACTCGAACGCTTTGACTACATTTAAGTGGAGGCATTGGTCCTTTATTTTTACTTCTACTAGAACCTGAGGCACCAACACCAGAACTTTAAAACCAACCTCTGATTGGAATTTTTTCCTTTGCTCTTCCTCCCATTCACTAGCCTTTGAAGTATGATAGGCTTTCCTATAGTTACTTTTTTCCTGCGCATCCAAATTTGATAGGTACATCATGATGTCCTCATCATCTTCATCAACGTCATCTAATTGGGATTCCAATATACCACCCCTTAAAATTTGTCTAATATTTACCTTATCAAAAAAAAAAAAAAAAAATTGTCTAACATTTGAATCTCTCCTTGTCTTTGCTGTAGCTTTCCCCGACAAAAGTTGATACATATCATCTTTCACCTCTGGAGGCGCATTATTGCAAGGTGCTTTATTATTTTTTGGATCTGACCCCAATAAATGGTACTTAAGCCACGTCGCCCCACCACTCTTCCATGTTTTCTGACAATACTTACATTGGATACCACCTATTGTACCCTTTATACGACTCCTACGTTCCCATACAGGATCAACATTCTTCGCTCTTGCCATCTTTTGCTAAAAATATACAAATGCAAATCTCATAATTGTATATAACTATATAAGTGTATAAGTAATTAAGTATAAGTTGTATAATCAGTGTATAAGAATAAATTAATTTGGACGAGCTAATAGCTTATTAACGATTATTATTTCGTAGACAATTAATTTAAACACTTGTAAAACATATAAGTATAAAAGTATATAATTATATAACTAATAAACTATATAATAATTGAAATAATAAGAAATTATGAATTATGAATTACTATCCAAGGGATTATAAATTTATAACTTTAAGACATAATCACATATTCACATAAGTAGTAATTTATGAGGGGCATTCTTGTTATTTTATGTACTTAAGTTAATTGATTTTAGGGATTAGTTTTAATTAATACATAACCCTAATACCATGTTAGAAAACAGTTTTCAAGGATTTACATGCACGTGTGTTATGTTTTATTTCTATTAGGCTATGGATTCCATTGATTTAACTCTTTTGTAGAATGTTATATTTAGTAACTATTTGTGACCAATCAAATCTTGTCAGCATAGAAAATGGGACAATTATGTCACTGATAGGCCTTACTATGGGAAAGCAAAATGAAAAAGAGAACGAAAAAAATGTAATTTTGGAATTTGGATTACCATGAAAAAAAGCAGCAAAGTTCATTAGACACATTTCTTAGAAGTGTACAATTGTATAAATTAAGTAATTAACATAATATAAATTATATAACCTTCAAGTCTTCAATTAATGGTTTAATGCATTGCTATTTGATGTTGCCGGCAGTCTGCTACTTGCTTTCTTCTCAGCTTCTTTTGATCTTCATAGCTTCTTTTGATTTTTCTCAACTCCTTCTTTGCTCCTTCTTTGTTTAGAAATCACAACTTCACTTACTTCACTTATACTAGGAATGAAGTGATGACCGGAACTCTGGAAGTGGGAAATGAGAAAGAATTCAAAAAAGTAGACTGGTTTGTATAATGGAGCACTAGCACTGCTAAGGAGATTCCGAGGGAATCCCAACAGGCAGCAGCTCATCTTTCACATGAAGGAGTGAAGCTGTGAGTGAAGGACAATTATTTTGAAAAAAAAGGCATGCTACAAAGGGTTGGTGGGAGAATTCTTTCACATTTTCACGTGAAGAGGGAGTGAATGAGTGATTGAGTGAAGGCTGTGAAGGACAATAATTTTCAAAATTATGCAGCAGTGCACTATTGACTATTCAACAACAAAAGAAAAAAACAGCTACTTATTTCTTTCATTGCTTTCATAATTTTCATTCACGTGAAGGAGTGGGAAGCTGTGAGTGACAAAAAAGGATTCCCACTGTCGGTTTGGAGTGGGAAGGACTGCACTTTGGCAAAAAATTCAACTAGCAGCAGAGCACTAAGCCAAAAACAACAAAAAAAGATTCCCTGTGTCGATATTCCACGATATATCGACGATATATTGTCGCTATATCTCAAACTTATCGCCGATATCCTACATTAATTAGAGATAACTCACGATATATTCCATATTTATCGATATCGACGATATATCGCGATATATCGTCGATATTTTACTATTTTCTTAAATTTTCATTTACCGCAAGGAGATATCGTATCGTTGGGTGTCGATACGACGATATATCGTCAATATCGACGATATTAAGGTCTATGGGTACACCTAGTTTGACGAGTGGCAAGTTAGATGGACTAGCTGCCATCAATGAAGAAGAAAGTGACCACCTTTTCTAACCAAAATAATTTTCTTAATAGTAGTGAAGAGGACTCCAATGACAATTCATGCATATCCAATTTTCAAGAGCAACAAGTTTGAGACTAGCTACCATCGATGAGGAAAAGAAAAGTTCACTTCCTTTGCAATGAAAAAGAAGAGTACTCTTCTCTTCCTCGTTGATGGTAGCTCGTTTCTTTAACTCGCTACTCTTGAACATTGGATGTAGGTGAACTGTCATTGGAGCTCTCTTCACTACTATATGAAAATCCATTTTGGTTGGAAAAGGTGGTTCATTCTTTTCGTCGTCGATGGCAATCAATCCCTCCAACTTGCAATTCTTCAAAACAGGATGTACGTAAGCATGCTGAAGATAGTTTGTTAAGTCTAAGTTTGGTTCAGTCTCCTTTTCTAATGTATCCTTCATCTTTGCATCAATAGGAAGGAATTTCACAAATGTTAATTCAAAAACGCCTTGTGTAGAATTTATGAAACCAAATAGTCACGATAAGAAGTACAATAAGCAATGGTGTTGCCTTCTCGGCCTCTTTCATGCTCAACAAGTCCATTAGTAAAAGTTAGGATACTATCAAAGTGATAATCAAACGCCGATGCACACCTAGCTAGAATGATGCTCTACTCATATTTTAGGTTATACTCATTGATAATCTAATGATGGAAAACCACATATGCAAAAGCAAAGAAGCCCACAATGAAAGGAAGAAGAACGAGCGTGACCATCGAATACACAAGTCCTATTAGAAATAAAATTGTATTCAAGATTCAAATGGAAAAGTCCAGGCAACCAGGATCTAGTGCCTACTCCTCATGTTGGTCTATCAAAACTAGAAATGCATCATTTAGATTGAACATAACCAATGGATCCAATCTTAAGATCTCTGCAGCAATTCTAGCCTAACCATCAACTATTATGTAAGTAATAAAGAAAGTTGCATTCTTTATTATGGACATGCCAAAAAAGTGTGAAATCTCTGTTGGGACCAATTAACGAAATTATACAGCTGTAGCAATGCGTTTACTGCAACATTAATGATCCCAAGAATGACGATGACAAGTATGAACTGATGAAACTTCCTAGTGGATCTCCTTTCTAAAGATGAGAATGATAAGAAGTCTTCTATTTTCGACATCGTCATCAGAATTTTCGGAAGAAGAGTTAAGAATATCTTCAACACAATTACTCGAAGAAAACCATGAACAGAAGACTTGACAACTTTCATTTCCACCGGTGGCTTCATAAATGAAAAGTTTTCAATCACTTCAAAGTTGGCAAGAGACTAAACAAATGCAATTAGGATCACCGAGAATAATATAATGACCCAAGTATTTAGACCTTTCATGGGTAAATTTTTAGTTGTGTACTTTGATGACATCCTCCTCTACAACAAATCTAAGAAGCAACATTTGGACCATCTTACACATCTGTAGTGCTTTCCGAGAAGCAAGTCTGTATGCTAACCTTAAGAAGTGTTTGTTTTTCATTGATAGTATCATTTTCTTAGGGTTTATAGTTTCATCTGAAGGAGTATCTGCTGATCCACAGAAGATTAAAGAGACAGTAGAATGGTCTAATCCCAAAAACATCCATGAGATTTACAGCTTCCATGGGCTAGCTCCTTTTTACCATCGATTCACTAAAGGGTTTAGTGCTATAATGGCCCCAATCACTGATTGCTTAAAAAAAGGGGGAATTTAAGTGGACAAATGCTACAGCTAAAGCCTTTGTAGAGATTAAGATGAGTATGACTGAAGCCTAGTTATGTGCCTCGTCGACTTTTGGAAACTATTTGATGTTGAGTGTGATTCGTCTAGGATAGGCATAAGAGGAGTACTTAGTCAAGAACAACATTCAGTCACCTAATTTGGTGAGAAACTAAACGAGGCAAACAAAAGTACTCAACCTACGACAAGGGGTTTTATGTTGTAATGCAAACATTAAACCACTAGCGCTATTTTCTGCTGCCCAAAGAATTCATCCTTCACTCCAATCATGAAAGCCTTGAGATATATTAATTCCTAGAATAAGTTGAACTTTAGACATCATCACTGAATTGAATTTTTACAAGCTTATACCTTTGTACTGAAATATTGATCTGGAGTTGAAAACAAGGTGGCAGATGCCCTTAGTCACCGAGTTCTAATGCTTTTAATGATGAAACTATAAATCACTGGGTTTGATTTTCTTTCCCACATAGATGAACCTATTTAAATGAAATAAATAAACAACTACCCATATCATGCTCCAAAAAAGAAACATCTTAGCTTCCAAGCTTGCAGCTGTGCTGATTTTTTTTTTTTTTCTTTTTTTTCTTTTGAAGACCTAGCAGCTCATGTGGTAGGTATCTGGGCTTCCAAGCTGGCAGGGCCTTCTTGGCATTTATATTTTTTAAAAACCTAATTGTGCATCAGATTTACAACCTAATTGGCATTTATATTTTTTTAAAACCTAATTGAGCTTCAGGTTATATCCAAAAAATAATAATAATAAAAAAATAAAAAGAAAAAAAGAAAAAAGGGAAATAGGTAAGTCAAAAGCTTCAATAATTATTATAGCCCAATGGTTATATCCGCATCTCTAGATCTGATTTTCATCTTTTAAAAGAAAAGGTTTTTCAGAAGAAGAAAAGAGTAGAGCCCTTTGGTGAACAAAGAAAAATTATAGAGACAAGAAGTGCTGAAGTGATGAAGTGTTGATCATTTTAAAGAAGAGATAAAGGAAAATCTATGCCCTGTCTTTAAGCCAAAGAAGCAAATTTTGACAACAAAGAGCAAAACAGAGCAAGCAAAGACAACAAATACAGCTCAGAAAATTATAAAAATAAAAAATACAGCAGCAACTCAGAAAAGAATGATGCACTAGAAAGAAATCCGGCAACAAAAATACAGCCACATAAAAAATAAAAAAAATAATAATTTTTAAAAAATAAAAATAAAAATACAGCAGCAAGAAAAGAGACAAAGCAAATGGTGCTGAAGCTCTCAATTTTTTTTTTTTGGATAACAGTGGAACAATCCCACAGCAGGGCCCTTTGGAGCCAACCATGGAACCTAAATCCCTATAGAGACTAGCGCAGCAACCCACCGCCAAGGCCCCCCCACTTAAATCTTGGGTTGTCCTAGCAGGGAATCGAACCCGAGACCGTGCGCCTACCCAAACAATCACAAGTTTGCCTTTACCAACTGGGCTACCCAAGGATGGATGAAGCTCTCATTTTTGCTGAAAATAAATCTTAATAGGAGAAATATCGGATATGCAAAACTGGAAAATCGATAGCCAAAGGTTCAGCAGCAGTGGAAAAGATTCAGCAGCAAATATCTCCAGTAGCAGAAATTTCAGCAACAAATTTTCAGTATAAATTTATATGCAAGTGTATCCCCAAGTGGCTAGTTAAGTAATAAGGGAATGCATCCTTTACACTTCCAAATTAACAAGATTTAGAACAAACATTAATCAACTCTTTAGTTGCATTAGTGGTAATATTGTTAACAGGATGTCATCCACCAGTAAGGCAATTATTGCCATTACTAGTGGATGACGTCCTATCAGCAATATTTTCATGTGATGCATAAGCGTTTTGTAATCTGTCTGATGTAGAACACACACGTTTATTACACAGAGATTAAAGCTAAGTATCTTTTTGTACTTGTGGAAAATTAAGGGATGGTGGATCAAGGATAAGTGCAGTATTTGGTTGCTAGGGAGGGTCGACAAAAGGCCCATCAGGGATAAATGTGGGACCCTTATAAGCAATAAGGTCCTCTATTAAAAGTAGAGCTAATCCCATAGTCAGATGGTTGGTCAATAACATATACATTCGGCCCAACCTGTGCAAGCACTTTGAATGGCTAGCACTACGAGCTTGCAACTTCCAAATAGCTCCAGAAGGAAACCGTTTGGGTCTAACTCGAATCACAGTCTCCAATGTTAAATTCCATATGGTGCCAATGAAAGTTAGCTTGTATTTGATATTTTTCATTGCTTGCTTGAATTCACTTGCTAATTTCATAATGCAAATCATGAACATGACGAGCAAACGCCTTAGTTGACTCAGAGATCCTAACATGAGAAGACATAGGGAAGAGATCTAAGGGCTTCTTAGGTTTGTAACCATGCACAACCTCAAATAGACTCATGCCTATAGACCTATTAATTGAGTTGTTGTATGCAAATTAGGGTGGGAGCAATGGAGCATAATGGAATCCCAATTCCTATTGTTTTCACCTACCAAACTACATAAAATGTTGCCCAGACTCCTATTGACAACTTCAATTTAACCATTGGTTTGGTAGACCTATTGATTGAGCTATTGTATGAAAATTGGACTGGGGGTATAATGGAATCCCAATTCCTATTGTTTTCACCTACCAAACTCCTTAAAAGGTTTCCCATACTCCTATTGACAATTTCAATTTGACCATGTGAAGTTTCCAACTTATAAGCCTAAGCTTATTAGGTGGAGAGCCCAAACAAGTATATTAAGTCATATCAACTTTTTATATTTAAACAATGTGAGATGTGGGACTTCCCAACACTCCCGCTCACATGCAAGACGACAACAATGGGCTCATGAACAAAATAGACCCAACAACAACAACAATAACCAGCTCACAAATGAATGAAACGGCCTAAGAACAACATGCTCTGATACCATGTTAAGTTTCCAACCTAAAAGCATACCACATCCCACTTCGTTTAAATATAAAAAGTTGATATGACTTAATACACCTGTTTGGGCCCTCCACCTAAGATGATTAGGCTTTTAAGTCGAAAACTTAACTTGGTATTAGAGCATGTCGTTCTTGGGCCATTCATTTGTGAGCCCGTGTTTGTTGTCCACGTGATAAGCCCGTTTCTATCTTGTTAGGCCTACAAGTGAGGGGGGGAAGGGGTGTTGGAAAACATACCACATCCCACATTGGTTAATTATAAATCTTGACATGGCTTCATATACCTGTTTGGACCCTCCACTTATAAGCTTAGGCTTTTAAGTTGGAAACTTCACATGGTATCAGAATGTCGTTCCTAGGCCGTTTCACTCATGAGCCTGTCTTTATTGTCCACGTGACAAGCCATTCAAATCTTGTTAGGCCTGCACACGAGGGGGAGTATTGGAAATATACCACATCCCACGTTGGTTAATTATAAACATTAACATAACTTCATATATCTGTTTAGGCCCTCCACTCATAAGCTTAGGCTTTTAAGTTGGAGACTTCACAGACCACTAGTTTGGGGATGATAGGCGGTGGAGAATTATAATTTTGTACCTAATAGGTGCTAAAGGGTTTTGCAAAAGTAGCTCATGAACTTGACTTCCCTACCAAACACAATAGTTTTAGGAAGACAATACAATTTGACAATCTCATTAAAGAATAGCTTTGCTACATAGATACATCAGAAATTTTGGAATAAGGAATGAAGTGAGTCATTTTATAGAAACGGTCCACGACCACAAGAGTATAATCATGTTTCTTAAAGGTACGTGGAAAACCTAGCACAAAATCAATACTTACATCTTCCCATGGGCATTGGTAGCATATTGTGGAGACCCGTATTATGCTTCTTCTACTTTGCCAATTGACATGTGTGGCACTAGCAGCCCCCACCTCAATTATTGTCCGCTTTGGCCCAGCACACCAGCCAGCCTCACAGATTTATCCTTCTAAGCCCTAAGCCCAAAAGGCGCCTCGTTAAGAGGGTGTCCAATGTCATCTTATAAGCCCATCTTAGGCATCGTCTGCAAGCAATGTAGGAAACTAACATCCCCACCTCCAGCTGGCTCACAGATGTATCCTTCTAGGCCCTAAGCCCAAAAGGTGCCTCGCTAAGAGGGTGCAGTGCTATCTTATAAGCCCATTTTAGGCCTCGTCTGTAATTGATGTAGGACACTAATGTCCCCACCCTGGCACCGGCATGAATCTCATACCATTGTTAGACGTGGCCGAGCCCCACATCAAGGTATTATCCGCTTTGGTCCAACACGCCAGCCAGCCCCATGACCATTGTTTTAAAAAGCTCTTTTAAGGCTCACCGTGGAGCAAGACTGTTCAAAAACACGTCGAGGCTTAAAAAATTAAGCACGGCTCTCATTAGGCATACGCCTCACCAGCCAAGGCATAGTCAAAGGTGTGCTTTTTACGCCTTAGCACATCAGGCTTACGCCTCATGCGACCTTCTATTAAACCTTTTGATTTAATTCTTATTTTTGTTTGTCATTTGAATGCCTTAAATAAGTTTCAACCATGTTTAGTTTATTTTTATACATTTTATATCAAACTATGTATATTAGTAGAATTATGGTCAAACATTTTTTTACATGTTTATGTACAATTTTTGTATAAATTAATTCATGATGCAATATGAACCTTTATCTTTAAATAACTATTTAATATGATTTTAAATGTCCCAATCTTTGTGGTATTTATTCATTTTCAAAATGCTATTACTTCTCTCTCTCTCTCTCTCTCTCTCTCTCTCTCTCTTTTTCTCTCTTTTAAAATGAAAATTACTAATTAAAAGGCATAAGCCTTATGCCTTGAGGCTTACACCTCGCTTAATGCTTTCTCCTTTAAAAACATTGCTCACGAGTTTATCCTTCTAGGGGCCTAAGCCCAAAAGGCGCCTAGCTAAGAGGCTAGCGCTGTCTTATAAGCCCATCTTAGGCATCGTCTACAACCAATGTGGGACACTCACATTCTTAGAAACATCTCTTTTCATACTAGGCCAATAAAAAGTGCGCTCTACCTCCTCTATAGTCTTATCATGCCCAAAATGTCTCGATAAATCACCCGCATGTATTTCTCATACTAAAAAGTCTCTCATTGATGTCCATGGGATTGCATAATTTGTTGCTTTTAAATAAATACCCATTTTGAAGAATAAATCCATTAACTTCAAAGGGTATGTTTATCTTTAAAGGTTTAATAAATGTCTCCAAAATTGGGGTACGATTCATTATTTTCTTTGAGTTGTTTAGACCTAATGATTTGTACTTTCATCATTAAAAGCAATAAAACTAGGCGACTAAGGGCATCTAACGCCTTGTTTTCAACTTGAGATCGATGTTCAGCATGAAGGTATAAACTTGTAAAAATTCAACCCAACGATCATCGTTAAAGTTCAACATCTTACGGGAATTAATATACCTCAAGGCTTCATGATTGGAATGAAGGATGAATTCTTTGGGAAGCAGATAATGGCGTTAGTGCTTCAATGTTTGCACTATTGCCTGCCATTTCAAATAAAAGGCAGTATGCTTTCAAAAGGGCTGTTTTCATGCATGTTGGTGTTCGTGGTTTGTTGGTTTTTCTGTTCCCGTGGGAGAAGGTAGGATTGGTGCATCTACAAGTTGTCGTGACACTCCTTGTGATAGGTCAAGTTCCTTTGCCTTGCCTCATTTAGTTTCTCACTAAATTTGGCGATTGGTTGTTGTTCTTGACTGAGTACTCCTATGCCTATCCCAGACACAACACACTCATCCTCAAACACCTTTGAAAAGTCTGGGAGGCGCATAACTGGCGTGCCAGTCATGCTCCTCTTAATCTCTACAAAGGCTTTAGCTACAACATTTGTGTGATACCCAAATAATTAATATATGTTAATTTTAAATTATGTCAAAGTTTAATTTTATTTGGGAGGTATAACTAGTTATTATTTCTATTAAGATAGTGGAACAATTGAGATTACATGAGAATATGTGTATTATATGATTATTCGGTAGAAGCATGAGGTGTCATGCTTAGAATTGAAGTGGCATAAGCTAGCATGAGGTGTACATAATGAGGTAAGATTCTAATAGATATTGAAAGGGATAATGACATGTGCACAAGAGGTGGCAAGATTATAATATATGTTAGAATGCAAAGTGAAGTGTGAATGTGTAATATGAGGTGTCAAGAAATTAGGCTATTATGGTGATGATTCATCCTTAATTGAAGTCCTATAGATACATATAGAGCTCCCATGAGTTTAACCATAAGAAAGAGAAAGAAAGAGATAGAGAGAATTCAAGAGAGAAAAAGCTTACTTCTTTATCAATTTTTATAAGTTTTCTCAACTATCAAAGGTAGGGGATTTAATTCTAGTATGATGAATGATGGATGTTTTGGTGTATATGTTGGGTTTGATTTTATGTAAGGCAATTGATAAACATTCATAGTGGTATTTTTAATGTTATTTTGATCAAATATTAAGATATGATATTTAAGGTATATAATTGAGCTTTTTATTTTCTATTTTTGTGATATTTGAAACTTTGTTTATTGTATAGGAATTAAATTTCCTACTGGGCAATTGTAGCTCACCCCATATATTTTCAGGTCATCGTCGTTGGAGACACGTATTAGAATTAGGGTCAAGATTTGGAAAGATTATCTTGTTGATTTATTTTATTTGTTATTTCTATAAAGTTGATGTAAATATTATTTAATGAGTTGAGCAATGTACATTAATGATTTTTGGGTTAGCCACCACTTTCTGTACTGTATTATATTTTATAATTTCAAAGGAAATTCATTTTTGGAGAGTTTTATTTTTGTGGAGCTCATAGATTTGAACATGGATTTTTTTATTTTTTTATTTTTCGGGTCGTTACATTTTGATACTTAAATTCCCCTTTCTCTAGGTAATCAGTGATTGGGGCTATTATAGCACCAAACCCTTTAATGAATCGATGGTAGAAAATACCGAGCCCACGAAAGCTGCAAATTTTATGGATGTTTTTGGGCTCATACCATTTTACTATTGCTTTAATCTTCTGTGAATCAGTAAATCAACATATGCTCGATGAAACTATAAACCCTAAGCAAATGACACTATCAGTGAAAAATGTACACTTCCTAAGGTCAGCATACAAACTTGCATCTCGAAGAGCACTATAAACTTGTGTAAGGTGATCCTGTAAATAAGGATGTCATGAAAGTACACAACTGGAAATTTACCCAAGGTCTAAATACTTGTGTCATTGTATTATTCTTTGTGATCCCAATTGCATTTGTTCAGTCTCCATTGAAGTGATTAAAGGTTTTTCATTTATAAACCCACGCGTGAAAATGGAAGTTGTCAAGTCTTTTGTTCAATGTTTTCTTCTAATCATGGTGTTGAATATATTCCTATTTCTTCTTTTGAAAATTTTGATAACCATGTCCAAGATAGAAGGTTTCTCATCACTCTCATCTTTAGAGAGGAGATGTGCTGGGAAGTTTCATCTGTTTATACTTGTCATTCCAGGGATCATTAATGTCGTAGTAGACTCATTGCAGCAACTACATAATTTCGTTAATTGGTCTCCAATAGAGATTCCACTCTTTGTTGGCATGTCTATATTAAAAAATGCAACTTTTTTTTATTACTTACATAATGTTTGGGCTAGAATTGCTGCAGAGATGAATCCATTGGTTATATTCCACTTAAAGGATGTATTTCTGGCTATGACAAACCAAGATAAAGAGCAAACAATGGATCCCATTGCTTGGAATTTTTTTCATTTGAACCACAAATGCAATTTTATTTCCTAATAGGAGTTATCTATGCTGTGGTCACACCCATTCTTCCTTTCATTGTGATCTTCTTTGCATTTGCGTATGTGCTTTTTCGTCACCAAATCATTAAATAATACAACTAGGAATATGAGAGCAAAGCAGCATTGTGGCCTGATGTGCATCGGCGATTAACTATCACTTTAATAACATCCCAATTTCTAGTAATGGACTTGTTGAGCATAAAAGATTCTAAGAAATCAACACCCTTGCATATTGTACTTCCCATTTGATTCCATAAATTATGCACAAGGGGAAGAACAATGAGCCATAGTGTTGACTTCTCAGAATCTTTCATGCTCAACAAGTCCATTAGTAAAAATTAGGATATTATCAAAGTCATAATTAAACGCCGATGGACATCTGGCCAGAATGCTGCCCCACTCTTATATTTTTGGTTGTACACATTGATAATCTAATGACGAAAAACCACATATGCAAAAACAAAGAAGACCAAAACGAAAGGCATAAGAACGGTTGTGACCACATAATACACAAGTTCCATAAAGAAATAAAATTGTGTCTACAAATAAAGAAAAGTCTAAGCAACTGGGATCCATTGCCTACTCCTCCTTGTGTTGGTCTATCAGCCCCATAAATGCATCCTTTAGGTTGAACAAAATCAATGGATCCAATTTAAGGATCTCTACAGCAATTCCAACCTAATCATCAACCATTATGTAAGTAATAAAGAAAGTTGCGATCTTTAATATGGACATGACAAACTATGAAATCTCTGTTGGGGACCAATCAACGGAATTATGTGGTTGCTGCAATGCGCTTACTGCAACATTAATGAACAGATGAAACTTCCCAGCAGATTTGCTCTCTAAAGATGAGAATGATGAGAAGCCTTCTATTTTAGACATAGTCATCAGAATTTTTGGAAGAAGAGTTAAGAATATCTTCAACACAATGATTGGAAGAAAACCTTGAGCGAAAGTCTTAACAACTTTTATTTCCATGCGTGACTTCATAAATAACTAAAAAAAAGCCTTCAATCATTTCAATGTCAGCAAAAGATTGAACAAATGCAATTGGGATCACAAAGAATAATATCACAACATGACCTTTTATAAGTAAATTTTTAGTTGTGTACTTTGATGATATCCACATTTACAACAAATCTAACAAGCAACATTTGGACCACCTTACATAAGTCTATAATGCTCTTCGATAAGCAAGTTTGTATGCTAACCCTAAGAAGTGTTCCTTTTCACTAATAGTGTCATTTTCCTAGGGTTAATAATTTGCTATCCACAGAAGATTAAAACGATAGAAGAGTGGTCTGATCCCAAAAACATCGATGAGATTTGCAACTTTCATGGGCTCGCTACTTTGTACCATTGATTAATTAAAGGGTTTACTGCTATAATGGCCCAATCACTGATTGCCTAAAGAAAGGATAATTTAAGTGGACAAATGCTACAGCTAAAGTCTTGGTAGAGATTATGAGAAGAATGAATGAAGCACAGCTATGCGCCTCTTACACTTTTCAAAGATGTTTGAGGTTGACTGTGATGCATCTGGGATAGGCATAGGAGGAGTACTCGACCTATGAAATGGAGTTTTATGTTGTAGTGCAGATATTAAAGCACTCGCACCATTATCTACTATCCTCCACGCTAATCATAAAGCCTTGAGGTATATTAATTCCTAGAAGAAGTTGAACTTTAGACATGGTTGTTGGATTGAATTTTTACAAGCTTATACCTTTTTGTTGAAACATTGATCTAGAGTCCAAAAGAAGGGGGTTGATGCCCTTAGTCACCGAGTTCTATTGCTTTCAATGATGAAATTACAAATCACTGGGTCTCAACGACCCAAGGAGATTATGAATCGTCCCCAAATTTTGGAGATATTTATCAAACCTTGAAGATGAACAGAGCCTCGAAGTAGATGGATTCATTCTTCAAAACGAGTATATGTTTAAAGGCAATATTTTGCATCCCACGGACATCAATGAGAGATTTTTTAGTGTGGAAAATACATGCAGATGGTCTATTGGGACATTTCGGGTGTGACAAGACTATAGAGGAGGTAGAGCGCACTTTTTATTAGCCATCTAAAAAGAGATGTTGCCAAGATTGTGAGTTAGTGCCACACATGTTAATTGGCAAAGCATAAGAAGCAAAATACAGAAGCAAAATACGGGCCTCTACACTCCACTACCAGTGCTTAATTGCCCACGGTAAGATGTAAGTATTGATTTTATGCCAGGTTTTCCACATACCTTAGGAAACATGATTCTATTTTTGTTCGTGGACTATTTCTCTAAAATGGCTCACTTCATTCCCTATTCCAAAACTTCTGGTGTTTAATAGAGATATCGAGTTCAGGGGCTACTTTTTGAAAACCTTTTGGCACTTGTCAGGTACAAAATTAAAATTCTCCACCGCCTATCATTTCCACACTGATGGTCAAATTGAAGTTGTCAGTCGAAGTTTAGGCAACCTTTTAAGGAGTTTTGTAGGTGAAAACAATAGGAATCGGGATTCCATTCTGCCCCCAACCCAATTTGCATACAATAGCTCAGTTAATAGGTCTATAGGGATGAGTCCATTTGAGGTTGTGCATATTACAAACCTAGGAAGCCTTTAGATCTCCTTCCTATGTCTCCTCATGTAAGGATTTGTGAGTCAGTTGAGGCGTTTGCTCGTCATGTTCATGATTTACATCATGAGATTAACAAGCGAATTCAACCAAGCAATGAAAAAAATCAAATACAAGCTCACTTACGTAGGCATTATATGGAATTTAATGTTGGGGACTGTGTTATGATTCGAGTTAGACCCTCTAGAGCTGTTTGGAAGTTGCAAGCTCATAGTGCTTGGCCATTCAAAGTACTCACACGGGTTGGGCGCTTGGATAGGGCTCTTGCTAATGGTGACTGGAGAGTCAAGTTTAGTGATGCTACGGTGAATCATCTCGCTTATTGACCTACCATCTGACTATGGGATTAGCTCTACGTTTAATATAGAGAACCTTATTACTTATAAGAGTCTCACATTTATCCCCGGTGAGCACCAAAGCTGTGTCAATTGTGGATCCAGGCACATCTAAGACACTCAATACTTAAACGGACATACATAAGGATTGGTTAATGATTAACCTACTCGATTAAATATATTAAGGATATATTTTGATCAAGCAAGATACAAGTCTCAAATCAAATAATCAATCACACAAGATACACAGGCAATTTTTACATGCAAACTTGATAAGGGAAAAACCACGAGACCTTGTCCAGTTTGAGCATTCCACATTTCCACTATGTGCAATTGGAGAATACGAGATTTACCCGACATATGATAGTCCACTACTTAATCCACCTTGTTAGCCTAAAGGTTTCATTTAATGAATATATTATGATTTTGATGATAACAAAGCATTGATGATTATGGACTAATGTTCATCATTTAAGTTGATCATTATAAGCTAAGACTTTCTACACTCAAAGGTGCTATTATAAGAAGAAAGCCAAGAGACCAAGAGAAGCAAAGAAGAAGAAAGCAAGAGATCAAAAGGCGATCAAAAGGCTTCATCAAGTGAAAGATCAAGAGAAGCATAGAGCCTTAAAGAAGAGAAGATTCCAACTCTCAAGAACCCCAATAAGAGAAGACTTGAAGTAAATGAAGACTTGGGTATTTGGGTGAGTTAAGATTTTATGTAAATAGTCGAAAGGTGAAAGATCAATGACTATGAGTTGTATAGACCATGACCTAGAAAAACCATAGGACCCTTGAACAAAATGTTTTTATCACATAAGTGGCCTAAGTTGATAACCAAGGACTTAAATGATCATATTTCATGAGAATAAGCTAAATTAGCTAACTTTCCTAGTTTAGTCGACTATATCAACCATATATTATGATTTATGACCGAATTTTTAGCTTCTGGAAAGTTTAGTCGACTAAACCCTGCAGGAAAGTTTTGACGACTAGTTTTCAAAGCCTTAAAAAAGTGTTCTAACGGCTATTTTTAAAATGGGCTCCTTCCCAACGGTCATAAAGCATTTAAATATGAATGATTGATGTTATATTTTTTTTGTACTTTATGGTCATATGATTTAGGGGGAAAATATGACTTAGTAGAGCTAGAATATTATATACTTGCTATATTGATATATAATATTATTAATTGAGCTTAATGTAAGAATGTATGATGGTCTTACAAGTTACAATTGATATGCTTTGGTATCATGCATACATTAACAAATGGTATAGATGCATATTGATGATAACCATTAATATTATTTCCATACTCATTTATTGGTATCATTATGCATATTGCTAGGGGGAGTATGAAAATTGTATTTATTTATTACCCTCCAACAATTCTAATGCTTATTGTTTTATGATCAACATCAATAGTTTGTTATCATCAGAAAGGGGGATTTTGTAAGCCTCAACGTTTCATTATATGAATATATTATGATTTTGATGATAACAAAACATCGATGATTATGGACTAATGTTCATCATTTAAGCTTATCATTATAAGCTAGGAATTTTTATGCTCAAAGGTGCTATTATAAGAAGAAAGCCAAGAGAACGAGGGAGACAAACAAGAAGAAAGCAAGAGATGAAAGGGCAATCAAAAGGCTTCAACAAGTGAAAGTTCAAGAGAAGCATAGACCTCAAAGAAAAGAAGATTCCAACTCTCAAGAACCCCAATAAGAGAAGACTTGAAATTATTGAAGATTAGGGTATTTGGGTGAGAGTTAGGATTTTATGTATATGGTTGAACGGTGAAAGCTCAATTTATTGACCATGACCTAGAAGAACCTTAGGACCTTGAACAAAATGCTTTTATTACATAAGTGGCCTAAGTTAAAGACCAAGGACTTAAATGATCATATTTCATGAGAATAAGCTAAACTAGCTAACTTGCCTAGTTTAGTCGACTATATCAAGTATCAACCTTATGTTGTGACCAAATTTTTGGCTACTAGAAAGTTTAGTCGACTACCAAGGGTATAAACGACTAAACCTTGCAGGAAAGTTCTAACAACTAGTTTTCAAAGCCCTAAAAAGTACTCTAACGACTATATTTTTAAATGGGCTCTTTCTCAACAGACATAAACCATTCGAGCCTTTATAAATGGTATCTCAAACACATTGGGAGTATGGATTAACAAAGGGAAAAAGAATATCCTCTTCCTATCCATTATCAAGCCCTAGATCCATATACTTGAGCTTTCATTGTTCATATCATATAAAATTGAGCTGAATTCTTTATTAACCTAATCAAGAGAGATTTGTTGTTGTACCTCATTTCACATCTACCTTTGAGAGAGATTGAGGGTTGAGCATAATCCTTATTGAGCAAAGGGGATTGTCTTGTTGTAAAGGTTTGATCTACACCCACAAACAGATTGGGCTTGATCTTCACCTAGAAAGAGATTGTGTAAAGGTTTGATCAACACTCGCAAGTAGATTGGGTTCGATCTTCACTCGGAAAGAGATTGTGTAAAGGTCAAGGACTTTAATATCGATATCGATGGATATATCGAGGGTCCAAAAATACGGATATATCGGATATATCGTTGGATATATCGACAATATCGATATCGTTTTAAAGATATGGTGGATATTAAGAGTTAAACACAGATATTTTCATTGAAACTCTGGGAAACAATGATTTAGACTCTAATACACAATTTAGGATCAAAAGATTACAATTTAAATATGTATAATACAAGTATGTGTTGTGTATGGTATAAAAAGTGTAATGCGGTGAGAAAATAAATAATAGGAATTTATGAAAATTCAACAAAATTCAACAGAATTTAAAAGTTACATAACATTAAAATACATATCATTTAAACATAATAAATTAATAATGTCATAACTCATATATTTAAACAAAATCAACCTAGTGGCCACCAGCTAGTATCCCATAAATATCATATGTTGTACATTAAAAAAAAAATGTGATACACTAATATTAGACCAAGGGCTATTAGCTTGAAATTTTATTGTAAAATATGCAAAATACTAAAGATGTTTAAAAAAAATATATAACTAAAAATAAATAAATATAAAAAATGAGTAGGGCTTTTTTGAAAAGGTTTCAAGTTCAAGGTAAGAATTTAAAGTTAAAAAGAATTATAGGGTTGCTTTTGTAAAAAAGTGTAAAAAGTGAGTCTTTATCCATAAAAGGCTTTTCTTTTTTCATTGTTTTGCTTTAAGGATAATATTTGCCTGCTTTCAGAAGAAAGAACCAGAGGTATGAAAGAAAGAACTGGAAGCTTTCCATGGAGGCTCCGCAGTGGTGATAATGGCTAGGACAGCAACAGCCATAGCGACAGCCGACAATAGCAACTACCAGGTACGCGCAAGCACTTCTTCTTCTGCTGCTTCTTCTTCTTCTTCTCCTTCTTCTTTTTCTTCTTCTTCTTCTCCTTCTTCTTCTTCTTAACCAAGGACGACATGGAACCAGGCAACCATTTTTTTTTTCCTTCATGAAATTTTCTAGCAAAAGTTTGAAATTTGAACTGATTGGACGAAATATTGTCGGAATTGTTCGGAAACAATGCTAAAAAATGGAGATTTAAGCCAAAAACAGCAAAGAAAAATTCCCTCTGTGCAACGATATACACCAAAGAGTCGATATTGACGATATATCGTCAATATTCTCACGATAAGCAATGTAATTGTAGCGATATTTAAAGTTGTCGAGATATCGACGATATATCGCGATATATCGTCGATATCTCTCGATATTTTGCTTTTTTTGCATATCTTTCAATTTCGCATGAGAATATCGTATCGTTACCCTCCGATACGACGATATATCGCGATATATCGTCGATATATCGCGATTTTTAAGTCCCTGGTAAAGGTTAATCTACACATGGAAGTAGATTGGTTAGTTGACTTGGAATCCTCAAGTGGAATTCTTAAGGCGAGGACGTAAGCGGGAATGCCAAACCTCGTTATATGTTGTGTTTGATTTCTATAACTCTCTCTTATTTATTTGTTTTCTTTAATTGTGTTATTTGTATCACTGTTTATATTTACTATATTTGCAAAAGTTTTCAAAGTTCCATTTATTTTGCATCAACCCAATTCATCCCTCCTCTAGGGTGGATTATTGGGCCAACAAACTTGACGCTCCTCAAGTCTTACTCCATGCAACACTTTAAGTCTTCGATTTACTGCCGCACTTGTCAACTCCCTCGAATCAAATACACGATTTGCCTTCGCTGGATGTGCTCCCATATTGAACTCCACAATGCTACCATCTTTAGAATCCACCAAAAACTCAACCATATCCAATGACTCAGACCTTCCCACGCAAATGGTGTTGATGGTTGTGGTTTAATGATCTCTATGGCATAAACATGTAAATCTCTCATAAAGGTTGCCTAGAGTTTGGTAGAAAGCTCTCACGATGATGGAGGCTAATAGGTAGGCTTTCTTAGGGTTTCATGCTTAGGATATTGCTTATATAGGCTCTGAAAAACGCCCATAACTTAGGTCACAAGTTGGATCAAAAAAAGCAATTGAATAGAAATAGGAAACTTTAGAATCAGCTATGTTCGATGGATCCAAAAAAAGGTATGATCAATTGAACCCAAAGAATCTTTTTTAAATTAGCAAAGAAGTCCCAATAGATCCAACAATATTCCGCAATCGATCTAAAGTAATTAGAATCTATTTCCACTTTCTAAGCAACATTCAATCGATCAAAGAAATGTCCCTAATCAATCAAACATAAGAAAAATCTAATTGCACAATCTAGGTCACTTCTAATCAATCGAAGGCAACTCTAATCAATTTCATAGCAATCCTAATGGCAATGAGAAGTCATATTTTTTTATAAGGTGGCAATGAGGTCACATACTATCCACTTCCGGAATTTTTGGGCTCTATGTCACTTACCTTCCCTAATGAGTGAGAATAAGCTCAACAATGAATCTTCACTTGATTGAACTTGAGCATTTGTATCTTCACACGAACATAGAAGCTTCAGGTAGACCGATGCATTGAAGACTTAAATACATAAACCAATATTTGCCATAAACACACAATAACTTTATGATATATATTAGAATTTGACCATGTTGTCACGCAAATTTGATAAAAAACAATCTGTTTGTACAACCGGTTTCCAAAAAAAATCTTTTATACAAAAGTGGACAACAATGATCTGTTTAGATGCTTTTAAAAATTAGATCAATCAATCTAGAACACCTTATGAACATCAATTTCTTTTAATTGCCCAATGTTCTGCTTCCCGGTTCCACCTTAACAAACTCTCACTTCTCTTTGGGCTGACATCATGAGTTTAAGGAGCCCCCCGGGGGGGGGGGGGGGGGGGAGGATCTGTGAGATATAATTACTGTAAAATAATTTGTTAGTGAGAGTCATTTAGTCTTTTAGTCAAATTAGAGTTAAGAGTCCTAATGTTAAGGATTAATCTTCTATTTATATGCTTGTAATTGGTATTTTTTTAGCATTAATAAAATAAAAATTACCGCTTTCTCACAAAGTCACATGGGTGCCATTAAGGGATTAGTACAGGCTGAAATCTTGGTAGGAGTAAGGCCTAGGATAACCCTAATCATTAATCTAGGAGAGGCAAAAAAAAAAAAGAGGAGGAAGAAGACGAAGATGCGAGATCGTTGGGATTCCTTTACAAACTTGGATACCATGATACTATCTATGCTCAACTCAAAGGATAAGTCTGGAGAGCACCTTGGGGCACAAAATAAATTAGAGAGAGAAGGGGAGAGAGGGTCCCCATTGACGAATACTTCGTAGTGGATTAAACAAACTGAAAGGTCCACAATTGATCAATGTTGAGGAGGAGGAAGTGGATATGCATTGATGAATACAATTAATCCAAGTACACTTGAACCTAATCTCGCATGATTTACTGGGTGATTAGCCTTTTTGATGAGCGCAACTTTTAAAGGAATGTGACTGATTTTTTTAAGCAGTTGAATTATACCTTTGTGTTTTAGGCAATGATGGAAAAGAATGTTTTTTCCCTTCTCTCTCCTTGCTTTGTTTTCATATTCAACTGCAGAACATGAGTACAGTTGCATCACACCTAAACCTATTAGAGGCTGCTAAAAACACCCAACCACGTTGCTTAGGTCACCTAGTCTATTTTTTTCAAGATCAATGCACAAGGATGGCTTGACCAGATGTACGATGTTCCGATTGTAAGTCACTGATCAAATATTCAAGGCTTTGAGAGGAGGGGGAATGGGGTAGGGGGCCAAATTTCTACTCACTCTCGCTATAGAACCAAAGAACACAAGTGAGATGATCTATGAATTCAACGACTTTGATCAATTGGTCATGTGTCCTACCCACTAATTGAACAATAATAAATTTTTAAGATCCAATTAGGTGTTTCCATTTAAGCACTGAAGTTCAGTAGAGCACATGATATAGAGTTTTTAACATGCATGTTTCTAGAAATTCAAACAACTCAAAAAATCCATGCTTATAGGATGCTTTTGAAACAATGATATAGAGTTTTTAACTTGAAACACAACCAAAGTGACTTCCCAATTCCTTTTATGATTTGAAAATCACAAAACTTGGAAGAAGCAGCAGATTGCACAAGTTTATAAGGCTTACTAGAAAAAGATAAAATACCTATGTTATAATGGATGCATAAAAGCAGACATAATGATGTTATCTATTGAAATTTTCTTTTACAGATTGACAGAATGGAAAATCCCAAAATATTTATGTGACTTATAAGCAAGCAGGACACCAAATATTAGAAGCCACAAGCCCACAATCATAAAAGGCGAAAAAAATATTAGCTAGTATGGGGAGACTCACCATCATCCCTAATGAGCAGATAACTGTTTCACAAGGGAGTCATAATATGATGGCATGTGATCAATATCAATCATTGACCCCAACATGCATAGACTGGCTGTGTGACAATATTTGGTGATACTCAAATGGTCCAATGCATCTCCAAGGGATGATACAAACTTCCCAACTCCAAATGAAAGAGAAGACACCTTCGATAATTTAAACAACATGTTTAACTCTAGAAGGTTAAATGTATGTTCATGCGGCACATAAACAATATCTGGTTTTACAGCAATCATAAAAACTGACACCAAAAAGAATAACTCATAAAGACATTGCAAAGTGTCCACACAGAAATATCATTAGAAAAGGGGACTGACTAACATTGGTATGATCAGGCTGGAAGATTGTTAAATATCTATGATTACAAAACACTTAACAAACTGAGAATGACCAATCGTATCTATATAATAAGTGCAGCTGCAATGCAGTTGTCAGTGAATTTTTTTTGGTGTAAATCGTTACCATTGATACTGGAAGAAAATTTTCTGTTATCATTGATCTATCGTCATATAATCGTCCCAATTAAACCAGGTCAACAATGCAAATCCTATTCTAATATTCAAGTTTGTCAAAAACCACACCTCTCTTTAGAGAAGATTTTAAATGTTTTCGGTATGATGCTGGCTCCATTAAAACCGCCCCCATGTCGCTGGTGCTACAATAATATGCTTCAGACATGTCTTTTACAAGAGAAACTCCTTCAAAGCCCAAATTTAAGCCCTATCTTGTGTTGTCTGCGACCCATATACATTGGAATCAAAATGACGTCATGCAAAACTGATAAAAACCAATTGGTTTATACAACCATTTCTCAGAAATTTCTTTTATTGAAAAATGTATAATAATGATCTGTTTAGTGGAAATACGAACAAGAAAACCATCCTGATGCTTTTAAAAATTTATCAGCCAATCAAGAACACCTTATAAACATGAATTTTTCTTTGCCCAACATTCTGCTCAGTTTATAAAATCACAAGTTCGCTTTTGCGACCTAGTTTTAATCACATTTAATCTCCCCACTAGAATGTTAAGGTACCAAAATTTTTGCCCATCAATCTTAACCATTACCACACTCTTAGCTAGGATCATACTAAAAATAGCATTTGATACTATTTTGTTTTGGTCCAACGTACTCTGAACCTTTTTACTCCCAAGGCATAGTCAAGATTTTTCATTTTAGGAAAATTTTAATCAAGTTAAATTGCTACTTTTTTTGTGGTTAACTCACCACTAAGTCATAATACAATTATTGGAGTAAATTGGATATTTTCTTATTTCTAATCGAAATTTGGACGTTTTCTCAATCTATTAATACGTCCACACCGTTAGTTCATTACATAGAGTCACCATTTTGCATGTAAAATGATGTAGTGCATTCCTAGATTATATATATACATATATATATATATATATATATATACACACACACACACACCAATATACAATCCCAATCAGGTCAACACATGTTGATACTCACTGATCACTGTGTGACTCGGATCATTGCGTGACATCGTGCAAGCGAAACAAACCCCGTGTATATACATGTATATATCAGTCAGGTAGAGATGTGCTGATATAAGGTATATTAGCATCATGCATAATGCATTGGCCCCATGTTCCCAAGTACAACTCCTAATGTGGGTGTTAATATAACTTATATTAGCACATCCCCACTTGACCACCAACCTATATAATATATATATATATATATACATGGGGAGGGATCCGTTGACACTAGGTGTAAGACTCTTAACTCTTACACAACTCAATATCTTTTTGTAGGAATAATATTTCACCAATCCAACCATTGGATTAGATACTCCACTCATGCACGTCAACCTAGTGAACATGAATTTTTTAATTGCCAAACATTTTGCTTAGTTTACAAATTGCAATTTCACTTTTACCACCAAATTTTAATCCCATTTAATCACCATACCAAATGATAAGGTACCAATTTTTTTAGGATCAAACTAAAATTAGCATTTGATGTTGTTTTGTATTGGTCCAACATATTCTACACCATTCCACACCAAAGGCATAGTCAATGTTTTTCCATATTAGGAAATCATATGGGTATCACGAGGCCATCTCAAGGGTTGTGTAAGGTAATATTTGATCTTTGTTGCTAGAGAAATCCACTCTTAACAGAAGCTAGAGGACAGTATCTGTAGGACGGTATTCGAGGGCAGAGAAAACGACGGAAATCTTGACTGGACAATCGGGCAGGAAAAGGAACAAGGGATTCCCTTACTCACTTCTTATATGGGTGGTTATAGCGCTTTCCTTCTTCTAGTTCAGGAGTTGAGGAGCAAGAAAGGGCCTTCCATTAGCATTGTATATGTAGTACCAATCTTATCAAGGATTTTGATATAAGATACATACAGATTTTTAATTTCAATATTATTGACTCAAAAAGTTGATTATTGGGTATCTAGAATTTGGGCCATAAGGCCATTATATTAAAAATATAAGTAGTGCTATTCCACTCTAATTATCTTCATTAATTTTTTTCCCTAATGATGTGGCAACAGCCACATCAACACATGGTGATTTTTATATTATTTAAATGTAAGCCACATGATGGGGACAGCATGCACGTGGTTCAACCGGGTGGTCCAATACGGCTTATTAACTTGAAGACCAAGGCTTTAGCATATTTATTTTAGGCATATTTATTTTTAAGAATAATTAAATAAATGCCTTTTAAATTCCTAGGTTTTAGGGTTGAGTTTTACCTTATTTGATGTAATTGGGACCTATATATAGGGCTCCAATAACTCTTTAATATTTATCTTATTATGAATTAAAATTGGGTTTTCCCACGTTTGGGTTTCGACTCCAAACAAACCCTAGCTAGGGTTCCTGCTTCTTGCTTCTTCCAAGCTTCTTTTTTTTTTTTTTTCAAGCTTCTTTTCTCTTTCATTATTCTCAAGAGGGTTGTCCTGCATCAGCTTGGTATCAGAGCAAACTTTGATCCATCCACTGAAACCGTTGTCTCTCCTCTGTCAAAGTGCGAGCCGTAAGTGAATCACCACCGTCAAGCAGCCCTCTCCATTCCGTTCGTCAGCATCGTCACCGTCAGTCCACTGTCAGCTTCACGGCATCTCCACCGCTCACTTCATTGAGCCCTCTTCCCTTGAAGCACAAACCCAAAACCCTCACGGTGCAGCCGCGAGTCAAGGAACCCAATGGATCAAAAGGTTAAGTCGATCCAGTTCATCAGTATCACCGGCGACCTGCCTCTGCCATAAATCTTCACCATCACCATCATCGGCGCAGCACATCGTCGCTCTGACGCCAGCGCCAACAACTCCTCTCCCTCTCACGATTTACAGAACCACCACCGCAAGTCCTTTTGTGCCATCTATCACTCACCGTTGATTCCGCCGTCGATAACTTCTGCCGGCGACCCCCCTTCGCCGTCGCTTTCCACCGCCGGTGCACAACCCCGTTGCCGTTGCCGTCGCCACCATCCACCAGCCTTGTTGGATCATACGGACCCCTGCCGGTGACCCTTTTCCGGTGAGACCCCTTGCCGGCGATTCCACCCCTTTTCTGCCGTCGACCCGCTGGGAGCTCTCTCTATTCTCTCTGTCGGTTGCTTCGAGAATGCATCAAGAGGCCAATAAGGTATTTGAGATAAAGGAGAACAGGCTTGTTTGGTTACAACTTTTTGAGTGTTCCAGTTGCGAATAAGGAGTTGTAGACCTTGGACAGGGCTATCCCAACTACGGATTAAAGTGTTCTATTCAACTAGGCTCTGCTATCCAATCCATGGATAGGGTTATCCCTGACTCAGTTTCAAGAATCCTAATCGAGGAAGGTTATTGCAATTGGAGCTAGAATCGCGGATGAAGTTATCCCCATTCCAATCCAAAAGTATCAAATTCCAATTTTGGGCAAGATTATCTTTAATTCAATTCAGGCTATTCTAACCAAGGATAAGTTATTCTGGTAGGCAAAAATCATGGACAGGGTATCCTACCCCGAATCAGAATATTCCGGTCCAGGTTATCCTAATCTAGAATACTTAATTCCTATTCTTTAGCTGATTTGTTTTGTTTATTTAGAATTGTATCAATTAATTTCTCATGTTTGATTAAAAAAAAAAAAAAAAGAGTGTTTTGAAAAAAAAAAAAAAAAAAGAGAGAGAAAAAGAAAAACGAGAAAGCTTTAAAAAAAAAAAAAAAAAAAAAAAAAAGGAAAAAAAAGAAAAGACAAATGAGTTGAAAAAAAAAAAAAAAAAAAAAGAGATGATTACTTCAGAATACCAACTTGAAAAGCTACTCATAGATGTTGGGAGAAAACTTATAGTTCCTCCATATTATGTTGGTGAGCTTCGCTGTCTACTTAATAAGCTTGTATACAACTTGTCCAAAGTAGAACCATTCCCATCTCAGTTCATGCAAGATGCACTTGGGCCTTCAATGATTGCACTAATATCTCCTAGGCTTTTGAGGCATCCGAATATTGATGTGAGAGTTTCAGTTGCATCGTGCCTCTGTGAGATTTTGAGGATAACTGCACCAAATTCTTCTTATAGTGATGAGCAAATGCGGGAAGTTTTTCAAGTCATAGTTGCAACATTTGGTACATTACTTCCTGAGTATAAATATTATTACACATCTTTTGCCATTCTTCATAAAGTTGCAAGGGCCAAGTTATGTCTAATAATGCTGAATCTTGGGTGTGACGAGTTGTTTATTGAGATGTTTCAGTATTTTCTAACAGTGGCTCAATTCCATTGTCCTGATAATATGTTTGCCAACATGGAAGAAATCATGACTATGGTTCTACAGGAAAGTAATGACATTTCTAGGGATCTTCTATATCCTCTTTTGGATAGTGTAAGAAAGGATGATGGGAATGTGGGATCTTTGTCTTGGCAATTGGGAGAACAGGTCCTCATGAATTGTGCTGAAAAATTGAAGCCCTATCTTATGGAAGCAGTACAATCCTTGGGTTCTGTTTTAGATGATTATGCTCCAATCGTTACTTCTATTTGCACAGATAGAGCTTGTGTAAATCTCGTGGAAGCGACTCCAATGGACTACTCACCATGGGAGTCCATAATGAAACTAATTCAAGACATGAGTGCCAAGCTCGATGCCCAACCACAGTCGGATCTCGCCAATGAACCAGAGCCTATGCCACAAGGAGTTGTTTCATTCCCTAACCCTATGCCAACTAAAGACAATTTGGAAGAGGATATTGCAGTCGTCACTAAAGTTGACCATTTATGTGCTGAGTTTGTTTCTACAGTGGAACATTGGTGTACTGCGGATGCTAGTTCTTTCGAGATTCAAGAAGGAATAGTTGCAAAGGATGAGTCTTTGGCGCCAAGAATTGTTTCAGAATTTGCGCATGGTATAAAGGATTTGGTCATGGATCTTGCACCCAGTGCTGATAATTTGGGTGTTGAAGAAATTGTTGTGCAAGAATCTCATCCTGAGAAGACCAACTTGTCCGAATTTATTGCTTGTCCGTCCGGCCTACTTGAGGTCCAAATCATAGATTTTCTTGGTGTTGAAAATTTTGAGTTGACATGTGACCGCTATTTGCTCGAGTTCTTTGCTAAATTGAACATTTTACTTCGGGTTGCACAGTTTGAAGTGGAATTAACTCAACGACTCAAGCAATTGGCCTATTCAAAGTATCTGTTTATTTGGAATGGACGAATTCAGTATCTCCATCCAAACTCAAACTCGAGGTCGAGTTTCTCCCACTCCGGGAGAGTTGATGGGGACAGCATGCACGTGGTTCAACCGGGTGGTCCAATACGGCTTATTAACTTGAAGACCAAGGCTTTAGCATATTTATTTTAGGCATATTTATTTTTAAGAATAATTAAATAAATGCCTTTTAAATTCCTAGGTTTTAGGGTTGAGTTTTACCTTATTTGATGTAATTGGGACCTATATATAGGGCTCCAATAACTCTTTAATATTTATCTTATTATGAATTAAAATTGGGTTTTCCCACGTTTGGGTTTCGACTCCAAACAAACCCTAGCTAGGGTTCCTGCTTCTTGCTTCTTCCAAGCTTCTTTTTTTTTTTTTTTCAAGCTTCTTTTCTCTTTCATTATTCTCAAGAGGGTTGTCCTGCATCACCACATCACGCCAAAAAAAAAAAAAAGAAAAAATAGGGAAAAGATTAGGGAGTAATAGCATTTTCCAAAAAATAAAGTATTGAAATTAAAAGTCCACATGCATATTATATGAGGATCCCTATAAAGATCAGGAGGTTGTGTATACATATATATGGTATATGAAGTACCATGTAACCCACTAATGCACAAGGTACAACGGGTAATGCGGGGCTGATATAAGTTATATTAGCACGTGTTCACTTGATCGTCATCCTATATATATACACACACAATGTTTAGAACACACCACTATGTCTTATACAGTCATTGAACTGAATGTTTTCCAAAATGTAATACAAAGAACAAAAATATGCACGCCACTAACGCCGATTGTAGATGCCTAACTTTAATTGTAAATCTATAAAGAGCAGAAGATCCATGACTTCAAATTCATTTCATTTTCTACCAACTTTCTTAGCAACCACGCAGAGTATAACTGTGTTTGGCAGCCATAAAAGAAAGGAAAATAATTCATTTAATAGAAAGGAAAGGAATAGAAAAGCAATTCATTTCCCTTTGTTCTATTTGGTATGGATGGAATTTAAAATGAAGGAATTTAATTAGATCTTATAACTCTTTTAATAAATCCATTTCCCCCCGAAATTCCACCCCTTTAGACGGGATTTCAGTACATGTATCAAAATCCCATCAAATCCCTTTTAATTCACTTCCCGTTATAAATCCTTCCATTCCAAACACTGGAATTCAAAATTCCTTTCCATTCCCTCTAAATCCCTCCTTTCCAAACACAGCGACGCTTTGTCAAAAATGAAAATGCTGAAATTCTAAAGTACAATGCAGAAAAATGAAGTTCAATTACCCAGCTAAATGAAACGGAAAGAATCCGAATCAGACAACTGAGAATTTCTTCAAATTATATATCAATATATATATATATATATGTACGACGAAGAGAACAAAAGGGTGCATGAATATTGATTGAACGAGAAAGAGTCATCAATGGACGGGGAGTACTGACCGAACAAATGAACTTTGCCGGAATATTGATCGGACGGTCGAGATCGCCTGGAAATCTCGACCAAGCTTGGTCTGGTTATGATGCGAGAGCAACGGAGCGCGACCGCCATTGATTTGGATAAAGGTTTGATGATTCGGTGGGTCTTTTATCCAAAGGCTAAAGACTTGAGAAGGTAAATCACCTTGAATGATATGCATACCTATCTAGCTCCAGTACTATTATTATTTATACTATTGTTAAGGGTTGGGAGCCATTGATTTGGATAAAGGTTGGATGATTCGGTGGGTCTTTTATCCAAAGGCTAAAGACTTGAGAAGGTAAATCACCTTGAATGATATGCGTATCTATCTAGCTCCAGTACTATTATTATTTATACTATTGTTAAGGGTTGGGAGCCATTAATCTCTTAATTCTCTCTCTTATTTTTTTTTCTTTAAAACCCTGAAATAATTTTATCATTATATTTTAATTAAAAACCTAAAAAAGATTAAATAATAATATCATATTTATTGGAAATCAAATCTATTAAAATCACTAACCAACTAACTTATTATCCTATAATCTCTTTAGTAAATAACTAAATAGTAATACACGCATATACATTGGGTGTATAACCACCTCTTATAACAATATATGCAATTGGTTCAATGACGATTTAGATTCTAAACAGATCTTGTTGGGTCGGGTTCTCTAACACATTTGAATTATAAGGAAACCACATTCCTTTTATATTGATGTCATTTGAACAAGAGACTAATTATTGTCATCACAAAAATTCCTTTAAACCCCTATTTATTTTACAATTTTTAAGTTTTTTTTTTTTAAATATAAAAGGTTTCCATTATAACTAGTCGCATCGTCCATTAGAAAACATTATTTTTAACAATTTTATAAAATAAAGTTTATTCAAAATCTGTTATTTAAGTGGATTCTTTTGGTCATTTACAATGGTTGTTTCATTTTTACAAAATATTTAATAAAAAATGGGTAAAAAATCTACTTAAACAACAGATTTTGGAAAAACTTTTTTGTACAAAGTTGTTCAAAATGGTGTTTTTTAGTGAACAACATGACTAATTTTCATGAAAATTTTTAAAATTTTTAATAAAACATTAATAAATTTAAAATAAGTGGGGGTACAAAAGAATGTGTTGTGGCAATAGCTGCCCCTTTTGGATAATGATTCTCCTTATGAAGCTAAAATCACCATCAAGCAGTTCATTAACCTTCAACTTTGTAAGATGCAAAAAGCTATCCAACCCACTTTTTCTCGAGGGAGATGATCGAGCATAGACCGTTTGGACCATTTGGAGAAAATTACATAATTGGGAGTCATGTGTGATTTTTATGTTCACATGTGTTTGCCATGCATAGATCCCAACCATGTGATCTCGGGACAATCTGCACCTAATATTATTTTTTTTTACATGGTCCTCTCCATCTATGTATTGCAAATAAGAGGTGACATGGAGCTTCCTTTGTGCTAAGTGTGAGTACGTTCTATCTCATTTTGATTATATTCAATTGAAATTGAAATCTATTTTATTAAGAATTGAAATCCATTTTATTTAGATTTGTTAAAGGTGGTTTTATTTCTGATTTGGGGTCCAAACAGTATTTTATGCACAGCTTCTAGCTATTTTGATTGGTATTGAGCATGTATGGCATAATGGTTGACACATTGGAAACAAATGTTAGAACGATATATTAGGTCCATACCAGAAAATTAAAACATATGGAATATAATAATAATAAATAAGATGCGCGTACCTACGAAACTATTGAATCCAATTAACAAACCTCTGCAAAAGAGATGCAATTACGAGGCCGGTCTTCCCCTACTTGCTCCTCATGTCTTTATGCAGCTACCAATGGGATAGACAACGAGAGTTTTCAACTTATGGAGTGTAAAGGACTTGGCCTATTTATAAAGAACCTTTATGGAGTCTTTCCCATTATAAACTCCTTAACCTATAAGGAATTATGCCCATACTTTATAATCCCACATCACAAACTAAGGTGCACTAGAGCCCAATTACTTTATTGATCACACCATATAATAGGTTATATCATATATCATTACAGGCTAAACATTCAAACCGTTTTTCACAATCCAAAAAATTAATCAATGTAAACCCACATTATATAAAAATTCTAACATCAAATTCAACAACAATTGTTCACTGTCTCCAAAATCCCTTTTATATTCCTCCCTAGGGCTTAAAAACCCAATGGCTTAATTGCTAATTTTACTTGAAATCTATGGAGTTTTAATGTTTTCACATTTTTAGAAAATGTAATTATGTTGCGGACAAATTTGCAAATCTTGGACTCTATCATGCTAGCTTCCATTGGTAGTGGACTTCACCACAAGAACTTTCCTCATCTTTATGCAGAGATATATTTAATCTTTTCCTCATTATAGGTTTAAAGCATAGTTTGGCTTTTATTCTATTAACTGAATTCTGATGTAATTATAAAGGGCTGTTTGGGAACTTCAAAAACTGGTTTTTAAATAAACCAAATTACAGTTGGTTTGAAAAATATTGTGTTTATGCCTTGTTTTCATAACAAAACTGACCGATCAATAGGAAAAAGAGATTTACCAAACAGTGCGAAATCAAAACTGGCTTAGCTAACCAAATTTTCAGGTTTGCCAAACAGCCCCTAAGTCACCAATACTAGTTTTTTTTTTTTTTTTTTTTTTTCCTTTTTTTTTTTTCATTTAATAATATGCAGAGCCTTGAGCACATGATACCGATAGTTGGGGGTGCCAATTAACCTAGTTGGGATGTCTTGACTCTCCTTGATGCTTAAGAACCTTTAAATTAAAATTTAAAAAAAGAAAAAGAAAAAAAAAGAACCAATTCCAAACGACTATTGAAGGGAAGAAAAAAGGGAAAAACAAAGAAGTGAACTCCAAACATAATTGCTGGAGATAAATTCCGACATTGTCGGCTAACGATATCATCGACCTATGGCCACAAAAATTTCAAAAATTAGTATTTCAACTAAAACTTGGGTAAAAAAACATTTTAGTGCCATGTACTTTGTCCAAAGTTTCTATTGAATCCATTTTAAATTTTATTTCATTGATTGTTGGGGATTCATAACAAAATTATAAATAAAAATCACGATAAAAAATAATAATAAAACTATGTTACCTTCTTATATATGACCTTTTTAGTTTAACCTGGGGAATATGATATGATTTTATTATCATTGGTGAGCTACTATTTGAAGTCAATGGTGGATGTGCCCCCATTGGAGATAACTCCTGGCTCCACCTCTATTTGAAGTAATTGATAATTGCATGTTACTGTGATTTTGTGCCTGGTGGTTAATCTTCTTAGTCTGTAATAACACTCAATTTTAATTTATGAGTTTTAATTGTGTATTGGCCAATTGATTGATTGCTCTAGCCTGTAACCATTTTATCATTAAATTTAATGACTATTAAAATTAATTAAATATTTGTGACTATTAGAGTTTGGTCACAATTGCATGTCTTTCATTGCTTCAGCTGTTGAGTTGTAGTAAATTGGATAATGAATGGTTTATAATGGTTTATTTTATTTTATTTATTTATTATGTGGCTTTATACCACTTTCATATCAGGGGTATCATAGCATCTATTGGCAACGGTTATAAATAATTATTATCCTTTTGTTGAACATTAAAGCATGTGTTATATCACCATCAACTTAACACATGAACATTTGGGTTTCATTCTCTCAAGCATATTCTCATTTTTCCTGGATTGGATATTCAATAAGTAATTAGTGGCAGCAAGCATGGCAACTGCTTTTATATAATAGAGTTATACTCTCTTTTGACATTAATTAAAAGAGAAGGAAACAGAATCAAAAGTCTTATTGGGCCATGCCTCCTAACGTATTGATTTATTAGTGCACTGTGCATGCAAGTGAGGCAATGCGCAGGTATGCTACCTATGCCTAGACGGTTGTGTTTCATAATTAATTCTTAAAATTTGAATTATAAGGGCATACTTTAATGTGATATGGTATGTCTATTATTTTTGAGTTATTAAATTTTCTCAATATATTATGTGATTTTTTTTTATTCATAAAGAATATAAAAAAATTAAATTAAATTTTTTCTTCTATGTTACAAATGCGGATATGTTCCTTTAAATCTAGAGATAGTGGGGGTCTAGATTTTTGAGCAAGTGATTCTTGAGATTTTTTAGCCATGGGTTGTTATATATGTGATGTCCACTATACTTGAAGGGTGTAGTGATGTTAATTGGTACATCCAATCTAGTGTTTTTGTGATTTCCACTGGCCATGTATTTAAGTTGGGAAGTGGAGCTCTTCGTTGGAATGTCCATCATGAAGGCAGAGCTTAAAACTCTAGCTTTGAAGAAGCAAGTTGGTTATGTGATTTAATATTTGAGATATCTATGTAGATATACCAGTTCCACCTGTCTTGCTATACTGTGATATGATATAATTGTGATAGTACTGTTGCAATTGACAAAATACATTATAGATATTGTAGTGAGAAATCTAGATTTTTATGATCATTGTTTAGCAATGACTCAATGAATATTAACTATGTGATGATCTTGTGCGTTGATACTTTGACTATAAAAAGATCTGGAATACATCAAAGGGGATGGAACTTAAGCCCAAAAATATTTAAATCGCCAATGAGGATACCCTACCTAGGGACTAGAGATCTCAAGAACTATGTTAAAGGGTCAAATGAATCGTAGAGTGGTTTGTGAGTGGACATGCACAAAATATATAGTCTGAGAGTGATAGTCTATCCCTATGGTGTGATGCATGTAATCCTGTAACGTTTTGGAGGATGAGATTATATCTTAATGAGTTCTATAGCCTGTATGGGTGGGATGTTAGAGTTATAGAAGCATCCTTGATAGACTTGTTGGAAATATTAAACAAAAACATGGATGTCGAAAATCAAAATATGCAAAAATATAATTTATAATAAAAGAAATAGACTTATCGATTGAGGCGTGTGCGAACACTATCCTTAAGAGTTGATTTGCGCCCCTCGGAGTGAATCACTCGGTGCATCTAGGTCCTCTAGCGCCCCAACCCTCCAGGATACAACAATCGTGTTCCTCGTACAGGTGCACTCGCAAGTACAAGAAACCGAACAGTTTTAGATCGTTCCATGGAAAATATTCAAAAAAAAATTGAAGAAGGATAGAAAAATTTTAATGAAAAGAAGTTTATACATAAAGAGAAAAGAAGGATTGAAAAGCTTTCTAAAAAACTCTTGTAGTTTTTTCATTCCAAAGAAGAAGAAGATGATGATCATTAAAAACTATATATCAAATGGTGGGAAAAACCATTTTCTTTTTATCTTACAAAGGAATATGTAACCCCCCCAATAATTATATGCCCACTAACTCATAATAATGGACAAAATTAGTAAATGACATGATGGTCATAATATCACAAAATAATTAATAATAATTTGAATCACACATTTTTTTATTTTATTTATAAAAAATACAACAAGACTCACCTATATAAGTTTGAAAGTGGGGTTGTTTCCTATGAGAATTGGACTAATTCTCTAAAATGCTCATAAAAACTGGGATTAAGCACATGGCTATAATGCTGGCTTATAAAACTCGTATGGAAATACCTTGAATAAAATGTGTGTGATGTAATTTTCGTATCCCTAAGTAGTCTTAGTTTCAAGGCTTAGTAGTTTTTCAAAATATGTTGTTTGAGTTACAGTCTTTAATTTTTTTTCATTTTTGGCCAAAAAAAAACAAAACCCACTTAAATGATAAATTTTGATTAAAAAAAAAAATTCTTCAAAGTTGTTCAAAATGATGTTTTCTACTGGACATCGCATTCAGTTTTCATAAAAAACTTTTATATTTCTCATGAAATTTGAAAAATTAAAATAAATGGGGATGCAATAAAATGAAGGGATGGCAATAACCAGCCCCGACACAAAAACCTACGAGAAACAAGAAAACTTTGTTGGTAATGGAATCTCCGAGGCAGATGTTGGTGTTGATTCAATCCGTTGAGCTTAAAGTAATTCATTAAAATCTTGCAAGCATGAGGACGACACATTGGCAGATAGTGGCAAGATGACCTTTATTTGCTTCAAACTAGCCATAGCATAATACTGAAATTTGCATTCTCTAGCATTTCAAGTGACATTATTTTAGTTTGACTTTATGTTGTGATCAGGGTTTTGAGACTTTGATGAGTGCCATTGATTCGTTTGAGCTATGTTGGTGACGGGGTGTATGGGGAACTGATGTTGGGGAAGAGTCTTTTTCTGGTTTACACTGTGCCTTATAGTGGGAGACAAACTAGTGGCACTACTTGAATTTACTCAAAATCTTATTTATTTAAGATTTCAATTATTGATAGCATTATTAGTGCACATCAAATAGTGGCATGTTACTAATTGATTGTGCAGCATGTAGGCTTTGTTTCCATACTCGCCATGTAACCATGTAGTTTCTGTTTTTTCTGTCTTTTATTATTATTATTATTATTATTATTAATGTGTTCTCAATTTTTAAATTTTGGTTTGAGGAAATCTTTCTCAAAATACCTAGGAGAAGAGTTAAAAATCTTTGTACCGAAGGTGTGAGATGTTTAATACAAAATTTTTTAGAATTGATTCAGTTCACAAATTCTATTGTCACCAAGGCCCATTTTGTGACTCAATTATCTCTTCCAAGCGGTTGGGGGCATTATAGAGTTAATTACAAAAAGGAGTTTTCTGAAGCTCGTCTCACATTCATTATTTGAAAATACATCAGTATTGCCCATGAGTTTCTTTTCAATGCTCCAGTTTTTATTGATATCCCTTCCTGCATAAATCTTGGAATAACATTTATTGTCATTTTAATTTGGCATCTTACAATTAGCAACTCGAATATTTGCTGGGTTGATACCTATCCCTGATTTGATCCCACTACTTGAAAGATATTGTAACTTTTCAAAATCATTTAGGTTGTAAAATTGTTGGTAGGAGGCATAACCAACGTCAGTTTCAAAACAACCCCCCCCCCCCCCCCCCCCCCCCCCTCTCTCTCTCCCCCCTTCTGATGTAGGACAAGTCAACCCGACTCATTGGATGAAGGCTATTGCGGTCAAAAGTCATTGCAAAGGCTAGGCAAATCTAGTTGGCAAATCTAGTTAGACTTAGAAAAGTCACACCCGAGAAGGCAAAACCAGACCTAAATCTAGTTATTTGCTTATTTTGTTTATTCCTTTCCCATATTATTGTTTTCCTAGTTATAGTATAATTTGTTATTTCCTTTTCCTAGTTAGTTTAACTTGTTCTAGTAGAATTAGGATTTCCTATTTCATAACTTTAGTTCATTATAAATATGGGCTTGTAGCTTATAGGCAATTAAACTTTTGATTAATAATAAGGATTTACCACTTCCCACATTTTGATTTTATTGGAGTGGAGCAATACAATTTTATTAGAAGTCCTTGTTTGATCAACCTCATCAATCAACCGAAGGCTATAGAGGGAATAGTTCGAGTCAAAATTATTTTGAAACATGAATTTTAAAGAAGGATGATGCGTTTGAAGTATTCAAAATATTTGTTTATGTGGCGTGGAAGAGTTCAAGCTCATGGAACAAACTCAAGGGCGAGTTCTTCTCAAGTGGAGGGGACTAATGTAGGACAACTCACCCCCGACTTGTTCGATAAAGGCTGTTGCTGGATCATCAAAAGTCATCGTAAAGACTAAGCAAATCTAGTTAACATGTGGCAAATCTAGTTAGACTTAGAAAAGTCGCACCCGAGATAACTAGATTTGCTTATTTTGCTCATTCCTTTCCTATTTTACCCACGGTTCTACACGGTTGGAATTTTGTTGTTTTGTTTGTTTTTTTCTTTTGTGCTGCATACTACAGTGGCACATAGCAGAGTGAGTCAGTCAGGGTTATCAGTTAGGGTTTCATTTGAGAGAATTTTGTCCTCCTTAAACCAACCTAATTAAGGTTTTAAAGACCCGAATAGTCCCAGTCTCAAGTAAGGCTACCGCGAACTAGAGTGGCTTTTAATTAGTAGTCTCCATATTGGCTTCCCCAACATTGCTGACATGTTAGTGGGGATGCAGGTGGGATTAATGGTTCGCAAAATCTGCTGGGTAGAGGAATGCAAACGCAATAAATCCCATCCCAAAGCATTAATCACATCAGAAACCATGAGGTTCGCATCTTTTGGATAGGGTGTGTAATTTTATATATCTGCTCTACTAATGAGAGAACAAAAATGACTTAACCGGCACTGAGATTCAAATATATTAAAATTGCCCTGGGTAAAGTATCGAAACTGTTTACCATCTCGCCTGGCAGGCTGAAGGGTATCCTTGAAAATCCCATGATAGTTTCAAGCATACTGGCTATGGGTCTATGGAGCATGAATGAATCTATGAAACTCGATCAATCAATCCCCAATCTTCATCAATGGGTCATTTGTCATTGAACAAATCAGAATATGAAGATTGATCAATCAATCCCCAACCTATGTATTTCCATTTCGGCATTGTCCATTACAATAGTGAGAAAAACTTATATGTAACCGTGACGTGCTATCACAGTTACGCAGAATACAAACTCTTCAGACAACCACTGGATGGTCGCAAAGGTATGCAGAGAGAAAACCAACAAGATGAAGCCAAAAGTGATTCAAGGGATACTCAGAAATGGGTAACTTCAACAAAGGTTCAGAATCTGCAAGCCAACCACGTAAACTGTATTACAACCTCGCATCACAAAGATTAGTTTGTTTCCAATCTTGAAATATAATCATCATACAACTTCCTTGTTCGCTCAAGATCGTCAACCTCAATATAAAAATCAGTGATGGCCCCATACGCCCGTCTTCCCAAAGTCCTCATTTCCTCGCTCAGATTTCCAGGACCATTGAATGGTATTTAATGGAGTCCCTATACTTACCCTGCCTTTGCAGTGAGTCAACTTCGCAGAATTCATATTATGATTAAAGTAAGTGTTCTAAAACATGATTAAGAACCATCAGAAATAAATTCCCAGCAAGATATGAAAATCCTCCAAGCCAGCATGATTTTTGAGATTAGAAGCAAAAGCAAATGGGAAATCCAGCAGACCATTGAGAGTGCCTACTTGAAGTGGTTATTTAGCTAAAGTTGAATGGGTGGAAGAAGAGAACGGCTCACAAAAATTTATATAGATCCAATATGAAGAGATTTGAATCTCATGCTTTGATCGAATACATCGCTCTCAACTGAGAGGTATCAAAACTGACTGACTGTTGACAGATCCGACAAGCCATGCTTAGAGTTTTGCATTATAATCAACTTACTAGTCAAACCATGGGTCAGCGCAGCTCCCTCAATGCATAATAGATTATACTAGTTTTTTTGCTTGAAATATGGGCAAATCTTAATGAAGTACAACACTTGCACAGTTGAAATGAGTCTGCATTTTACAACTTCCATTAAGACCAAGGATCCAGGTACTTTTGAAAATTGCATACTATAGCATATCCTCATTTTTTATTAATTGCTTGATTTTCTAAAAACATCACTGACTACTTGATTTGGTGGTTGATTTTGTAAAAACCACACTGACTAACATAGACAAGACGCAAATCATGGACATAGGGATGTAAGGAATTGTTGTAGAGAAAAACTACAAAGCGGAACATAATGATAAACAAAAATCATAATACAATTCCTTAAAGCCCATGAATCTGATTGTGGTTCATACAAAACATAAAACCCTAACTAGAAGGAAGGTTATAACACTTACAGTTGATTTAAATCTTCAAACTCTAAGCTTTGAATTTATAGACAGCAATGAATAATCCTTGAACGAGTAGCTACAAGCAGCACAAGTGCACTGCCTCCATGGTATGCACACCTAGCAAAGGCCTTCAAGTTGTCTTCTAGTTTTCCTTAAGAATTGCTAGAGAAGGAGAATAAGAAGAGAGAGAAAGAGGCTTCTCATATTTGGCCTAGAGAGAGAGTGGAGTGTTTCTTATGTGTGCAAGGCACATGCTAGTGTGCCTTATATAGCACACGAAGGATGGCTAGCAATGGGGAGGAATCCCACTTTGTGTGGGATTTGCAATTGCCTAAATTGCACAATAACCCCTCCTATTTACATCCAATGCAAGTATGGCCCTCAAGAACTATTCTTATGCACTCTTGCCCTTTCTCTCACAACTTTAAAGTCCCTCTTTGCATCTTTGGTGTGTGACCCATTGGATTCACAACATTTAGTAGTAGGTAATGGCACTCAATGTCACATGGAGTGCCCAATGGAACACTTTCCATTAAGGGTTTAATTGGAACACCTTCCAATTCCCTAATTGATTATAACTCACTTATTTCAATTAGGGCTTCTACTAACCATGACTAATATCTAGAAATGGCTCATGATGTGATCCTAAATGAGGTGAATAATTATCGAACAAAGAACCCTTCAGTTACAGCTTAAGGTTACAATTACATCCCTCCATCATTCACAATGTCTCTGTTTGAACTAATAGAACATGGAAGTCTGTCAAATCCCTAGTTCAATACATTTATGAACCCACCAAAAATATCAACTCATAAGATGCATTATGAAAACCCTTTTCCATGATCATCATCATATTGTGGCCACAAATTCACATGAGTTATATTTATGAGTGTTCTTATGAGAATATTCTCTCCCTATTACTAGAAGTGATAGATCCCTTATTGATCACACACATGCCTTCACACATGTAACAGTAGAGCCAATGAACACCCTTGCAAACCCCATAGGGATAAACAGTTAATGCTATCAAACTTCTAAAGCTCCATGCATAAGATAACTGTGGTGCCTCAGGTCTAAGGATTACTTGTACCACTACAACTATGAGAAACTGATTGACAGACAGGTAAAACTCCATTCAGTTGATCTCATGACTTTGGTCACATTCAGTGTACTTGTTTATTTATACAACAAGCACCCACATGTTGGTTATAGTGTCTCCACACAAATAGCTCAGAAACTAGCTATCCTCCAAATGAGCTAACCTAACATGTGCTAGTCCTATAGTTCATTATTGTCCATCATAATTTACCTTCAACTAAGAATGATTTAAGAATTTAGTATAGAGATATATATACAGTCTCATAATCACAATACCTTGTGATTTCATATTCTCAATTCTAACTCTATGGACATATCATGTAAATATAAAGAATAGAATAAACATGATAGAAAAGCCCTTTTATTAATTAATAATAAATGTGACATACGATAAATGAAATCCTATGATTGTTCTTTATTCCTAAAGCACCATCTCTATGATTGGCTATAGGGCATACAACTAACAAGGGAAAGAACATAAACATAATCCTCTTGCAGCCTCCTCCTCAATAGGATCCTTTAGATTTTGAGCTAGCTCAAGAGCTTTCTCAAACTCCACGAATGCCTTCTCCAGATCTTGATTCCTCAGAAAATTCTTCTCAAATTTTAAATGAGAAATTAACTCATGCACTCATGGATCAACAATTGCTTCCTTCTCTGGTATTCTACTACCAACAGAAGCATACCTCAAACTGGGGGCATAGGACTCAATCTTAACTTGCCTTCTTAGAGCTGTATTGATCTGGCACAGCTGTTCATTCAATCGTTCCAAGTCCCCTCTCCTCTTTCGTGCAAACAACCCTGTAGCGCACACACTGAATTATCAGGGAAAGAAAAATTCGGAGGTCACATCACAAGTTCATTACAACTCTTTTGTCCAAGTGGTGGAGAAAAATGTCATAAAAAAAGGTACGTCATGGACTGCAGGCATAGAAGGACTAGGAAACTTATTTTCCGTTAATTTATACACCCATTCCCTATCTTAAAATTCTGACATGGGGTAAGTAAAAATAATACTTCCAGAAGCTATATTCTATGCTCTAAGATAAAATTGGAGTTATTAACTCAAATGCTGAATCTGATGACTACAGGGCTTTGAGATATTAGTTCATGCCATGCAAATTGGGCATTTATAAGGTAGCTAGTTCTCAGGCCCCATACCTGAACCTTATGTCTGGGGTCATAAAGCCCGCTATTTTGGATATTTAAGACATGGCATTTCTTGAGACTTACTCATCAGGGTCACATTAAAATATAATAAATGCATTTAAATAAACAGGTGACATGGGAAAAAGATTAATCGCCCTTACATTATAACTCATTATATTCCAAGTTCATTTGAAAGACTTCAGGGTATTAGTATGGTAAGGAACAGAATTGAAAGTGACCATGTTGACTACACCTTACCTCCAACATTAAGGGCACATTGCCAACAGGATTGTTGGCCTTTCATGTTTCTGCCAAAGCTTCAAAAGCTGTAGTCAACATTAACACATAAGGGACAAGAAGTGCCATTGCTGGGAGTCTGAATTGGACCATTACCGACCAAAAAGATAGTTGTTGATTAGATGGCAGAAGTGGGCTTGAAGCTTCATAATGGATTAAAACTAAAACATAAGAACTAATATGAAGCACATGTCAATTGGTGACGTGCTACACATTCATGTTTATTGATATTCAAACATTTCAAAGATTTCATGCTTATGGGATGCATTTTAAAACATTGATATAGATTTCTAAACCTAAAACAAAGCCAAAGTAACTTTCTAATTCCAGCTTTTATGATTTGAAAAGATGAAACTGTATGCAATATATTCCTATGTTAAAATGGATGCACATGAGCAGACAAAATGGTGTGGTCTACTGCAGATTCTTTACCTATAAATTAAAGGAAAGTAACATTAGTAGTCATTCTTAATTAAGTTAGTATTTATCTACTAGGAAGTTAGTAGTCATTTGTATTGATATGTAATTATTTGCCCGTAGCTGGACTAATCTATAATCCCCCCCCCCACCCCCCAAAAGACCAAAAATTTAAAAAAAAAAAAAAATTGATATGGGGGTACCCACCATCCCTCATGAGCAGATAACTATTCTAGAATGGTGTCATAATCTGATGCCACTTGATCCATATCACAGCTTCTTTCTGACTTGGAGATCCTAAAATCATCAATCCTGATATGGCCAGACAGGCTGCATAACGATAGTTGGTGAATCTCAAATGGTCTACTGGATGCATCTCCAACCGATTATACAAACTTCTGTACTTCAAATGAAAAAGAAGCTAGCTTCCCTTTTGTATTAATAAATGTGTTTAAATTTAGAAGCATGCCTAGATACATGAAGTACATAAGTACCTTTTGGTTTTACAGCAATCATAAAAAGCTAGTGATACCTGCAAGATTATAACTTAGAGACAATGCAGAGTGTACATAGAGAAAATATTATCAGAAAATGGGACTGACTGACACAATTATCATAGGGATGGCAGATTGTTAAATGTCAATGATCAGAAACATTTACACACTGAGCATAAGCAATTGTCTATATAACAACTGCAGCTGTGATGCATACGCCGATGAAATTCTTTTGGATTAAATTGTAACTATTGATACTGTAAGGATATTTTTCACATAGCTATTGTGTTTGTTGCATAACCGTCACAAAATAAATAATAAAAAAAAAATGGTCAACAACGCAAATCCTCTAATGATATTCTAGTTAGGGATGGCAATTTGGACCCGCCCCATAGGAGCCCCGCCCCGCCCCGCCCCACCCTCATAGGGGCGGGTTTTTTTTTAAATTTTCGGTTCTCGGTTCGGGTATGGGTAAGATTTTGAATTTTTCATCGGGTTCGGTTCGGGGATGGTATTTGCTAGTCCTAACCCGCAGAACCGAACCGAACCATAGACCCGCCCTGCCCTGCATGTCCTTTTACATTTTTACCCTCATATATATATATATATAACCTTAAGACTTTTTGGGGTTAAAGACGTAATTCCACAAAGCCTTAAGGAATAACCCATTAACCTAGCTGCCTCTCCTCTCTTCAGTCACTCACCCACTCTCTCCTTCGTCCTTCCCTCCCTCACACGACAGTGCCGGTGCGATACACTCAATCACTCACACAGCACGCTTCATTGTCCGCCATCCGCCGTCCGCCGTCGCTAACACTGGTCCCTCCTCATCCTCACGACCTCCCCAACTCAGTATATCACCCTTACGGAGTCACAGTTTCACCACTCTCACGGACCTCGCCGTCTCTCGCCGTAGTTCGTGACGTTCGTCGCTTTCTCTCCCCATATCTACACTAGATCTGCCGAATCTACACCAGATCTACCGGATTTACATCAGATCTGCCAGATCTACAGTTGGTTCCTCACTTTCTCTCGCCGTCTCTTAGCTCTCTGTCTCTCTCCTCTCACCACTGTAAGCCACTCAACTACACTTTTGTAATTTTATTCCCTTTCAATTTCAATATATATTTTACATGAACTCAGGGACGGAACTATGTTAGGGCCAAAGGGGCCATGGCCGAAATTTTTTTTTTGGTTATATATGTACATATACTTATATAACCCTCAAAAAACCAAGCTTTATTGGAACAATAATATATTTTTTTAGTTGAATTGGGTTATTTACTTATTTGATTTGATACGGAATATTTTTTTTTCTTTTATTTGATGTTGTTTTCTTGGCAAGAAAATAGGAGCAAAGAATTTCACCTTCTTTTCTTTTTTATTTTTTATTTTTTTGGTTTTGTTTTTAGGTGCTCCATTTATTGCTGAGAAGATAGAAATTTTTTTTATTCATTTTTTTGTTTTGGAATCTTATAACAATCTATTTCTGTTATGAAATTTTAAACCAGCTTCTTAATTGGCACAAATGAAAATTCTTGTTATTAATGGTGAATATTTTTTTTTTCATATATTTGAACTTGATAACAATTAGAATAACATTTTCTTCATGTATCGTGTTCATAGCACTATCTTAAATTTATTACGACTTATTTTTGAATGGTTATAATGAAGTAATAATCCTATTACTAATTGAAAGTCTTCTATTTGTTTTGTTTTGTTTTTTTTTTTTTTTTTTAAATAGGAATAGGTTGTGGTCCTGTGGAGGAGTTAGGGACCTGTTCTGATGAAATCATGGAAATAGTGAATGATTTGGCTTGAGAGTGATATTTAACTACTGTTATTTTTTATTTTTTATTTTTTAGTAGATTATTAAGATTGAAATTGATGAATTTATGTTGAATGTTGTTGCCTTGTTGGAACATGGTTGTATGAATATTTGAAATGTGTGTGGTTGTGTATGAAATATGAATATTTGAAATGTGTGGTTGTTGCCTTGCTGGAGCTTGTAATATTTGAAATCTATGGTTGTTGCCTTGTTGGAGCTTGTGTTTTTACATTTTTTTTATTTTTCTTATGTTTATTTGATATTCTTATATTTGTAAAAATTACGCTGAATATTTTTTTTTTTTGCTTGGGCAGGGCGGGGCTGTTTTCCAGGAAACCATAGGGTTGGGGATGGTTCTTAGCATCTGTGCCCCGTCGGGTTTAGGGGCAGGTTTGGTACTACAGTTTCAATGTTAGGGTCGGGGATGGTATATGGTCGACCCGCCCCCGAACCGCCCCATTGCCATTCCTAATTCTAGTTCATCAAAAAGCACACATCTGTTTAGAGGATATTTTCAATATTATGGGCAGAATGAAGGCTTGCTTAAAACTGCCCTGTTTTCACTAGTGCTACAAAAATTTGTTCCATACATGTCTAAACAACCTCAATTGCAGCACCTTTATAAAAGGGAAATCCTTCAAAGCCCACATTTAAGCCCTAGCTTCTATTGTTTACAACCCATATATATATATTGGGGAGGGATCAACTTACACCTGGTGTAAGACTTTTTACTCTTACACCTCTCAATATCTTTTTATAAGAATCATATTTTGCTAAACCCACCGTTGGATTAGATAATCCTCTCAAGCATGTCATGTATGCCAAATATCAAGTTAATTGGATATTGGGAAGCATTTGATCCGTAAAATTTCATTTATTTTATAAATAAAACTATAATTTTGGACACTTTATGGATGACATAGTTCTTAATCTCTGATTAACTTGAAATTTGACATGCATTACGTGTATGAGTGGAGGTCTAATCCAACGGTTGGATTGGCGAAATATTATTCCTACAAAAATATATTAAAGGGTGTAAGACTAAGTCTTAAACCAGGTGTCAACACATGTATGAAATTCCGATAATACTAATACTCAACCCAGAGGGAGGGGGTGAATGGGTGTCCAAAACTTATTAAGTATTGTATTATCCAAATCAATTTTCAACTTCAATTAACCAAATTGCATGCTATGTATCATAGAGATATATCATGACATGGTGAGTTTGATTAATATACTCAATTAAATATATCAAGGATATATTTTGATCAAGCAAGTTAACAAGTCTCAAATCAAAGAATCAATCACGCAAGATACATAGGCAATTTTTATGTGGAAAACCCAATAAGCTAAAAACCATAGGACCTGTCCAGTTTGAGCAATCCATTATGAGCAATCAAAGAATACAAGATTTACCTGACATATGGCAGACCAATGTGATGTTATTCGAGTCTTACTTTGTGCAACATTTCAAGTCTTCAATTTACAGCTTCCGCTGTATGTGCTCTCACATTGAACTCCACAACGCTACCATCCTCGGAATCCACCAAAGACTCACAACCGGATCTAATAACTCAGATTCCCTCACACAAATGGTATTGAAGGTTGATGGTTGTGGTTTAATGATAGCTAGTGCATAAACATGTAAATCTCCCACACAGGTTGCCTAGAGTTTAGAGGAAAGCTTTCACAATGATCGAGGGTAATAGGGTAGGCTTTCTTAGGGCCCGTTTGGATAACCTTCTACTTTTTGTTTTTTACTTTTAAAAGCAAAGAAATGAAAATTTTGGATAATTTTTTTTAGTGCAAAAATTTTATAGTTACTTTTAAAAGTTGAGGTAGGAGGAGGTAGAAGTTTACTTACTACCTCAACTTTTAAAAGTAACTTCCAAAATTTGTCACAACCAAAACTTTCATTTTTAAAAGTAAAAAATAGGAAGTAGAAGTTTATCCAAATGCGCCCTTAGGGTTTGATGCTTAGGATATTGCTCATATAGGTTCTCAAGTAAACCCCATGAATTATTTATTTATTTATTTTTTTATGAAAGAGCTATAAGCATCAAAGAGTAACTCACCCTACGTTTGGTATGAGGGATTTGTGGGAGAATGGAAAGGGTAGGAGGGAAAAGTGGAAGGAAAGGGGTTAAGGGGTGTGTTTGGTAGAAGGGAAAAGAAGAAGGAGGGAAAGGGGAGGGGGGAGAGTGAATCCCCCCAAATCACCTTTTTCTCATCCCTTCAATTTTGTGGGGAAAGGTGGAGGGAAAAAATAGTTTTTTGTTAAAATAACCATATTACCCTCACATTTTCATAACATTTTTTACATATGAGGGTAGAAAAGTAAAATCATACTTTTTAGTATCTATCCATCCATTCTACCAAACACAAAGGAAGGAAAAGATGAAAGAAGAAAACTATCATTCCATCCATCCTACCAAACACACAGGAAGGAAAGAGGTTTCCCTTCCCTAGGGATGGAAAGTCTATCCTTCCTACCTTCCTTCCTCCCACTTTTCCATCTTCCCTACCAAACATAACATAAGAATCCCAACTAGGTTGCCATAGGCACTCCCAATCATGTGCTCAATAACTCAAATATTATTAGTGTTAAGAGTATTAGTAGGGGTATTTATGTACTTTCTCAGAAGATTATAATACAAATTGGTTGGTCACCCTATTCTAGGGTGTACCAGGGACTTAAAAATCTCGATATATCGTCGTATCGGAGGGTAACGATACGATATTCTCATGCGAAATTGAAAGATATGCAAAAAAACAAAATATCGAGAGATATCGACGATATATCGCGATATATCGTCGATATCTCGACAACTTTAAATATCGCCAGAATTACATTGCTTATCGTGAGAATATCCATGATATATCGTCAATATCGACCCTTTGGTGTATATCGTTGCACAGAGGGAATTTTTCTTTGCTGTTTTTGACTTAAATCTCCATTTTTTAGCATTGTTTCTGGACAATTCCGACAATATTTCATCCAATCAGTTCAAATTTCAAACTTTTGCTAGAAAATTTCATGAACGAAAAAAAAAATGGTTGCCTTGTTCCATGTCGTCCTTAGTTAAGAAGAAGAAGAAGAAGAAGAAAAAGAAGAAGGAGAAGAAGAAGAAGAAGCAGCAGCAGCAGCGGCAGCAGCAGAAGAAGAAGTGCTTGCGCGTACCTGGTAGTTGCTATTGTCGGCTGTCGCTATGGCTGTTGCCATCCTAGCCATTATCACCACTGCGGAGCCTCCGTGGAAAGCTTCCAGTTCTTTCTTTCATACCCCTGGTTCTTTCTTCTAAAAGCAGGCAAATATTATCCTTAAAGCAAAACAATGAAAAAAGAAAAGCCTTTTATGGATAAAGACTCACTTTTTACACTTTTTTACAAAAGCAACCCTATAATTCTTTTTAACTTTAAATTCTTACCTTGAACTTAAAAACCTTTTCAAAAAATCCCTACTCATTTTTTATATTTATTTATTTTTAGTTATATATTTTTTTTAAACATGTTTAGTATTTTGCATATTTTACAATAAAATTTCAAGCTAATAGCCCTTGGTCTAATATTAGTGTATCACATTTTTTTTTTAATGTACAACATATGATATTTATGGGATACTTGCTGGTGGCCACTAGGTTGATTTTGTTTAAATATATGAGTTATGACATTATTAATTTATTATGTTTAAATGATATGTATTTTAATGTTATGTAATTTTTAAATTCTGTTGAATTTTGTTGAATTTTCATAAATTCCTATTATTTATTTTCTCACCCCATTACACTTTTTATACCATACACAACACATACTTGTATTATACATATTTAAATTGTAATCTTTTGATCCTAAATTGTGTATTAGAGTCTAAATCATTATTTCCCAGAGTTTCAATGAAAATATCTGTGTTTAACTCATAATATCCACCATATCTTTAAAACGATATCGATATTGTCGATATATCCAACGATATATCCGATATATCTATATTTTTGGACCCTCGATATATCCATCGATATCGATATTAAAGTCCTTGGGGTGTACAGTCTTTTCTCTCTTCCCTAATTTCTCTCTTCTTATAATTCTACAACACGATCATGGTTTCCATCAAACCTCTTGTGGGTATACACCGTAGTAGAATGGAGTAGCTACACGTAAGAACAAACATCTTCTTGAAGTTGCTCGCACTCTTATGATTCAGATGCATGTTCCTAAAATCTTTTGGGGAGATGCTATTTTGACAGCATGTTATCTTATTAGTCGTATACCATCTTCTGTTCTTCATGGTGGTATCCCACATTTGGTCTTGTATCGTTGTTTTATTTATTGGTCTTTGGCTATGTTTGTTTTGCTCTATTCTCTCTCCAAGGCATGATAAGTTAGATCCTCGCGCAATTAAATGTGTTTGTTGGCTATTCTAGGACTCAAAAAGGTTATAAATGTTGGAACCCATAGTCTGGTCGGTATCTTATTAGTGCTTTTGAAGGTACATCGTTCTTTTCAACCATCAGCATGTCTTTAGGTCTTGATGTTATTGAGTCGTTCTCTATTCCATTGCCAGTTACCCCATTACTGTCCCTCTAGTGTACCTATGTCTGAGTCTACTGTGTTCAAGCCCTTGCAGGTGTACCGTCGTTGCAATCAGACTGCTAGAAATGAAGATCCTCCAGCTCTACCATCACCTTCGTCTACTTCACCTATGGTTCCTGCCTCGTCCAGTGTACCATCTCATTCTGACCTTCCCATTGCTTTACGCAAAGATATTCGTACATGCACTCAACACCCTATTGAGAAAGTTGTTTCTTTTTCTCATTTCTCTCCTAACTATCGTGTTTTTGCTAGTAAGTTATCTTCTGTTTTTATTCCTTGCTCACACACTCGTGCATTGACCTCTCTTGGTTGGAAGCGTGCTATGGATGAAGAGATGTTTGCATTACATCATAATGGTACATGGGAGTTAACTACCTTACCTCTCGGGAAACATATTGTGTTCTGTAGATGGGTCTATGTGGTTAAATATCATCCGGATGGTACTGTTGAGCGTTTGAAAGCTTGATTAGTTGCTAAAGGCTATACTCAAACATTTGGTGTCGATTACTTCTCATCTGTCGCTCGCCTTGCTTCTGTTTGTGTATTATTAACAGTTGCAGTTGTAAAGGGTTGGCTGCTTTATCAACTTGACATAAAAAATGCATTTCTTCATGGTGATCTTCAAGAAGAGGTGTATATGGAGAAACTTTCGAGGTATGTTGCTCAGGGGAGTCACATAAGGTATGCAAGTTAAAGAAAGCAATTTATGGACTTAAGTAGTCCCCAAGGGCATGGTTTGACACATTTAGTCAAGTAGCTGGTAAATATGGGTTGAAGCATGTTGTGTCTGATCATTCGGTGTTTGTAAAACACAGTGTGAAGGGTAGTATCATTCTTGCAGTTTACGTTGATGATAGTGACTACTGGCAGTGATTCTGAGGGTATCCAGTCTTTGAAATATCACCTGAGTAAGCATTTTCATATGAAAGATTTGGGACAACTCCGTTATTTCTTTGGTATTGAAGTGGCTAGATCCAAGGAGGGAATCTCATTGTCCCAAAGGAAATATGTACTTGATCTTTTTAATGAGACTGGAATGATGGGAACTAGACCTGTAGATACTCCTATGGATTCCAATATTCAATTTAGTAGAGATGATGGTGAATCATTTGATAATCCGGGTCGGTATAGAAGACTTATGGGGAAACTAATTTATTTGACTGTAACATGCCCAAATATTACCTTTGCTGTGGGAGTGGTGAGTCAATTTATGTAGGATCCTAAACAATACCATTGGGAAGCTGTGTAGAATCTTGCGATATTTGAAAAGTGCTCTTGGAAAAGGTTTATTTTTGAGGCCCTCACATAATTTGGAGATAGTTGGTTTTTCATATGCTAGTTGAGCAGGAGATCAATTAGATAGGAGGTCAATGTCAGGCTATTGTACCTTTGTGGGTGGCAATCTTGTTACATGGAAGAGTAAGAAGCAAATTGTGGTGGCTAGATGACTAGATCTAGTGCAGAAGCTGAATATAGAGCCATGGCTCATACCGCGTGTGAGATGTTATGGGTAAAATCTCTTTTGGGAGAGATGGGTTTTTCAAATGATGAGCCTATGACCATGTTTTGTGATAATCAAGCATATATGTATATTGCCAGTAATCCTATGTTTCTAGACAGAACCAAACACGTTGAAGTTGATTGTCATTTTGTTCGAGACTTGGTAATGTAGAAGAAGGTTGTAATGTCCTATGTAAGGTCGAGTGCTCAACTAGGAGATCTATTTACTAAAGCTGTGGGTAAAGGACTGTTTTATGATTTTTGCAACAAGCTGGGCATGATAAATATCTATACTCTGGCTTGAGGGGGAGTGTTAAGAGTATTAGTAGGGGTATTTATATACTGTCTCAGAAGATTATAATATATAAGTGGCTGGTCACCGTATTCTAGGGTGTACAGTCTTTTCTCTCTTCCCTAATTTCTATCTTCTTATAATTCTACAACATGATCAATTAGATCAAAAGAATAAAAAGTACATGAAAAAAGAAATAGAAAATAAAACTGGTTATGGTGACTTATAAGTGTCACAAGTTGTATCAAAAAGGAAATTGAATCGAAATAGGAAACTTTAGAATAAGTGATGTTCGATTGATCAAATAGAAAGGTTTGATCGATTGAACCCAGAGAATCTATTTTAAATTGGCTGCATCTATTTTAAATTGGCAGCTAAGTCCCACTCGACCCAACAATATTCCCTAATCTATCGAAGGTGATAAGAACCTATTTCCACTTTCTAAGCAACAGTCAATTCATTGAAGAAATGTGCGCAACCAATCGAACATAGGCAAAATCTAATTCCACAATCTAGGTCACTTCTAATCAATGGAACAAAATGTTAAATCATTCGAAGGTGTCTAGATTGTAATGTTAAGTCCAGTATGCACCTCTTATCAATTTCCCATCAATCCTAATGACAATGAGAGGTCAAATAGTATCCACTTCTGGTATTTTTGGGCTCTATGTCACTTACCTTCCCTAATGTGTGAGAATAAGCTCACCAATGAATCTTCACTTGATTGACCTCGAGCTTTTCTATCTTCACATGAACATAGAAGCTTCAGGTCCCCTCAGTTTTCAAGCCAACTGGGGCCATACTAATCAAAGCATCATATTACATTTCATTCATTGATTCAGTTACTAAGAAAAATAACTTAAAAGGTCCACTGACCCAAAGCAGTTGGAATGTAAAGTTTTGGAAAACTAAATAGTTTTAATAACATTGTTAAGGGGATTTGAACTTGATGTGGTTTACATGTGAAGACAGAGATTGTTGAACTTCACGTGGGTTTGCCCCATATTGGAAGAAAAAAAGTAGCTTAATATTTATGTAATGGGCTCACCACCAATGGGCTTAAGTCTTTTATGTGGGTTGAGTTTTAGACATATATATTGGGCTTGTTATGTTAGATTATTGACTATCCTACCTTTCCAATAATTGCAAACCAAATTTTGTAGCAATTTTCTATAAATGCAGGTGTGTGCAGTCTTCTTGTAGTACAACTTTTTTAAGGTAGAGAATATGGAGAGCGAAGGAACATTAACAAACCAAAATACCAATCAACCGACTCAGATAGAGACTACTATCCAATACAACTTCAAGAATATTTATGCAACGGGTGAATCACATTTTATATTCTACTCCATCTAGAGCCACATCTATTGAAAATTCTTTCTCTTTTGTTTTTCTCTGTCTTTCTTTTATTTTATTTTAACAATTGATAGAAACTAGTCTTAACCCTATCCACATTCGCCCTTAATATCAACCAATAGGTATCAATGCTTCTCCATAAGCTTGAAACCGAGATCACTTACTTAACAAACGAGGTAAATGCCAGTTGGCTAAAATACCATTGGCCATCTACTGATAATTCATATGTGACCAAGTCTACCCTTTTCGCCTCGACTTATGTTATTTTTAGCCATACCAACTATTGAAATTGTTAGTCTGCTATCCTCAGGAACCATCTCAGCCCACTTTCAATCATCTTGTCCTCAATCAGTGCTAACTCTTCATTATTGAAATTTGAAAATGTATCACTTTTAATTCTATCCTTTCGTCACATCCTACATGGTTAATTCCCTTGAATCTTGCACCCTTTATTTCCCCACTGTACAGCAACCCAAGGCCAAGAAACTGAGGATATTATGGACTCGATAACAGGGCAGGTTGTTCTTATTAATGCCATAAGCTATCAAATAGTGACCAATGCTCAACCACAATTCTCATTTGATAATATAATAAATTGAGTTTTTCAATATCAAGAAAGAGAAGTAAATCAGAAACCAACATGCATCATAGCAAGATCATTGCTAAAATAACAGCTTAGGAAAGCACATGTTGAACTTAGCTAGCTATTAATGTCTAAACCAAATTACATTAGTTTTCTCCCAAATCCATGTTATGGTAATACAAAATCCAGATAAATAATACCAAGAAAGCCCCTGAGAAAATATTAAATTGATTAAGAGTAGAATTACCGATAAAAAATGATAAACAGAACCGCAATCCTATCGACAATAGTAGTTGATGCGATGAAGTATGGCAGGAGTACTTGGCAGTAAATTACATAAGGTATTGCAACAACCTTCCTAGTACTGCATCTACTTTTTTTTTTTTTTTCGTTTTTTGCAATAAAAAATCTGTGACTTTTTTTAAGTAACTATTGCAACAACATAGACATAAATATATAATCAGAACAATAGTTCATTTATTACCTTCCAGCACTTTGAATTCTAAATGGCAGGACACTCCACTCGCACTGGGAATAAATTATCTGTCACAAAATTTCAACAGCATGAGAGGGAGAGAGAGATGGAGATTTTTATGTAACTAAGCTCAAAAGAATCAATAGAAAGGCAGAAAGTGAACTGAATCTTGAAGATGGTATGCACATAATTTTTTAATAGCAATTAACAAATTGTGTATGTACCTCCCTTCCATTTATAAAAAAGAATGGAATGTGCTTAATCTTATACCATTCCGCCCCGCCAGTGTGCTGAATTCTAGCTGTAAATTGTGGCAGCACATCTGTTACTTTCAGTTCTTGGAGAGTAGTGATATGCTGCAATCCATCTGGAATCATCTTCAATTGAATCAAGCCTCCAAGAACTTCGCATTACACCTTCTTCCACCTTCCAAGTTTCAAGTTCCTCAAGCCAATGGAGTGTCAAAACTTGAAGCTGTTGAAATCCTCCAGAAGAGAAAACCATTTTTTTTCCCTACGTAAGAGAGCCATACCAATGTGAGAGTTCTCAAATTTTGCAGCTTCTCTAGTGTTGGGAAGGTATCTTTCTCTAGTCTACCGCTAGTCAAGTGGAGCATAGTGAGATATGGTGGAAATTCATGGAGATCTAAAGGCTTGTCCGAGAATCTTCCATCCAGATACAGCTTAGAAAGATGCTTGTTATTTGAGAATCGCATCATTGTTAGTAAGCTTTTCCCTTCCCCAACTGATGCCTCTTGTTTCAAGACTTCAAGTCTATCCAATTTGACAAGCCAGTTGAACAAAGATTCTCCTTGTGAAGCTAAATCACCAGAAACCTTCAACTCCTTAAGATTCACAGAATTATCCAGCCCACCTTTTACTGGGGTTCTGCATCTATAAATAGCCCACAAAGCACTCGGAGGTTTTTTAGACTGAAAGAGCTGTCATGGTGACTTATTGACGGATGCATGATTTTACTATCCTTTTTCCCATTCATTAACAGATGCCGCAACTGTTGAAGGATCAGAAACAGTAATATGCGAATTGTTACGATCCTAATGCCCCACATCGGTTAAGTATATATATTAGCTCTTGGGCACCCTCCCCTTGCAAACTAGATTTCAGGGGTGAGTTCTACCTAGGGATTCATATCATTTAGTATCAGAGCTAGCTACCATGTCGAGTATGGGATCGAACCCAATATGGGTTGCGGTTCTCTGCGGTCGATTGCCATGGAAGGTGCAGCATGCTGACGGATTTTAACTGTAGCTGTCCAAGTAGATTCTATGTTATCACCAATATGAAAGAAATTAGCCTTCTTTGCTTTCGACAATGCAAGGTCTCGAAGAAGATCATGCATACGACATGTTTTGGAATCAGATCAAACTCCAATTCCACGCATCGCACCAGCAAATCTCTAATTTGTAGTTGCACCCCGCCATCTCCATCGCTTCAAGCACCGAAGCACCATCACCTTGGATTCGCTAGATCCAAGCCAGAAAACACTACAAAGCCCTTTCTTTGCTGACAACCATCATCACCGCAATCAGCCCAATTACAAGCCAACACCATCAATCAAAATCACATCCTTGCCAAGCCAACCTTCATCCATCGTAGCCCGTTGTAGTCAAACCTACAATGCACAACCACCTTCACCATGGCAAAACCAACCCCCACCATCGTCTCTCTCTGCCAAACTCCCCATTAAACACTAACCTAGTCGTTCACCTCAACAGGTTGAAAGAAAAAAAATATATATATATATATATATATATATATATATATATATATATATATATATATATACCATCACCGGCCGCTCAAATCCAAACATCCTCTACCGTGCCACCCCTCAAGCCTTCGCGACATCTCGCCTCACAAGCTACAAACATCGCCATTGAGAAGCTATTAGCCCCTTCCACCAATCGCACCACGAGACGCTAAGCCTCTGCCGCCCATCACACCTCTACATTAGTTTTTTTTTATAATAACACACCTCTACATTAGTTGAACCCTCAGTTGTCAAATTACCACTATAAGATCTCACCGCCAATCCCTCCCAGCCATTAGATCTCACCGCCGAGCTTCTGCCTTGCCATCATCGATCCCCTCCCCACCGTGGGATTTTGCCGGCAAATCTTTGCCATTGAAACCCCCTGCCAACGACTCTTGTCGTCGAAGTTTTCCCCCTGTCGGTGACTCTTTTCCAGCGAGACCCCATGCCGGCGATGACCTGCCTTTGAGGACCCCACCCCTGATTGCTCCCACTCTCACAATCTCACTCGTGTTGACGCTTCCAAAAGCTCCTTTTGTTATATGGGTTTAGAAAATTTGGCTTGTTTGGTTACAGGAGTAACCTATCCCAGCTGAGAATAAGATTATAAATAGGGTTATCCTGAATCATCCTATTCCCAATCCAGGATTGGAAGATATTCCAATCCAGAAATATCATATTCCAATTTCGGACAGGATTATCCTCTATCCAACTCAGGCTATTCCAACCAAGGATAGGCTATCCTAGCTGAGTCAAAATCATGGACAGCGTTATCCTCCACTCGATCCAGGTTATTCTAATCCTAGTTACTCTCTAGTTGATTTAAATTATTTATTGCATCAATTATTTCTATTGTGTTTGATATATAAATAAATAAATAAATAAAAAGTTAGAAAAAAAATAGTGAAAAAAAAAAAAAAGAAGAGAGAAAAGGAAAGAAAAGATGATACCTTCTGAACAATTGCTCAAAAAGCGGCTTATAGATGTTGGAAGAAAACTTATATTTCCTCCATATTATGTTGGTGAGATTTTCTGTCTACTTGATAAGCTTGTATTTAATTTATCAAAAGTAGGGTCATTCCCATCTCGATTAATGCAAGATGCACTTTGGCCTTCAATGAATGCACTGATAGCTCCTAAGCTTTTGAGGCATCTGAATGCCGACATGAGAGTTTCAGTTGCATCGTGTATTTGCGAGATTTTGAGGATAACTGCACCAATTCCTCCTTATAGTGATGAGCAGATGAGGAAAGTTTTTCAAATCATAGTTGCAACATTCAGTACATTGTCCCCTGAGTATAAATGTTATTATACATCTTTTTCCATTCTTAATAATGTTGCAAGGAACAAGTTATGCCTAAAGATGTTGAGTCTTGGGTGTAACTAGTTGTTTATTGAGATGTTCCAACATTTTCTGACAATTGCTCAATTCCATTGTCCCAATGCTATATTTGTCAACATAGAAGCAATCATGACCATGGTTTCAGAGGAAAACGATGACATCTCCAAAGAGCTTCTATATCCCCTCTTGGATAGTGTAAGAAAGGAGGATGAGAATGTTGGATCTCTATCTTGGCAATTGGGAGAACAAGTCCTCATAAATTGTGTCGATAAATTGAAGCCCAATCTCATGGAAGCAATGCAATCCTTGGGCTTTGTTTTAGATGATTATGCTCCAATCGTTTCTTCTATTTGCAAAGAAAGATCAAGTGTAAATCTCATGGAAGCCATTCCAATAGATTACTCACCATGGGAGTCCATGATGAAACTTCTTCAAGACATGAATGCCAAGTTTAATGCCTGACCCGAATAGTCAAACAAGACAATACCACTACAGGATTCCCCCTAATTCAATAGTCCAGCATGCAATGAAAACAAGTGCCTGTCTCCACAAGTTCTTTCTCCTGCTATTTCTTTGGACATACTCTCCAACTTTCAAGATCAGAAGGCAATCATTGATGAGCCCGAACCTATGCAACAAGAAGTTGTTTCCTTCCATGAACCTATGCCAGCTATAGAAGATTTAGAAGTGGACATTGAAGTCGTCACCAATAATTCAAAAGTTGAAGAGGAAGGTTCGACACAAGAAAGTCTAGTTCTATCACAAGACGATGATGTTGTCTTTGCGTCTGAATTGCTGGAGGTACAAGGGATAGATTTTCTTGGTGTTGACAAGTTTGAGTTGACATGTCACTGCTATTTGCTCCAATTCTTTAATAAATTGAAGATTTTAGTGCGGGCTGCACACTTTGAAGTTGAAAATAATTCAACGACTCAACCAATTGGCCTATTCAAAGTATTTGTTTATTTAGAATGGACGAATTCAGTATCTCCATCCAAACTCAACCTCAAGGTCGAGTTTCTCCCACCGTGGGAGAGTTGATGGGGACATCATGCACATGATTCAACAGGATGGACCAGCTTGGCCTCTATTAACTTGAAGCCCAAGGGTTTACAATAATTATTTAGTTTTATTTTTAGAATAATAAATTGTTGCCTTTTAAATTCCTAGACTTAGGGGCTAAGTTTTTTCCATATTTGATGTAATTGGACCTCTATATAGAGGCTCCAATAACTCTTTAATTTTCAGCTGATGATGAATTAAAATTGGATTTTTCTAAGGTTTGGTGTCGACTCCAAACACCCCCTAGGTGCCGACTCCTAGGGCTCAGCTTCTTTTCTTGCTTCTTTCTAGCTTCTTCTCTACTTCTTTTCCCTTTTAGAAGGTTTTGAGGTTGTTCTGCGTCAACCTTCGTTTTAGAAATCACTCGAATCCACGAGTAATTGGGTAACACACTCAAATCCACAAGCACAAAGAATAAAATCTCAGAAGAGAAGTTCTTTATTAATCAAAAGTTTAATTATTAATAAAGCTATAAGCCTATTTATAAAGAACTAAAGTTATGAAATAGGAAATCCTAGTTCTATTAGAACAAGTTAAACTAACTACAAAAAAGAAATAACAAATTATACTATACCTAGGAAAACAATAAAATAGGAAAGGAATAAGCAAAATAAACAAATAAGAAAATTAGCTAAATAAGCAAATCAAGTTATGAACATAACTAGATTTAGCTCGGGTGCAACTTTTCTAAGTCTAACTAGATTTGGCACATGTTAACTAGATTTGCCTAGCCTTTGCGATGACTTTCGATGACGGCCTTCATCTAAAAGGTCGGGGCAACTTGTTCTACATCAGAAGGGGAGAGAGAGAGGAGGGGGCTGTTTTGAAACTGACGTTGGTTATGCCTCCTACCAACAATTTTACAACCTAAATGATTTTGACAAGTTACGGCAACATCTTTCAAGTGTGGGATTAGATTAGGGATAGGTATCAACCCAGCAAATATTCAAGTTGCTAATCATAAGATGCCAAATTTAAATGACAATAAATGTTATTCCAAGATTTATGCAGGAAGGGACATTAATAAAAACTGGAACATTGAAAAGAAATTTATGGGCAATACTGATATATTTTCAAATAATGAATATGAGACGAGCTTCAGAAAACTCCTTTTTGTAATTAACTCTATAATGCCCCCAACCACTTGGAAGAGATAATTGAGTCATAAAATGGGCCTTGGTGACAACATAATTTGTGAACTGAATCAATTCTCAAAAATTTTGTATTAAACATCTCACACCTTCGGTACAAAGATTTTTTAAATCTTCTCCTAGGTATTTTGAGGAAGATTTCCTCAAACCAAAATTCAAAAATTGAGAACACATTAACAATAATAATAATAATAATAATAAATAATAATAATAAAAAAGATAGAAAAACAGAAACTACATGGCTACGTGGTGAGTATGGAAACAAAGCCTACAGCCCTACATGCTACACAATCGATTAGTAACATGCCACTATTTGATGTGCACTAATAATGCTGCCAATAATTGAAATTTAATTAATTAGCATGATACACTGAATTCTTAAATAAATAAAATTTTGAGTAAATTCAAGTAGTGCCACTAGTTTGTCTCCCACTATATATAAGGCACAGTGTAAAGCAGAAAAAGACTCTTCCCCAACATCAGTTCCCGATACACCCCATTACCAACATAGCTCAAACGAATCAATGGCACTCATCAAAGTCTCAAAACCCTGATCACAACATAAAGTCATACTAAAATAATGTCACTTGAAATGCTAGAGAATGCAAATTTCAGTATTATGCTACAGCTAGTTTTACTTCAAGAAACCTTGAAGAGCAGAACCAAGTAGAGAAGCAAATAAAGTTCATCTTGCCACTATCTGCCAATGTGTCGTTCTCATGCTTGCAAGATTTTAATGAATTACTTAAAGCTCAACGGATTGAATCAACACCAACATCCACCTCGGAGATTCCACTACCAACATCCGCCTTGGAGATTCCATTACCAACATAGTATATTTTATGATTATTCGGTAGAAGCATGAGGTGTCATGCTTAGAATTGAAGTGGCATAAGCTAGCATGAGGTGTACATAATGAGGTAAGATTCTAATAGATATTGAAATGGATAATGACATGTGTACAAGAGGTGGCAAGATTATAATATATGTTAGAATGCAAAGTGAGGTGTAATATGAGGTGTCAAGAAATTAGGCTATTATGGTGATGATTCATCCTTGGTTGAAGTCCTATAAATACATTTAGAGCTCCCATGAGTTGAACCATGAGAAAGAGAAAGAAATAGATGGAGATAATTCAAGAGAGAGAAAGCTTACTTCTTCATCAATTTTTATGAGTATTTTTTTATCAGCAATTTTTATGAGTTTTCTCAACCATTTGAGGTGGGGGATTTAACTCTAGTATGATGAATGATGGATGTTTTGGTGTATATATCGGGTTTTGATTTATATAAGGTAACTAATAAATATTCATAGTGGTATTTTTTATGTTGATTTTGATCAAATATTTGGATATGATATTTGAGGTATATAATTGAGATTTTTAATTTACTATTTTTGTGATATTTGAAACTTCGTTAGGTCATCGTCGTTGGAGGCATGTATTAGTATTGGGGTCAAGATTTGGAGAGATTATCTTGTTGATTTATTTTATTTGTTATTTCTATAAAGTTGATGTAAATATTATTTAATGTGTTAAGCAATGTATATTGATATTTTTGGGTTAGCCACCACTTTCTGCTTCTATATTATATTTCATAATTTCAAAGGAAATTCATTTTTGGAGAGTTTTATTTTTATGGAGCCCATAGATTTGAACGTGTTTTTTTTCGGGTCGTTACAATTTGCCAGTTCAATTCCCCTTTCTTTAGGTAATTAGTGATTGGGGCTATTATAGCACCAAACCCTTTAATGAATCAATAGTAGAAAACACCGAGCCCATGAAAGCTGTGAATTTCATGGATGTTTTTTGGCTCAGACCATTTTACTATCGCTTTAATCTTCTGTAGATCAGCAAATACTTCTTCAGATGAAACTATAAACCCTAAGTCCCTAAGAAAATGACATTATCAATGAAAAATGAACACTTCTTAAGGTAGCGTACAAACTTGCTTCTTGAAGAGCACTGTAGACTTGTGTAAGGTGGTTCTGTAAATAAGGATGCATCAAAATACACGACTAAAAATTTACCCACGAAAGGTCTAATTACTTGTGTCATTGTATTATTCTTTGCAATCCTCGCATTTATTCAGTCTCCATTGAAGTGATTGAAGGCTTTTCATATATGAACCCACACGAGAAACTAGAAGTTGTCAAGCCTTTTGTTTAAGGTTTTCTTCCGAGCATTGCCTTGAAAATGATCTTAGCTCCTCTTCCCAAAATTTTGATGACCATGTCCAAAATAGAAGGATCTCATCACTCTCATCTTTAGAAAGGAGATCCGTTGGGAAGTTTCATCTATTTATACTTGTCATTCCTGGGATCATTAATGTCGCAGTAGACGCATTGCAACAGCTACATAATTCTATTAATTGGTCCCCAACAGAGATTCCACTTTTTGTTGGCATGCCCATATCAAAGAATGCAACTTTTTCTATCATTTACATAATGGTTGATGATTGGGTTAGAATTGCTGCAGAGATGAATCTATTGGTTATGTTCCACCTAAAAGATGCATTTCTAGCTGTGACAGTCCAAGATAAGGAGCAGACAATGGATCCCATTGCATGGAATTTTCTTCATTTGAACCACAAATGCAATTGTATTTCTTGATGGGACTCGTATACTTTGTGGTCACACATTTTCTTCTTCCTTTCATTGTGGTCTTCTTTGCTTTTGCGTATATGGCTTTTCGTCATCAAATTATCAATTAGTACAACTAGAAATATGAGAATGGGGTAGCATTTTGGCCATATGTGCAATGTGCAATGGTGTTAATTAAACGCCGATGCAGATCTAGCCAGAATGTTGCCCCACTCTCATATTTTTGGTTGTACAAATTGATAATCTTATGATGGAAAACTACATGCAAAAACAAAGAAGACTAAAATGAAAGGAGGAAGAATAGAAATACACAAGTCCCATAAAGAAATAAAATTGTATCTGAAGTTCAAATGAAGAAAAGTCTAAGCAACTAGGATCCATTGCCTACTCCTCCTTATGTCGGTCTATCAAACCCAGAAATGCAACTTTAGGTTGAACATAATCAATGGATCCAATTTGAGGATCTCTACAACAATTCAAACCTAATCATCAACCATTATGTAAGTAATAAAGAAAGTTGCATTTTTTTAAATTTGGACATGCCAACAAATTGTGAAATCTCTGTTGGGGACCAATTATTGGAATTATGCTGTTGTTGCAATGCGTCTACCGCAACATTAATGAACCCAAGAATGAAAATGGCAAGTATGAACAAATGAAACTTCTCGCCGGATTTGCTTTCTAAAGTGAGAATGATAAGCCTTCTATTTTGGGCATGATCATCAGAATTTTCAGAAGAGCTAAGAACATCTTCAACACAATGACTAGAAGAAAACCTTGAATGAAAATCTTGACAACTTTCATTTCCATGTGTGGCTTCATAAATGAAAAGCCTTCAATCACTTCAATGTCAACAAAAGACTAAAAAAATGCAAGTGGGATCACGGAGAATAATATAACGACATGATATTTCATGTGTAAATTTTTAGTTGTGTACTTTAATGACATCCTCATTTACAATAAATCTAAGGAGCAACATTTGAACCACCTTACACAAGTCTGTAATGCTCTTCAAGAAGCAAGTTTGTATGTTAGCCTTAAGAAATGTTCCTTTTTCACTGCTAGTGTCAATTAAGGTTAATAGTTTCATTTGAAGGAGTATCTGCTGATCCATAGAAGATTAAAACGATAGTAGAATGATCTGATCCCAAAACATCCATGGGATTTGCAGCCCAAGAAGCATGGATACGGATATGGATACGGGATTCGATACGATACAAATACACTGATTCAGCATTTCTAAAAAAAATGTAAGATACGATACGGTGGGAATACGTTAATAAATAAATATTTTAATATTTATATTTAGTCTAAAACATCAATAATAAACATAAAAAATAAAAAATAAAAGGTTTAAAGCATATATGAAGTCAATTAATATGCAAAAAAAAAAGACCAAATAACACATGTTACACATCTATACTCCATAGTCATCAACCATGTCCATCATTACAAATTACAAAATGACATCAACATTACAAAATAACCATCTAGTCATCTATGATATAATAGAAATGAAAGATGGACATCAATACATCATCAATAATGTCCATCTTTCCTTTCTACCAAAAAACCAAAGTTCAACTCCCCACAAAAAAAAGAAAAAAGAAAAAAAAAGAGAGAGATTGTTTTCAACTTTAAACTTTAAAGTAGCCCAACTCTAACAACTCAACAAGTAATAACATCATCATCATCATTATCGCCTTCATCGGTAAAAAGCACAGCCTCCATATCCGGTTCATCAACTGAGAGATTTGCAATCTCAAGTATCCCAGCACCTTCCAATGAATCAAAAGCATCTCCTCCAACATCCTACATCTTGTTTGGTCCTTGCAAATAAATAATTCTCAGTCTTCTTTGATAGAAGATGAAGATTAGTATGCATAAATACTAAATCTTCAGCACGTTGTGGTTGTATCTTGTTCCTCTTAATTGAATGGATAAAGGCATAGGCACTCCAATTCCTCTCACAACATGATGATGAACAAGGTTGCCCAAATAGCTTTAAAGCTATATTTTGAAGCAATGGTGCAGCAGCCCCATAAACCATCCACCAAGCCTTTGAATCCAAGACTCCTATATCATGTAAGCAATCAAAGGAAGAAAACCCCTCACCAGCTCCTGAGAATCAAGCATACTCAAGAATTTGGGGCCTCATTAAGCCACTTTTCACTATAATACCTAAAAATTAGAAAACAATAATTAAGTTTGTTCACAATTAAAGAAAATCAAAACCAAAAAGAATAATTGAATAAAAGTATGTTATATTAAATTCCAAAGTTACCTAGGATTTAGTGAATGTGCCAAGCAATGAAGTGGTGCGCTATTTTTGTTCCACTGATCCACAAGTGTTGCATGTACCACCGAATAAAAGGTTGATTCCTCATATTCCTCCGTCCCTTCATGTTGGGTAAATGGCCTTCTTTACATTTTCAATCATTGAATCCCACATATCATAAATCAAATGAAGAGCGGGCTTATCGGTATTGGCATACCGTAACATGTCATAGATGGTCCCGTGAAGGAGAGTATGTACTCAATCTTTCCCCACCAAACATCACTCAACACTTTTTCTTTCACAAATGTTGCTTTCCCAACATCATCCTCTCTATAAGATGACCACCGGTCACTAATGACCATTGCTTAGCGACCATGTTTTATAAGTTTGAATCTTCTAAGCATAATAATCACCGAAGCAAAGTGTGTTTCGGCAACCGCAAGTAACTTTAAAGTCACAAATTCATTGAAAATTGCCAACCACATTTGGTGATTCATAATAAAATTCTTTATCACAATGGCATCCCCAAAAACCTCAGTAATCCAATGGCATTCAACATATGTAGCCTCATTTTTTTGAGAATCTAAAGTTGCACAAATATTCCTAAAGGCAAGGTTTAGAGTATGAACCACACATGGGGTCCAAAAAACATGAGGATATTGGCTCTCAATAAGCATCCCTGCAGACTTGCACACTGAGGCATTGTCAATTATCACTTATACCACATTTTGGGGTCCAACTTCTGCAGTTGTCTTTAATCAAATCGGCAATATAAAGCTTGTCTTTATATTCGCCCTCACAATTGATAGCTTTTAAGAAAACAAGGCCACTTTTTGTCACGGCCATAAAATTTATTAGTGGCCTCCTCTGTGCATCAGACCATCCATCAGTGACAATACTTATCCCTTTTTCCTGCCACATGCCCTTTATTGGCTCTAACAATTTTTCAATATTAACACTTTCTTTTTTGAGTAGTGTTGTCCTCAATGCATTGTAACCCGGAGGAACAAAACCACAAATCATGTTGTTAGCAGCAAAAGTGTATGAACTAACATAATATGAATTTCTAGCCAAATGAAAAGGCAAGTCGGATGACTAGAACATCCTAGAAATTTTACCTTTTAATTGGTCTCGAGTCTCAAGATTAAAAGCTTTCTCCAAGGAGGAATTTCCCGAAGCCTTCCTTTTCTTTGGCTCAAAACCCTTCTTCCTCAACCCCAAACCCGCACTTGCAAAAGATTATTCTTGGGTGTTGCTAGAGGAATAAGGTAAAGGAACTTAGATGGGTTTCGACTGCATATCAGCTTCATCTATAGCCTTTTGCATTTCCGCAAGTTGTGTAAATGTCACATTGGGGCATACTTTTATTCCTTGACCACCATTTCTCATTAAATGAACTTTTACTCGATTGTATGATCCCGTATAAGTCCCTTGACAAAAATTACATTGAAATCTTGTGTTTCCACCCCCTCCACCCAACTTTTCTAACCTTTTAACATATTTCCACAAAGGCTTGGTATCATCTTGGTCACTAGTAAGAGCACTTGCACCACTAGAACTCATACTTCCCGAACCCAAAGTCACTCACCTATAATGAATAACTATTAATAAAATCCACTAACAATATGAATTTTAAAAAAAAAATCAAATTAAAAAAGAAATTAAATCAAAATCAAGATATATGATAATATAACTTTATTTTGTACACAATACAACATTATAATAGAGCCACAAATACAATGATGTAACCAATATTTATGTATCACATATTCACAAATCAATATAGCATCATTAAATCATTAATTATAAATTAATCACTACTATAAAAACATGGCCTATTTATCCCATAAAAAAATAAATAAAAAAACATGGCATACTTATTTCGTAGGAGTATAGGACCATCAACATTAGAGATAAATAGATAATATAAAAATTAAAATAAATTAAAAAAAAAACCTAAAAAAAACAACAACTCAGCTTTATAGCAATGACTCCTCCTGAGCCTACGATAGAGATAGTCCAACCCGTTAGAATAGCACATGGAAGAAGGTAGAAGAAGAGAAAAAACTGAACCTCAAAGAGCACAGAGTAGATTCTAGTCTCGAGCTTGATGATCGCAACACCTTCGAGAGACGACCCAAAGGCCTTGACGATCCTAACACCTTCGAAACAGAGGACTGAAACCCTAGAAATGAGCGAGAGAGACAAAGGGATGAGAAACCCTTCAGAATCGAGACATCATAGCAGAAGGAATGGGTTTCTAACCCTTCGACAGCAATGTCAAGCAACGCGAGATGGGTTTTAACCCTTCGGCAGCATTGTCGCACAGCAAGAATGGGTTTCTACCCTTTCGTAGCATCGTCGCACAGCAAAAATGGGTTTCTACCCTTTGGAAGCAAAATCAACAAAGAAGAATGGGTTTCTAACCCTTCGACAACAGGAATCGAGCAAGGCGAGATGGGTTTCAACCCTTCGGCAGCATTATCGCATAGCAAGAATGGGTTTCAACCCTTTGGTAGCATCGTCTCAAAGCAAGAATGGGTTTCTACTCTTTGGAAGCAAAATCGATAGAGAAGAAAGGTTTCTTCTGACTCTGAAGTGACGGGTCTCAACTCTGAATGCCTAGCGCTATGCTTGAGAGGAATGGTGGTTGTACAGATTTTTTGTTTTAAATTTTGACCCTGATGCTTTTTAAAAATCTCATTTAAGCCCCCATTTTTTAAAATAATAATTGCGAAATGACCCCAACCGTATCCCTGCCGTATCGAGTTAGACCCCTCTGGGGCTGTTTGGAAGTTGCAAACCCGTAATGCTAGGCCATTCAAAGTAGTCACACGGGTTGGGCCAAATGCATATTTTATTGATTTACCATCTGACTATGGGATTAACTCTACTTTTAATATAGAGAATCTTATTACTTATAAGGGACTCGCATTTATCCCCAGTGAGCCATTTGTCAACCCTCCCCAACAACCATCCACACCCCTTAATTTTCCACAAGCACAAAAAGAATATATTGATGCTATTGTTAATTAAAGTTTGAGAATTTATGTTTAGTGCCAATTCCAAACGAACCCTAGGCACCGACTCCTAGGTTTTGCTTCTTGCTTCTTTTCTTCTTTTATTCTCTAACTTTAATCTCTCTGTGTTGTAAGTTAAATATGCAAGTTCTACATCAATATATTCCAACACAGAAAGAATAAAGCTAGAGAAGTAAATAAGAAATTCTCTAATTTTAATCTCTATGTGTTGTAAGTTCAACATGCATGTTCTACATCAATATATTCCAACACACAGAGACTAAAGCTAGAGAAGTAAAGAAGAAAAGAAGCAAAGAAGCAAGAAGCAAAACCTAGGAGTCAGCACTTAGGGTTCGTTTAGAATTGGCACCAAACGTAAGTTCTCAAACTTTAATCATCTATAGCATAAATCAAACCCTAAAAATTGTCTTATATCTAATAAAGAACCAAAAATAACAATCCCAAAATAAAACTAAATAAAATAAAATAAAAAAGGAAATAGACTAACCATCTGCTCCTAGGTCTCGTCTACCCACAAGGTAACTAGATAGGCTAGCCTCCTACAGTGTCGATGCTCGTACACGTGCATGATAGGTGGTCTAGGCTAAGTGTCTGCACCACTATCTCTAATGTGCATTAGACAAGTGACCCCTAAGAAAGTTCCATGTATAGTGTATAAATGTAATGCAAATAAATACATGAGACTAATATGTAAGTCGATTAGATTATGGGGTATGGTTATCGGTCAAAGGGCCGCTGGGAACCTAGGAACGTATTTAAGCTTAATGGTTAACATCCTATATATAAAACAAAAAAGCCAATCAATAGTAGTCACAAAATGAATATAAGAAAAATATAAACAAAATACTTATAATGCGCGTATTTTTTTCTATAGGCACCGTTTGGTTGCACTTTTTAAAAGATCTTTTTTTAAGTAGAAAAAGTCATTTTTTACTTTCTTGCTTTTTGCTTTTAAGTACAAGTAACAAAAGCAAAAGCGCATTTGGTGAAATTGATTTCGCCGGTGATCTTTGGATGCAATGGAAAACTTTACTGAATCATCGTTGCCTAAACGGAAGTCTAGGACAAGCACAACCTCTCTCGATCGCGAATTTTTCGAGTTAAGGTCAAGCTCGTCCGAAAGATAAAAATGACTTTTAAAAGCAAATCTTCATTGCTTTTGCTTAAAATCAAATATTTTGCCTTTTGCTTTCTAGAAGTCCTTTTTAGTTCCTCTAACCAAATAGTGCTTTTTGCTTTCAAAAGCAAAAAAGATCTTAAAATAAGTGCAACCAAATGGTGCCTATGATTATTAGAAAGTAGGATTAAAGCCATGCTGTCCACATTTTTGCTGATCACAAGTCACTATCATGAGTATTCATAACAAGATCAGTTACAGCATCACGCCATGAAGTAAATTCATTTGAAGGGACAACACTAAATCAATATATTTGATAGAACTTTCAACCAAAAAAAATACAATTAGACAATGGGCTTATCTCCATCACACTCATCAAACTCGGAATCATCTTCCACCTCGTCTCTTATCCCTGGGGTGAGTACCAAAGCTGTGTCAATTGTGGATCCAGGCACGTCTTTCCTAACCCAACCACCACTATCGTCATCACCAATGAGAAAAACAATACATAATACAGATAATATAAGGCAAAAAGACACTCAATACTTAAACAGACATACATAAAGATTGGTTAACGATTAACCTACCCAATTAAATATATTAAGGATATATTTTGATCAAGCAAGTTAACAAGTCTCAAATCAAATAATCAATCACACAAGATACACAGGCAATTTTTACATGGAAAACCTGATAAGGGAAAAACCACAAGACCTTGTCCAGTTTGAGCATTCCACATTTCCACTATGTACAAATCGGAGAATACAAGATTTACCCAACATATGACAGACCAATACTTAATCCACCCTGTTAGTCTAAAGGTTTCATTTCATGAATATATTATGATTTTGATGATAACAAAGCATTGATGATTATGGACTAATGTTTATCATTTACGTTTATCATTTATAAGCTAGGACTGTCTACGCTCAAAGATGCTATTATAAGAAGAAAGCCAAGAGACCAAGAGAAGCAAACAAGTAGAAAGAAAGAGATCGGAGGGCAATCAAAAGGCTTCATCAAGTGAAAGATCAAGAGAAGCATAGAACCTCAAAGAAGAGAAGATTCCAACTCTCAGGAACCCAATAAGAGAAGACTTGAAGTTATTGAAGACTTGGGTATTTGGGTGAGTTAGAATTTTACGTAAATGGTCGAATGGTGAAGGCTCAAATGACTATGAGATGTATAAAACATTACCTAGAAGGACCTGAGGACCCTTGAACAAAATGTTTTTATCACATAAGTAGCCTAAATTGATAACTAAGGACTTAAATGATCATATTTCATGTGAATAAGCTAAACTAGCTAACCTGCCTAGTTTAGTCGACTATATCAACCTTATGCTGTGATTGAATATTAACTACTAGAAAGTTTAGTTGACTACACACGTCTACACCAAGGGTATACTGCATAGTTGTTAAAAGCGCACCCTAGGCACGAGGCTCAGGCAAGTGTAGCTATTGGGCTTTGCTTTGGGCTAGGTGAGGCGAGATCCAAAAGACGCGCTTTAAGCGCACTTTTCTGGGCCTTTTTCTGAGGCGCAAAGCCCATTCAAGGCGCGCCTTAGTGTCCTCTTCAATTTTATTTACTGATAGAGATTTTTTATTCTTTGAACAAGTATTGTACTATTTTTTTCCCTCCTTCGATTTTATTTATTAATAGACATTTTTTTCTCTCTTTTTTTTTTTTTTTTTATTTCCTTCGAACAGGTATTGTACTGTTTTTTTCCCTCTCATTTTTCCCTTTCAAACTGTTTTATTCCCTTTTTCTGCTTCTTCAAATTTATTTCCTTCCACTTCTATTTATTTACTGATTTCATTTCTTTTTCCTTCAAACTGTTTTGTTCCCCTTTTTTTTGCTTTGTGGGTCTAGGTTTCTTTGGCTAGTTACTACATATGGATTCTAGAGATTCACAACAAAAGGATCTTGGATTCGAACCTACACCCTCTGTGCTATTGCATAACACTCTAACCAATTGAGCTTATAGGCCAAAAGATAAGGGTATTCAATTTTATATGTTTAAATTGATTATTTTTGTTAGATGCATTTGATAAAATATTTTTTATTTATTGTCTTTAAAATGTGCGCCTCACTTCCCTAAAGCCCGCGCTTTTCCTTGCGCCTTGCGCCTAGGCCCCAGGAGTCCTTTTTGCCTTAGGTGTGCCTTAGGTGCGCCTTTAATAACTATACGCTTGACTAAACCTCGCAGGAAAGCTCTAACGTTTAGTTTTCAAAGCCTTGAAAAAGTGCTATAACGGCTATATTTTTAAATGGGCTCCTACATAATGGTCATAAACCATTGAAATATGAAAGATTGATGTTATATTCTCTTTGTAATTTATGGTCATATAATTTAGGGGGAGAGTATGACTTTTTGGGAGAATATATAATATTTGTTATATTGATATATAATCTTATTAAATGAGCTTAGTGTAAGAATGTATGATGGTCTTACAATTGATATACTTTGGTATCACACATATATTAACAAATTGTATAGATGCATATTGACGATAACCATTGAAATTATTTTCACTCTTTTATCAGTATCATTACGTATATTGCTAGGGGGAGGATGAAAATTGCGTTTATTTATTACCTTCTAACAATTTTAATGCTCATTGATTTATGATCAACATCAATGGTTTTTCATCATAAAAAAATGGGAGATTGTTAGCCTCAAGATTTCATTTCATGAATATATTATGATTTTGATAATAACAAAGTTTTGATGATTATGGACTAATGTTTATCATTTAAGTTGATCATCATAAGCTAGGACTTTTTATACTCAAAGGTGTTATTATAAGAAGAAAGCCAAGAGAACAAAGGAAGCAAACAAGGAGAAAGCAAGAGACGATCAAAAGGCTTCATCAAGTGAAAGATCAAGAGAAGCATAGAGCCTAAAAGAATAGAAGATTCCAACTCTCAAAAACCCCAATAAGAGAAGACTCGAAGTTATTGAAGACTTAGGTATTTGGGTGAGTTAAGATCTTATGTAAATCGTCAAATGGTGAAAGATAAATGACTATAAGCTGTATAGACCATGACCTAGAAGGACCTTAGTACCTTGAACAAAATGCTTTTATCACATAAGTGGCCTAAGTTGAAGACCAAGGACTTAAAAGATCATATTTCATGAGAATAAGCTAAACTACCTAACTTGCCTAGTTTAGTCGACTATATCAACCTTATGTTGTGACTAAATTTTTAGCTACTGGAAAGTTTAGTCAACTACCAAGGGTATAAAAAAACTAAACTTTGCAGGAAAGCTCTAACAACTAGTTTTCAAAGCCCTGAAAAAGTACTCTAACGACTATATTTTTAAATGGGCTCCTTCTCAACAGACATAAACCATTCGAGCCTATATAAATGGTATCTCAAACACATTAGGAGTATGGATTAACAAAGGGAAAAAGATTATCTTCTTCCTATCCATTATCAAGCCCTAGATCCATATACTTGAGCTTCATTGTTCATATAATATAAGATTGAGCTGAATTCTTTATTAACCTAATCAAGAGGGATTTGTTGTTGTACCTCATTTCACATCTACCTTTGAGAGAGATTGAGGGTTGAGCATAATCCTTATTGAGCAAAAGGCATTTTCTTCTTGTAAAGGTTTGATCTACACCCACAAACAAATTGGGTTTGATCTTCACCTAGAAGAAGATTGTGTAAAGGTTTGATCAACACTCGCAAGTAGATTGGGTTCGATCTTCACCCGGAAGGAGATTGTGTAAAGGTTTAATACACACTTGGAAGTAGATTGGTTAGTTGACTTGGAATCCTCAAGCGGAGTTCTTAAGGCAAAGAAGTAAGCGGGAACGCCAAACCTCGTTATATGTTGTGTTTGATTTCTACAACTCTCTCTTATTTATTTGTTTAATTGTGTTATTTGTATCATTGTTTATATTTACGATATTGGAAAAATTTTCAAAGTTCCATTTATTTTGCATCAACCCAATTCACCCCTCCTCTAGGCTTGATTATTGGGCCAACAAACTTGACGCTCCTCAAGTCTTACTCCGTGCAACACTTTAAGTCTTCGATTTACCGCCGCACTTGTCAATTCCCTCGGATCGAATACATGATTTGCCTTCGCCGGATGTGCTCCCATATTGAACTCCACAATGCTACCATCTTCAGAATCCACCAACAACTCAACTAGATCCAATGACTCAGATCTTCCCACGCAAATGGTGTTGATGGTTGTGGTTTAATGATCTCTATGGCATAAACATGTAAATCTCTCACAAAGGTTGCCTAGAGTTTGGTAGAAAGCTCTTATGATGATGGAGGCTAATAGGGTAGGCTTTCTTAGGGTTTCATGCTCAGAATATAGCTTATATAGGCTCTCGAAAAAACCCCATAAATTAGGTCACAAGTTGGATAAAAAAAAACAATTGAATAGAAATAGGAAACTTAAGAATCAGCGGTGTTTGATCGATCCAAAAAAAGGTTTGATCGATTGAACCTAGAGAATCTATTTTAAATTAGTAGACAAGTCCCAATCAATCCAACAATATTCCACAATGGATCGAACGTAATTAGAACCTATTTTCACTTCCTAAGCAACAATCAATCGATCAAAGAAATGTGCCCAATCAATTGAAAAAAAACAAAATCTAATTGCGCAATCTAGGTCACTTCTAATCAATCGAAGGCAACTCTTATCAATTTCCTATCAATCCTAATGGCAATGAGAGGTCACACACTATCCACTTCTGGTATTTTTGGGCTCTATGTCACTTACCTTCCCTAATGTGTGAGAATAAGCTCACCAATGAATCTTCACTCGATCGACTGAATCATTTTACCTGTGAAAGCCCACATGCAACAGCATTTGGGCATCAAAAGAACTCAAGAGACGAGCAAAAAAGCAGAGCTCTACACTAGAAGACAAATATGAGCTCGGATTAAACTGAGCATGAGTCAGATTGATTATGTAGCATCTAAATTTCAAAGTGTGTTTATTTACTTACTAAAAGTATCAATTAAAACAAGTTATTAAAGATGCTCATTCTTTTCAATAAGCCGCTACTTGCGTTTGAACCAAAGACTAAAAAGATGGGTGTCCAAACAGATGACAAGCAGTAGGCATAAGAAGATGTAAGACTTAAAACCTGGTAAGGGGGAGAGTGAACCAACCTGTATCTCATTTGGGAAAGTAGCACTGAGCAAGTGAGTAGCATTGTCTGCCTCGCACCTGGTGGGGGCATGTCCATCTGCTCAACAATCTTTTGGATTCAGTGCTCGAAGCCCATATCCAACATTCAATCTGCCTCATCTAAAGGCAAATCTTTAATCTTCCTGAGTGAAACACATCCTCTCTTAATCATATCCACCAAGCACCCAAGTGTCGCAACCAAAATGTCAACACCTCTTTCCATATTATGAAACTGTTGAAATCAGAGTTTCAAGCCAAAAGTAAAATCTTTAAAGATTCAGAATTCACGAGTTCTTGTAAAATTATCCACTGAAATGAACACGTACAGATGTTAATGATATAATAATGAAGATACTAAATTAACATTTAACAGATAATCAAAGGAAATGGAAATATAATCTAATAAAAATAAAAACAAAAACCAAGAGTTTACACCAAAATGGAGAAAAACAGGACATGAAACAAAACAGTTAGCTGCAATGTTGGAGAAACAAGAAGCAAACAATTTTTCAGATGCAAGAAACTGCATCAAGAGAACACATACAGCTCCCGTTTCTTGGTACCTCTCGTCCAGCATCTCTATTCATCATGAGAGATGATACTTTCCCCACATTTCCCTCCTCATTCATGTCATCTATAATATATCTTTCTGGCCATGTCTGCCTTCTAGCAGATAGAGAGCACAGAAAAGGAAATCCAAAAGGGGGAATACCCCAGGAAAAAAAATCCAAAACAATACTAAAATCAAAACACAGTAACATATGCCATAATATTATACAAAACCAAATTAATAATAGCACCATTATCTTGAGCAGCAACATCCTGAATTAAAATTCGTGTCAATGAAATCTAAGTAAATGACACTACTAGTATAAGCAAAACATATTATGAAAAAAGGACATAACTGAAACCCTATAATTGAAATACGAGATGTGAAACCCTAGAACTGAAATACAATGGGGAAAAGCACTAACGTATTTGTGAAACCCTACAATCCAATATCTTGATATTTACCCACTGCTAGCCCCATAGCCAATTTCCTAATAAAGATGGGGAAAAACACTAACCTATTTGTTTAAAGAGGGAGGGGGGGGGGGGGGGTTGTTTACATCAATCGACTCAAACATTTTAAATTCCAACTCCAAACCTCCCCTTAGAAGCAGGGTACTACCTAGGCTATTAAGTCAGTGGCGAGTAACATCTCAAACCTCGTCCATATACTACTCATAAAAGCGTGGATTAAAAATTAAAAAAAAAACTTCCCTACACAAATTTGGGCTCAACTTGTAGTTCTCCACATGTTTTTATGTGCTAACTCAGTAGGTGCCTCATTTTCCTATTGACTTTTCCTTTTCCATTTTCCTATAGTAAATGCTGGTGCTCCTTGGTATTGGTTGAAAACTTTCAGTCAAAAAGAAAGAAGTAATAGACCGCACACATGCATCGAACTCATCCTCTGTTTGGTTTTTCAACAATCAAAGTTCAAGACATATTATTATTATAAATCCGTAAGTTCTACACATGAATATATAGGGGCAGTATTAAATCCTTAGTTATCTTTAATGTGATATAGCTGATCGATCAATCGCTTTTGAACACATACATTTACATTAATCAAATGGCCATAAATTGAGACTTACGTGGGCAGAGGTGGCAGCTGCTGTGGGTTGCATCCCATGTTCATTTTAAAGATGTTAGGCACTTGGAGAACTGCCTTCAAAGTCCCAAGCCCTAGCCGTTGAAACCCAAGCCAACCCTAACCTTTGTTATCTGAGCAAAGACACAATCAGAAACGCAGACAAATAGAGATAGATAGATAAATAGAGAGAAATAGAGGAAGGAAGAGAGGAAAAGAAAACTCTGTCTCCTCAATTTCTCACCAAACATACACATCATAAAGAGGATTTTTCTCAACAAACAAACAGAAAAAAGAAAGAGGAAAAAAAAACAGAGAGAAATGAGAGGGATTACCTGCAGAAATGAAACCGGAGCCCCACGAAAACAATCCCCCAATCGCAAAGCTCAAATAAAAAAATAAAAAATAAATAAAAAGATGAAATACAAACCAGCACAAGCAGTCATCAAAATTTACAGAAAAAACACCAAAAAATTAAAACCATAGATGAGAAACCCTACAATTGAATCCTAAAAATTAAATCCTAGAATAAAACCCTACAAATTTACACAGCTGACAGAGATGAAGAAGAGAAATTTCGTTGAAAAAAAGGAAACAAACGAAAGAAAAAACCACAAAATGCTGAACTTACCTAGCTATGGAGACAATGATGGCATGGCGGGAGACAGCATCAAGGAGAATTGGCAGCAACGGTGACAGTGACAGCAGGGATTGTATGTGGTGACTGATGCGTGAGGACTCTGGGAGAAACCAAGGGATGGAGATCGGAGAGAGAGAGAGAGAGAAAGAGTGTCAAAAACCTTTCTTCTGTTAAAGGGGATCGGGGGAGTTTGAGATAATGATATGAGAGGTTACACGTTTTTATTTTTTTGGAGAGTGAATTGATGACGGTTTTTTTAAAACTGGTCATCTACTGCTATACTAATAATGTCGGTTTTAAAAACCAGTCATCTTTATGGGAATAAAGGATGACTAGTTTTAGATTAATCTTAATTGTTAGTCATCTATCTGTTTTAAAAATCATAAGATGACTGTTTTAAAAAAAAATGTCATCTTTTTCTACTTCAAAAGCGTCATCTATTAACGTTTTTCTTGTAGTGTCTTCACACGAACATAGAAGCTTCAGGTAGACCGATGGACTCAAGACTTCACACACACACACACACACACACACATATATATATATTAGAATTTGACAATGTTGTCACGCAAATTTGATAAAAAGCAATTTGCTTGTACAAGTGGTTTCCAAAAAAAAAATTCTTTTATTTAAAAGTGGACAATAATGATCTGTTTAGATGCTTTTAAAAATTAGATCAATCAATCTACAACACCGTATGAACATCAATTTTTTTAATTGCCCAATGTTCTGCTTCCTGGTTCCACCTTAACAAACTCTCGCTGCTCTTTGGGATGACATCATGAGTTTAAGGAGGCCGCAGGGGATCTGTGAGATATAATTATTGTAAAATAATTTATTAGTGAGAGTCATTTAGTCTTTTAATCATATTAAAGTTGATTTCCTAATGTTAAGGATTAGTCTTCTATTTATATGCTTGTAATTGGTATTTTTTTGGCATTAATGAAAATTACCACTTTCTCACAAAGTCACATGGGTGCCATTAATGGATTAGTTTGGGCTGAAATCTTGGTGAGAGTAAGGCCTGGGAGGCTGGGATAACCCTAATCGTTAATCTAGGAGAGGACAAAAAAAAAAAGAGAGGAGGAAGACGAAGATGCGAGATCGTTGGGATTCCTCTACAAACTTTGATACAGTGATACTCTCTATGCTCAACTCAAAGGATAAGCCTGGAGAGCACCTCAGAACACAAAATAAATTAGGGAGAGAGGGTCCCCATGACGAATACTTGGTAGTGGATTAAACTAGGGGTGCAAATCGGCCCAGGCCGATTCGGGCCAGGGGTATATCTTGGACTGGACCAAATTAATTCTGGACCTAAAAAATTGGACAGGAACCGGACTGAAAATTGTATTGGACCAGACCAAACCAAACCGACAAAAACGGTCCGGCTCTCGGTTTTTTTTGTTTTTGTTTTTTTTTGTAAAAGGTAATAACTTTATTGAAAGTATTATTATTTATTCAATAATACTTATATATGGAGTATAATATATTAATATAAACATATATATATATATATATATATATATATATATTAATTTAATTTTTTGTAATTCAGGAATTCGGTCTGGGCCAGTTCTGAAACCCCCTAAACTGTGGACCGGACCGAATTCATCGATTCTTAAAAATTTGTCCCGAGAACCAGACTAGTTACTGTTTGGACCAGACCGAATTGCACGAAATGGTCCCATTCTCGGGTCTACCCTAATCATTTTGCACCCCTAGATTAAACAAACTGAAAGGCTCACCATTCATCAATGTTGAGGAGGATGAAGTGGATATGCATTGATGAATACAATTAATCCAAGTACACTTGAACCCAATCTTGCATGATGTACAGGATGATTAGCCATTTTGACGAGCGCACGTTTTAAAGGAATGTGACTGATTTTTTTAAGCAGTTGAATTATAACCTTTGTATTTTAGGCAATGATGGAAAAGAATGTTTTTCCCGCTCTCTCCTTCCTTTGTTTTCATATTCAACTGCAGAACATGATTGCAGTTGCATCACACCTAAACCTATTAGACTGCTTCAACATCCAACCACGTCACTTAGGTCACTTAGTCTATTCTTGTCAAGATCAATGCACAAGGATGGCTTGACCAGATGTATGATGCTCTGATTGCAAGTCACTGATCGAATATTTAAGGCTTTGAGAGGAGAGGGGAATGGGGTAGGGGGGAAAATTTCCACTCTCTCGCTATGGATCCATAGAACATGAGTGAGATGATCTATGAATTCAACAACTTTGATCAATTAGTCATGTGTCCTACCCACTAATTGTACAATTATAAATTTTTAAGATCTAATTAGGTGTTTCCATTTAAGCATTGAAGTCCAGTAGAGCACATAAAATAGAGTTTTGAACATGCATGTTTCTAGAAATTCAAACAACTCAAAAAATCCATGCTTATAGGATGCTTTTGAAACAATGATATAGAGTTTTGAACTTGAAACACAACCAAAGTGACTTCCTAATTCCTTTTATGATTTGAAAATCACAAAACTTGGAAGAAGCAGCAGATTGCACAAGTTTATAAGGCTTAGTAGAAAAAGATAAAATTCCTATGTTATAATGGATGCATATAAGCAGACATAATGATGTTATTTATTGAAATTTTCATTTACATATTGACAGAATGGAATATCCCAAAATATTTATGCGACTCATATGCAAGCGGGACAACAAATATTAGAAGCCACAAGCCCACAATCATAAAAAGCGAAAAACATATTAGCTAGTATGGGGAGACTCACCACATACCTAATGAGCAGATTACTGTTTCACAAGGGAGTCATAATATGATGGCATGTGATCAATATGAATCATCGACCCCAACATGCTTAGACTGGCTGCGTGACAGTATTTGGCAATACTCAAATGGTCCAACGGATGAGACAAACTTCCCAACTCCAAATGAAAGATAAGCCACCTTCCAAAATTTAAGCAACGTGTTTAACTCTAGAAGCTTAGATGTATGTTCATGCGGCACACAAACAACATCTGGTTATACAACAATCAGAAAAACTGACACCAAAAAGAATATAACTCATAAAGACATTGCAAAGTGTCCACACAGAAATATCATTAGAAAAGGGGACTGACTAACATGGTATAATCAGGCTGGAAGATTGTCAAATATCTATGATTAAAAAACCCATAACCAACTGAGAATGACCAATCGTATCTATTGATACTGGAAGAAAATTTTCTGTTACCATTGATCTATGGTTGTATAATCGTCCCAATTAAGGCAGGTCAACAATGCAAATCCTATTCTAATATTCAAGTTTGTCAAAAACCACACCTCTGTTTAGAGAAGATTTTAAATGTTATCGGTATGATGCTGGCTTCATTAAAACCGCCCCCATGTCACTGGTGGTACAATAATATGCTTCATACTTGTCTAAACCACTTCAATTGCTGCTCTTTTACAAGAGAAACTCCTTCAAGACCAAATTAAAGTCCTGTCTTGTGTTGCCTGCAACCCATATACATTGGAATCAAGAATGTCGTCATGCAAATCCGATAAAAAGCAATTAGTTTATACAACCATTTCTGATCTCAGAAATTTCTTTTATTGAAAAGTGTATAATAATGATCTGTTTAGTGGAAATAAGACCAAAAAAACCATCCTGATGCTTTTAAAAATTTATCAGCCAATCAAGATCACCTTATAAACATGAATTTTTCTTTGCCCAACATTCTGCTTGGTTTATAAAATCACAATTTCGCTTTTGCGACCTAGTTTTAATCACATTTAATCTCCCCACTAGAATGTTAAGGTACCAAAATTTTTGCCCATCAATCTTAACCATTACCACACTCTTAGCTAGGATCATACTAAAAATAGCATTTGATACTGTTTTGTTTTGGTCCAACGTATTCTAAACCTTTTTACTCCCATGGCATAGTCAAGATTTTTTATTTTAGAAAAAATTTAATCGAGTTAAATTGCTTTTTTTGTGGTTAACTCACCACTAAGTCGTCATACAATTATCGGAGTAAATTGGATATTTTCTTATTTCTAATCTTAATTTGGATGTTTTCTCAATCTGTTAATACGTCCACACCGTTAGTTCATTACAAAGAGTCACCATTTTGCATGTAAAATGATGTAGTGCATTCCTAGATTATCTATATATATATACACACACATATACAATCCCAATCAGGTCAACACATGCTGATACTCACTGATCACTGTGTGACTCGGACCATTGCATGACATCGTGCAAGTGAAACAAACCCTATATATATACATGTATATATCGGTCAGGTATAGATGTGCTGATATAAGGTATATTAGCATCATGCATAATGCATTGGCCCCATGTTCCTAAGTACAACTCCTAATGCGGGTGCTGATATAACTTATATTAGCACGTCCCCACCTGACCACCAACCTATATAATATATATATATACATGGGGAGGGATCCATTGACACCAGGTGTAAGACTCTTAACTCTTACACAACTCAATATCTTTTTGTAGGAATAATATTTCACCAATCCAACCATTGGATTTGATACTCCACTCATGCACGTCAACCTAGTGAACATGAATTTTTTAATTGCCAAACTTTTTGCTTAGTTTACAAATTGCAATTTCAATTTTACCACCAAATTTTAATCCCATTTAATCACCATACCAAATGTCAAGGTACCAATTTTTTTAGGATCATACTAAAATTAGCATTTGATGTTGTTTTGTATTGGTCCAACGTATTCTACACCATTCCACACCAAAGGCATAGTCAATGTTTTTCCATTTTAGGAAATCACATGGATATCATGAGGCCATCTCAAGGGTTGTGTAAGGTAATATTTGATCTTTGTTGCTAGAGAAATTCACTCTTAACAGAAGCTAGAGGACAGTATCTGTAGGACGGTATTCGAAAACAACGGAAATCTTGAACTGGACAATCGGGCAGGAAAAGGAACAAGGGATTCCCTTACTCACTTCTTATATGGGTGGTTATAGCACTTTCCTCCTAGTTCAAGAGTTGAGGAGCAAGAAAGGGACTTCCATTAGCATTGTATATGTAGTACCAATCTTATCAAGGATCAACATTATTGACTCAAAAAGTCGATTATTGGGTATCTGGAATTTGGGCCATAAGGCCATTAGATTAGAAATAGAAGTAGTGCTATTCTGCTCTAATTATCTTCATTGATTTCTTTCCCTAATGATGTGACAACAGCCTCATCAACACATGGTGATTTTTATATTATTTAAATGTAAGCCACATGACGCCAAAAAAAAAAATAGGGAAAAGATTAGGGAGTAATAGCATTTTCCAAAAAATAAAGTATTGAAATTAAAAGTCCACATGCATCTTATATGAGGATGCCTATAAAGATCAGGAGGATGTGTACACATATATATGGTATATGAAGTACCATGTAACCCACTAATGCACAAGGTACAACGTGTAATGCAAGGCTGATATAAGTTATATTAGCACGTGTTCACTTGATCGTCATCCTATATATATACACACACAATGTTTAGAACACGCCACTATGTCTTATACAGTCATTGAAATGAATGTTTTCCAAAATGTAATACGGAGAACAAAAATATGCACGCCACTAACGCCGATTGTAGATGCCTAACTTTAGTTGTAAATCTATAAAGAGCAGAAGATCCATGACTTCAAATTCGTTTCATTTTCTACCAACTTTCTGAGCAACCACGCAGAGTATAACTGTGTTTGGCAGCCATAAAAGAAAGGAAAATAATTCATATAATAGAAAGGAAAGGAATAGAAAAGGAATTCATTTCCCTTTGTTCTATTTGGTATGGATGGAATTTAAAACGAAGGAATTTAATTAGATCTTATAACTCTTTTAATAAATCCAATTCGCTCGAAAGTCCACCCCTTTAGGCGGGATTTCAGTACATGTATCAAAATCCCATCAAATCCCTTTTAATTCACTTCCCGTTATAAATCCTTCCATTCCAAACACTGGAATTCAAAATAATAAATTAATTCCTTTCCATTCCCTCTAAATCCCTCCTTTCCAAACACAGCGACGCTTTATCAAAAATGAAAATGCTGAAATTCTAAAGTACAATGCAGAAAACTGAAGTTCAATTACCCAGCTAAATGAAACGGAAAGGATCCGAATCAGACAACTGAGAGTTTCTTCAAATTATTTATCAATATATATGTGTACGACGAAGAGAACAAAAGGGTGCATGAATATTGATTGAACAAGAAAGAGTCATCAATGGACGGGGAGTACTGACCGAACAAATGAACTTCGCCGGAATATTGATCGAACGGTCGAGATCGCCTGGAAATCTCGACCGAGCTTGGTCTGGTTAGGATGCGAGGGCAACGGAGCGTGACCGCCATTGATTTGGATAAAGGTTTGATGATTCGGTGGGTCTTTTATCTAAAGGCTGAAGACTTGAGAAGGTAAATCACCTTGAATGATATGCATGTCTATCTTGCTTCAGTACTATTGTTATTATTATTATTATTATTTATACTATTGTTAAGGGTTGGGAGGCACTAATCTCTTAATCCTCTCTCTAATTTTTTTTCTTTAAAACCCTAAAATAATTTTATCATTATATTTTAATTAAAAACCTAAAAAAGATAAAATAATAATATCATATTTATTGGAAATCAAATCTACTAAAATCACCAACCAACTTATTATCCTATAATCTCTCTAGGAAATAACTAAATAGTTGTGCACGCATATACATTGGGTGTATAACCACCTCTTATAACAATATATGCAATTGGTTCAATGACGATCTGGACTCTAAACAGATCTTGTTGGGTCGGGTTCTCCAACACATTTGAATTATAAGGAAACCACCTTCCTTTTATATTGATGTCATTTGAGTAAGAGACCAATTATTGTTATCATAAAAATTCCTTTAGACCCCTATTTATTTTATAATTTTAGGTTTTTTTTTGAAAAATATAAAAGGTTTCCATTAAAACTAGTCTCATCGTTCATTAGAAAACATCATTTTGAATAATTTTATAAAATAAAGTTTTTTCAAAATCTGTCATTTAAGTGGATTTTTTTTTTTTTTTTTGTCATTTACAATGTTTGTTTCATTTTTACAAAATATTTCATAAAAAATGGGTAAAAAATCTACTTAAACAACAGATTTTGGAAAAAATTTCTCGTACAAAGTTGTTCATAATGATGTTTTTTAGTGAACAACATGGCTAATTTTCATGAAAACTTTTAAAATTTTTAATAAAACATTAATAAATTTAAAATAAGTTTTTTTTTTTTTTTTTTGTCAAACGATAGAATATAACTTTATTCAAGAAAACCCGAGAAGGTTACAAAGAAGAGGGCATATCCTCCTCAAGAAAAGGGGATAGCCAAGAAGGGGGAATTTCAATCTATACATCATGGACATCCACCCTAAGGGCAAACTTTGCCACTGCATCTGCAGCCCGATTACACTTCTTAGGCGCATAGCTAAATTCCTCGCACCTTGCTCCTCTAGCCAAGTGCTTGATATCCTCACTCACAGTCTCCACCTCTACCGACATATTCCGGCGATTCTTCAAGCCATCAATCAAACCTTTTGCATCAGTTTCAACCACTAAACCCTTTATACTTATATCTAAAGCAAATTGAAGTCCTTCACGAAGAGCTAATGCTTCCACCATTTGTGCACTACCCATATATTGGAATTTTTTAGCCATCCCTGCAATAAACATTCCATCACCATTCCTGATCACAATCCCCACTCCCCCTACATTATCTTTCACCACCCAAGCCCCATCAGCATTGATTTTGAACAGAGAACCTGTAGGGGGGCACCACCTTTGTATATGGCCCTCTCTACTTTCAATCTCATTGGACGTAGAACCCAATCGCACCCCTTGACTCACTGCTGTACCATACTCTGTTGCATCGCCCAACGCTTTCAAAAGCACTTTCGACGGAGCCCATTGTTTACCAGTAAAGTTCTTGTCATTGCGTGCTTTCCAAATTCGCCAAAGTATGAACGCCATTAAGCGCATCAGATCTGTTCCTGACAACTCCTCGTTCCATTTGTCCATTAACACTTCCACATATTGAATGAAAGAAGGCCTAGAGATTGAGATACTATCCAGTCGGAACTGGCTCCCATACAAACAACTCGTGCAAACTGGCAGTAGAAAAAAAGGTGTATAATCGTCTCTTCGTCTCCACAAAAGGGACACCGTCCACTCCAACCCAGTATTCTGACTACCAACTTACTCCCCACCGGTAAAACTTCTTGTGCACATTTCCAAAGAAAATGATGTAACTCCCTGGGATTTAAATCCCCCAAAGGAATTTCCAAAATTTTTTATCAAAATTGCGTCTACTACATTCACCCTCAATGTACCCCCTCGAAATACACCCATTTCTATTAAGCATTCGGGAAGTAGTATAGCTGGATTTAACCGAGTACCTACCGTTGGAGGTATAGTGCCAAATTAGTTTGTCCCTCCTATCCAACCACGACACTGGCATTTGAAGCACCTGGGTAGCTTCGTTCACTTCCAAAAATTGCCTCACTAATTGTTCATTCTAGCATTTCCTATCCACATCCATTAACTCTGACACCCAAGTATGAGGAATCCCATCAGGAAGCTTGGATTTGATTTTAAAAGAAATCAATTCTGGGAGCCACGAATCTCTCCAAATGTTCACACTCTTTCCATTGCCAATTCGCCATCTGACCCCTACTTGCAGAATCTTCCTCCCTTCAAGTAAACTCCGCCATGCCCATGAGGGATTATTGCCCAATTTAAAATAAGTTTGGGTATAAAAGAATTTGTGTTGTAGTAATAGTTACCCCTTTTGGATAATGATTCTCCTTGTGAAGCTAAAATCACCGTCAAGTTCATCAACCTTCAACTTTGTAAGATGCAAAAAGCTATCCAACTGACTTTTTCTCGAGGAAGATGATTGAGCATAGACCGTTTGGACCATTTGGAACAAATCGCATAATTGGGAGTCGTACGTGATTTTTATGTTCACACATGTATTTGCCATGCATAGATCCCAACCATGCAATCCCGTGCAGACTATCTGGGACAATCTACACCTAATATTATTTTTTTATATGGGCCTCTCCATCTATGTATTGCAAATAAGAGGTGACATGGAGCTTCCTTTGTGCTAAGTGTGAGTATGTTATACCTCATTTTGATTATATTCGATTGAAATTGAAATCTATTTTATTAAGAATTGAAATCCATTTTATTTAGATTTGTTAAAGGTGGTTTTATTTTTAATTTGGGGATCCAAACAGCATTTTATGCCCAGCTTCTAACTATTTTGATTGGTATTGAGCATGTATGGCATAATGGTTGGCACAAACTTTGGGTGGAAACAAATGTAAGAACAATATATTAAGTCCATACTAGAAAACTAAAACACATGGAATATAATAATAATAAATATTATGCACGTACTTGCAGAAATCATTTAATCAAATTAACAAACCTCTGCAAAAGAGACATACGGTTACGAGGCCGATCTTCCTCTACTTGCTCCTCTTGTCTTTATGCAACCACCAATGGGACAAGCAACTAGGGTTTTCAACTTATAGAGTGTAAAAGGGACTTGGCCAATTTATAAAAAAAACTTTATAGAGTCTTTTCCATTATAGACTCTTTAACCTACAAGGAATAGACCCACACTTTATAATCCCACATCACAAACTAAGGTGCATTAAAACCCAATTACTTTATTAATCACACCATATAATGGGCTATACCATATATCATTGTAGGCTAGACACTCAACCCGTTTTTCACAATCCAGAAAATCAATCAATGTAAGCACATGTTATATAAAAATTTTAACATCAAATTCAGCAACAATTGTTCACTATCTCTAAAATCCCTTTTATATTCCTCCTTGGAGTTTAAAAACCCAATAGCTTAACTGCTAATTTTACTTGAAATCTATGGACTTTTAATGTTCTCACATTTTTAGAAAATGTAATTATGTTGCGAACAAATTTGCAAATCTTCGACTCTATCATGTTGTCTTCCATTGGTAGTGGACTTCACCACAAGAGCTTTCCTCATCTTTATGCAAAGATATATTTAATCTTTTCCTTATTATAGGTTTAAAGCATAGTTTGGCTTTTATTCTATTAATTGGATTCTGATGTAATTATAAGGGGCTGTTTGGGAACTTAAAAAACTGGTTTCTAAATAAACCAAATTACATTTGGTTTGAAAAATACTGTGTTTATGCCTAACAAAACTGAACTGATTAGCAGAAAAAAAAGATTTACCAAACAACGCAAAATCAAAACTGGCTCAGCTGGCCTGGTTTTCAAGTTTGCCAAACAGCCCCTAAGTCACCAATACTAGTTTTTCCTTCTTTTTTTTTTTTTTTTTTTGTATTCCTTTTTTCTTGAGCACATGATGCCGAGGGTTGGAGGTGCCAATTAACCTCGTTGGGATCTCTTGACTCTCCTTGATGCTTAAGGACCTTTTAATTTAAGAAAAAAAAAAGAATCAATTCCAAACGACTATTGAAGGAAAGAAAAAAGGGAAAAACAAAGAAGTGAACTCCAAACAGAATTGCTGGAGATAAATTTTGACATTGTCGGCTAACAATATCATCGACCTATGGCCACAAAAATTTCAAAAATTAGTATTTCAACTAAAACTTGGGGAAAAAACCATTTTAGTGCCATGTACTTTGACCAAAGTTTCTATTAAATCCATTTTAAATTTTATTTCATAGATTGTTGGGGATTCATAATAAAATTATAGATAAAAATCATGATAAAAAATAATAATAAAACTATGTTACCTTCTTATATATGACCTCTTTATTTTAACATGGGGAATATGATGTGATTTTATTATCATTGGTGAGCTACTATTTGAAGTAATTGATAATTGCATGTTATCGTGATTTTGTGGCTAATGGTTAATCTTCTTAGTCTATAATAACACTCAAAAATTTTAATTTATGAGTTTTAATTGTGTGTTGGCCAATTGATTGACTGCTCTAGCTTGTAACCATTTGATCATTAGATTTAATGACCATTGAAATTAAATATTTGTGACTATTAGAGTTTGGTTACAATTGCATGTCTTTAATTCTTCAGTCGTTGAGTTGTAGTAAATTGGATAATGAATGGTTTATAATGGTTTATATTTTATTTTATTTATTATGTGATTTTATACTACTTTCATATTAGGGGTATCATAGCATCTATTGCCAATGGTAATAAATAATTATTATCATTTTGTTGAATGTTAGAGCATGTGTTATATTCTCATTTTTCCTGGATTGGATCGGATATTCAATAAGTAATTAGTGGCAACAAGCATGGCAACTGCTTATATATAATAAAGTTATACTCCCTATTGACATTAATTAAAAGAGAAAGAAACAAAATCAAAAGTCTTATTGGGCCATGCCTCACTATTATAACAATTTATTTATCTTTTTTTATCGATCTAGCTTGTTAAACCTTTTAATATGTGGTTGATGGGTTTGAGGATGGCAACGCGCAGGTATGCTACCTATGCCTAGACGGTTGTGTTTCATAATTAATTCTTAAAATTCGAATAATAAGGGCATACTTTAATGTGATATGGTATGTCTATTAGTTTTGAGTTATTGAATTTTCTTAATGTATTATGTGATTTTCTATTATTCATAAAGAAGATTAAAAAAAAAATTAAATTTTTTCTTCTATGTTACAAATTAAATGCGGATATGTTCCTTTAAATCTAGAGATAGTGGGGTCCAAATTTTTGAACAAGTGATTCTTGAGATTTTTTAACCACGGGTTGTTATATATGTGATGTCCACTATACTTGAAGGGTGTAGTGATGTTTATTGGTACATCCAATCTAGTGTTTTTGTGATTTCCACTAGCAATGTATTTAAGTTGGGAAGTGCAGCTTTTTGTTGGAAAGTCCACCATGAAGGCAGAGCTTATAACTTTAGCTTCAGCTAGTGAAGAAGCAGGTTGGTTATGTGATTTAATATTTGAGATATCTATGTGGATATACCAGTTCCACCTATCTTGCTATACTGTGATATGATATGATTGTGATAGTATTGTTGCGATTGGCAAAATACACCATAGATATTGTAGTGAGAAATCTAGATCTATATGATCATTTTTTAGCAATGACTCAATGAAGATTAATTATGTGATGATCTTGTGCGCTGATAAGATCTGAAATACATAGAGGAGGATGGGACTTAAGCACAAAAATATTTAAATCGCCTATGAGGATATCCTACCTAGGGACTAGAGATCTCAAGAACTATGTTAAAGGGTTAAACGAATCGTAGAATGGTTTGTGAGTGGACATGCACAAAATATATAGTCTCAGACTAATAGACCATCTCTATGGTATGATGCATGTAATCCTGTAACATTTTGGAGGTTGAGATTATATCTTAATGAGTTCTATAGTCCTTGTGGGTGGGATGTTAGAGTTATAGGAGTATCTTTAATAGACTCACCTATATGAGCTTGGAAGTGGGGTTGTTTCCTATTAGAATTGGACTAATTCTTTAAAACGCTCATGAAAACTAGGATTAAGCACATGGCTGTTGTGAACCCCGGAAATCGGGCCCATGAGGGATTGACGAAAAGATTAAAGATTGGTTAGGTTTGAAAAAGAAAAATGAGTCGCCACCTTATTTTTTAAAGGAAACAAGGAAAACCCTAAAAATAGTTTGTTTTAGGAAAACAATTTGAATGACTCCATGTTTAAAAAGGAAAGGCAAAAAACAGTCTTTTGGAAACCAAAGAAATCGGGGATTCGGAGGCTAAGTTATGACATGGGAAGGTTCTAGGCAAAGCCTATAGGCACCCATGTCACCCTTTCGGTCTCTCAGTTCATTTGGGCTAAATCAAGATCTTTTCCATACAAAAACCAGCAAGTATATCATCACAAGACAGCATGCATATCATATATTTCATTCATCCATCCATGCATAATAAACACATAAAAACAGAAAATAAAGAAAAAGAAAACAAAACAAAAAGAAGCCTAGGATGCTTGGATCCTAGAACGGACTTAAGCCTCACGAAGAGCGCCTACGTACCATGCAACGAAATACATGGATCAAAGTCCACGTAGTTCGAATAGAACTAGGGTTAAATCCTAATATAAACCTATGGTTAAAACCCTAGGTTTCCTTATTTGACCAAAAGAGTTGAATTTGATAGAAAGTTTGATTTTGGAAAGAAATCCACAAAATGGAAACTTTAATAAAAACCAGAATTTTATGGGTTAAGGAAACCCTTGATTAGAACCATAGGATCATATTAAAAATTAACCCTAAAGGGGGAGAAGAGAATGGATAAGGAAGAGAGGTGAATTGAGGCACCTTCATACCCACTTACCGGAGCGCAATTGCTCCAAACATTAGCCATTTCATGCATTGGCAGCCCTATTTGCCATAGGACAATTACCACACCTATTTGCACCCTTACAAGTGCTCAAAACCATGCAAAAATACCAACATGCAAATCTGGACAGAATAGTATTATGGCCTAAAATCATCCACTAAACATGCCAAACAGCAAAAACAGCAAACAATAATAAGTCCTAACATATTCCTAGACCCATATCATGCATAAAACCCTAGAAATCAACTAACATGCATGCAAAAATATCATGTTTACTCCATATGAAAAATATATACAGCAAACATGAAGAAAAACCAATAAAAAGACCTACTTTAACATGCTGTATAAAAACAAACACAAAACAAAGACTCTAAAACCCTAAACTCACAAATATGCTTGAAAACATACAAAACCAACTCTAAACATGCTAAAATAAACCTAAACAGAACCTAAATCATGCATATTAATTAACTAAAGCAATAAAACATGACAATAAACCTAAGACTAACATGCAATAACACTAATCCTAGCATAAGGACAACAGGAGCACAAGAATCATAACTATGCATTGGAACCTATGAACTAACTCTAAAGCATGCAAAACTCATCATGAACATCATCAATGTCACATGTATTAACTAGTAGAAACTTCAATTCATGGTAGAAATTACAAGCATTACATGCAATAGAGCTATCCTACATGATACCTTTGTTTAAGCTTGAACAGAAAAGAGGAATACCTTAGAAAGAGCCTTCCTTGCTACTGTATGAACTCCCTCTTTCTCCTGTGGATGTCTTTAATCAATATTCTCCAAGGCTACAGCAAGAACTCTAGCTCTCCTTCAAGTCTCTCTCTCTTATTCTCTCTCAAACACTCAAGTATTAATGCATAAAGTGGCTCCCCTTGTGCTGAAGCATAGGGGGGTATTTATAGAGTTTCATTAGGATTAACCAATGGCTGGGATTAAAACCCTAAAAATTAATCCAAGGGCTATTAGAGACCCCCTTGGGGCTTAAGTAACTCAGAAGTTACCAAAAATTAGAAGGAAACTCGTCCAAAAGAGCCCAAATACGTCAAAATAGGCAAGAGTCCGCTTCAGCAAGGAATCATAGTGAAAATAGGAAAGTGGTCTCGGGTGACCACCAGGGCCTGGGCGGCTAGCCACCTGGGCCCAGGCGGCTAGCCGCCCAGGCTTGGGTGGTCACCCGAGCCCACTTCTGATTTTTCTCCTATTTTGCCTCCTTTCCCTTCTAGAAGTGTTTCAGGGGGCAAATTAACTCCGATTTTGATGAAACAAAAGCCAAAACGACCGTGTTTCGATGAGGAATATGTTTTTGAACATTTTGGGGTGAAAACCACTAACCATGGGGGCGTGGTTAGGTTTGAACAAGGCGGTTAACCACTATGCTCTACCTTTGCTAAGCATAGGCATGCACATAGGGTCAAACCAAATACTTTCCATATCAAAATTGAACTTCATAAAACACTTTTGGGAGTAAAATGATGACTAATGAAAGTCAATTTGAAAAGATTTGGTTGGTAATTGTGAGTCAATTAGAGCTAACCCAAAGAAAGGTCAATTAACCAACTTGAACTGTATTGAGCCATTTTAATCCTGAGCCATTGATTTATCAAATTGAACTTAGAAATACCTCTTATGCATCCATATGAACTCCAATTGACAATTTGGAGATCATTTCAAGGTCAAATGAAAAGTTTGGGACTTAAAATACGATTATGCCCCTCAAGTCACAAAAGCTCTTATTATCCTTCGAGATCAACTCCAATTTGAACCAAAATTCATACCCATTGTCCTTGCGACGCTAGAAACCTAATGCAAGTGACTAGACTCAAAAACAAAAAAAAAACATGCATGAAATGATGAGCCCTAGTAAGGTGGTGCAAAAATGGGGTGTGACAGAAGCCCCTCATTGGCGAACAAGTTACACTTGTGAACCAATGATAAAGAACAATCCATTTTTGCCAAAAAACCTGGAGAAATCACGCACTGGTACCAACAAGGATAGGAGGTTGAAAACCTGAGATTGAAATGAGGAAGTGTACTCAAGTCATGAGTATACTTAAACCACTAGGGGTTGAGAATTGATAAGAGAAGCATATTCAAGCCACTACGAATGAACATACTTTTGAAATAGAGAAATATATTCTGGTCACGAATATATTTAACCAAGAGATTGAGAATGAAATCTGAGAAGCATATTCAAAGAATATACTTTTGAAGTGGAGAAATATATTTAGGTCACGAATATATTTAACCAAGTGATAAAAAGAGACTGAGAAGTATACTCAAGTGATGAGTGTACTTTTGAAATGGAGAAATATATTCAGGTCACGAATATATTCAACCAAGTAATGAAAAGAGACTGAGAAGTATACTCAAGTGATGAGTACACTTTTGAAATGGAGAAATATATTCAGTTCACGAATATATTTAACCAAGTAGGTGACAAGTATGCTCAAGTGATGAACACACCATTGAAATGGAGAAATATATCCAAGTGATGCATATATTTAACCAAGTAATTGACAAACGATCTGAGAGGTATACTCAAGTGATGAGCATACCTTGAAAATGGAGAAATATATTCTAGTGATGAATATATTTAAACAAGTAAGTGACAAGTATGTTCAAGTGATGAACATACCATTGAAATTGAGAAATATATCCAAGCGATGGATATATTTAACCAAGTAATTGACAAATGATCTGAGAAGTGTACTCAAGTGATGAGCACACCATTGAAATGGAGAAATATATTCAAGTGATGAATATATTTAACCAAGTAAGTGACAAGTATGTTCAAGTGATGAACATACCATTGAAATGGAGAAATATATCCAAGTGATGGATATATTTAACCAAGTAAGTGACAAGTATGTTCAAGTGATGAACATACCATTGAAATGGAGAAATATATCCAAGCGATGGATATATTTAACCAAGTAATTGACAAATGATCTAAGAGGTATACTCAAGTGATGAGCATACCTTTGAAATGGAGAAATATATTCTAGTCACGAATATATTTAACCAAGTAAGTGACAAGTATGTTCAAGTGATGAACATACCATTGAAATGGAGAAATATATCCAAGCGATGGATATATTTAACCAAGTGAGTGACAAGTGTGTTCAAGTGATGAACACACCATTGAAATGGAGAAATATATCCAAGTGATGGATATACTTAACCAAGTAAGTGACAAGTATGTTCAAGTGATGAACATACCATTGAAATGGAGAAATATATTCAAGCGGTGAATATATTTAACCAAGTAATTGACAGGTATGTTCAAGTGATGAACATACCATTGAAATGGAGAAATATATCCAAGCGATGGATATACTTAACCAAGTAAGTGTCAAGTATGTTCAAGTGATGAACATACCATTGAAATGGAGAAATATATCCAGGTGATGAATATATTTAACCAAGTAAGATAGATAATGAGGATTTGGAACTGAGAAGCATATTCATAAGGTGAATACACTTTTGAAATGGAAGAATATATTCAAGTGATGAACATATTCAACCAAGTGGGATGAAAAATCAAGATTTGAAATGAGGATATATGATCAATTTATCAAGATAGAACAAGCATGGTGCAAGAGGAAAGTGACTTAACACATTGTCACTTGAGTTGGCATGGCACAGGGGAAATATATTCAACCCTTTTGAACATAAAATCAATTCAAAGAATTGATTTCAAGGTGAAATTTGATTGATTTTAAGCTCAAAAAGTGTTGAATATCTCATTTGGAAGAGAGTTTGATCACGCGCTAAGGCGAGACAGAGCGAAGGAGAAAGCCAAAACAAGGTGGCTTGGGTGACCTTTCCCTTATAAAAACACATCCAAGAGGTTCCTAAACCTACTTGTATTCATTCATTAAAAATTATGGAGGCTCTAGACAAATTTTTAGGAGGGTTTTTGAGAGTTATGAGTGCTGAAGCAAAATCTGAGTTCAAGTGCTTTGGCTTGGATCCATTGCTTTCCTTGAGGCATGTGAAGCTTGAAACGAACCTCTTGACTGCTGCTACATATTTTTGGGGTCCCCAAATTCATGTGTTCCGCTTCAACTATGAAGAACCGTGCCCAACCATGGAGAAATTCTGCGCTTTGTATGGAGTTTCACCGGTAGGTCTTTTCATATTCCCTACTCCTCGCCCAAGCTTTCTTACTTCTTTTTCCAACCTCCTTGGGATTCACCCACAATATGCCTCTACGTTTGTAAAGAACCATATGGTTGACTTGATGAAATTGGCAACCTCTTTTTTGGCCTATGATAGTAAAGGTATTCTGAAATTTACCTTTCCTATTAGGCATGCACTTACCTTTTGCCTCATTGGTCGTTTCCTTATTTCAACTGGTATTCCACATGTTCCCATACAAATCTGTGAGTTGATTCCTCTCCTTGCCAAAGGCCACAACTTGATTCCCATGGTACTAGCTGAAACTCTAAATTGCTTGGATAAAACTCATGAGGACCCAAAGGTTCCTTTAAGAGGTAGCCCCATTTTGCTGCAAATGTGGTTGCTTGAAAGGCTGAATTTCTTATCACCCACTGTCATTACACCATACAAGCCCCAGCATTACTGCCTTTGCTGCATTGAGTTGCCTGGAAAATTCTCATTGAGGGATTGGCTAGGTTACTTCCAAACCCTTTCATGGAGGAATATCAAGTGGTTCGTCTTCATATGGGGCTACAATGAACGAGTGCTTCTGCGAACTTCTGGATGTGCCATGGTGAGACTCATAGGATTGAGGTCTACTTCTTTCTATTGGCCTTCGAGGGTTCTCCGTCAGATGGGTGCCATGCAAACCATACCTACTTCCTTGAAAGGTGACTATCCTATGGTGCCTGCGGGTCTTTCTGTAGTGACTTGGGCGAAGGATCGATGGCCTAGCAAGCTGACATTGACTCAAGTGACGAAAACTGATGGTCCATATATGATGAGCCTCGAGTACAAGGAATGGTTGAAAAGCAATTTAGGTGAGAGAGAGACTACCCGAAGAGAAAGGATTTTTGGACTTATCAAGAATGATGGACTTGGACCTTGCAGAGAAGATATTATGAAAGCAGTGACAGCAGCTTATGAACACGACTTGAGGAAGAAAAGAAAACACGAAAGAGAGGAGAAGAAAGCTGAAAAGCGAGCCGCAAAGAAGCCCAAAAGGAATTGAAGACTCAATAGAATAGGATATTTATGGCATATTTATAGCTCTTTTACTTAATACCAATGAATTGCTATGTCAATCAATTTTAGTTTTAAATAAATTGCCAATAATAAATCAAATTTGGGATTTTGTTGTTTGATTTAGACCGCACCCAAGGTAACTTTATGGGTTGCCTACGTATCTCCATGATTTTTTCTTTTTTGCTTTTTTTTTTTTTTTTTTATTTTTTTTTTTTTTTGAATGGAGAATCAGGTCTTACGTAGTTCTCATGCCTTAACTTTTGCCTAGGCCGCCTTTACGGGTTTTCAACCTAGCAGGCCTCAAACATGATATTTTTTTAATTGATCCAAATTAGTTGGACGAGCAAACTCCATTCCATCTAAATCCATGAGGCGGACAGCCCCTGCTGGCAATATTTCTTTGATAATGTATGGTCCACCCCAACTTGGCTTGAATTTTCCCCGCGGATCGAATACTGGAGCTCTGATTTCTTTCAGCACTACATCCCCTTTCTTTAGACCTCGATCTTTGACATGCTTGTTGAATGCTCTAGCAACTCTCCGCTGATACCCCTGCACATGATACAGCGCCCTTAACTGCCTTTCATCGAGTAAAGCTAACTCGTCATAGCAACTCTTAGCCCAGTCCACTTCTGTTTTTTGACTCTCCACAGCAACCCTTAGTAAAGGAACCTCCAATTCAACTGGCAACACGGCCTCCATTCCATAAACTAGAGAGTATGGGGTAGCCCCTGTTGAAGACCTTATTGATGTTCTGTAACCCTATAGAGCCAACGGTAACTTCTCATGCCAGTCTGTGTGTGAGTCCACCGTTTTCTGTAGTATCTTCTTGATGTTCTTGTTAGCCGCTTCCACTGCTCCATTAGTCTGAGGACGGTATGGTGACGACAAATGGTGAACTATGCCGTACTTTTGCAAGAGCTCATGGGTTTCTTTCTGAAAGTGCTGGCCATTGTCTGAGATAACTTCATGCGGTACCCCATATCGATAGATGATGCTGTGTTGTATGAACTGTGCTACCTTCTTGGAATTCAAGGTCTTGAAGGACGCTGCTTCCACCCACTTAGTGAAATAATCGATGGCAACCAGGATGTATTCATGCCCATTTGACGCCTTTGGCTTGATTTGTCCGATGATATCTATCTCCCATACTGCGAATGGCCATGGTGATGACATACTTGTTAAAGGCATAGAAGGCAAATGTTGTCCACTAGCGAACAGTTGGCATTTGTGGCACTTCTTGACATGTGCGTGGCAATCTCTTTCCATGGTAGACCAATAATAGCCTAACCTCATGATCTTCTTAGCCAACATATAGCCATTCATATGCGGAGCCCCTGTCCCTTCATGGATCTCTTTAATCAGATACTCAGCTTCCTCCTCGGTGACACACAGCAGGTGGATCTTGTCGTATGATCTCCGATATAGCTTTCCTCCACAAAGTACATAGTGACTCGCTAACCGCCTTAGGGTTTTTCTGTCGATACGAGATGCTCCTTCTGGGTACTCCCTTTCTTCAATGAACTTCTTTATGTCATGGAACCACAGGTGGCCATCAATCACCTCCCCTCCTCGGATTGCACAACAGTACACAGGCTTGTCTCGGCATTCTATTACCAACGGCTTCACATTTCCTCCTTCAGGTATCTCCACCATGGATGCTAGGGTTGCCAAGGCATCGACGAACTGGTTCTTGTTTCTTGACAAGTAGTTGAACTCTATTTCTGAGAACTCCTTGGTTAGAGCTTCCAGGTAGGCATGGTAGGGTAGCAACTTCTCATCTCGAGTTTTCCATTCCCCTTTTATCTGACAAATGATTAGCGCCGAGTCCCCGAACACTTCCAATTCTTTGATCCCCAATTCAAGTGCGGCTTCCAATGCTAGGATACAGGCCTCATACTCAGCAATGTTATTGGTAGCTTCAAACCCCAACTTGACCGCCAACGGTGTAAATGCCTCTTCAAGTGAGACTAGCAGGACTCCTATCCCATAACCTTTCTTATTGGCTGCCCCATCGAAGTATACTCTCCAAGTTTTTCTACCAATCTCTAGCACGTCCTCATCTGGGAATTGATCGTTGAACGGAGCGGATGATGACACAGGACAACTATCTAGGTAGTCTGCAATGACACTTCCCTTGATAGACTTCTGATTCACGTACTTGATGTCGAATTCATTGAGGAGAATTAACCATCGAGCAGTTCTGAATAACAATACCGGCCTTTCTACCAGGTACTTCAACGGGTCCATGCGACTTATCAAGAACACTTCAAATGACATCATGTAGTACCGGAGCTTTTGCGTCGCCCATACTAGTGCCACACAAGCCTTTTCAATGGCATTGTACTTCACTTCATAGTCGGTCATTTTCTTGCTTAAGTAGTAGATGGCATTCTCCTTTGTAGACCCTTCGAGATATTGAGCTAACATAGCTCCCGTCGCGGTTTCGGTGACCGTTAAGTATAACAAGAGCGGTGCACCTTGCCGTGGGGGAACTAAGATTGGAGGATTGCACAAGTATCTCTTAATGGTCTCAAAGGCCTCTTGGCATTCCTCGTTCCATACTTTTGGCACACCTTTCTTAAGCAATTTGAAGATTGGTTCGCAAACCATGGTCAAGTTGGCGATGAATTGGCTTATGTATTGAACCCTTCCCAAGAAACCCCGGATCTGCTTCTCAGTGCTAGGCGGCTCTATCTCCACAATAGCTTTTATCTTCCCTGGGTCCACTTCGATGCCCCTCTGAGTGATCATGAACCCCAATAGCTTGCTTGCAGTGACACCAAAAGCGCACTTCTGTGGGTTTAAACGGAGATTGTACTTCTTAGCTCGCTCTAGGAATTTCTCTAGTGCTTTGAAATGCCCTTCCCTATCCACGGACTTCACGATCATATCATCGACATAAACCTCGACTTCCTTATGGATCATATCATGCAATAAGGTCGTAGCTACTCTTTGGTAAGTAGCCCCAGCGTTTCTTAAGCTAAAAGGCATTACCTTGTAACAGTACGTTCCCCATTGCGTGATAAAGGCTGTTTTTTCCATGTCTTGAGGTGCCATCTTTATCTGGTTATACCCGGAGAATCCGTCCATGAAGGAAAGGAGTGCATGTCCCACTGTGCTGTCCACCAACACATCGATATGGGGTAAAGGAAAGTCATCCTTAGGGCTCGCAGCGTTGAGATCTCGGAAATCGACACACATCCTCACTTTCCCGTCTTTTTTAGGCACAGGCACTATATTCGACAACTACTCGGGGTATTCCACAACTTAGAGGAAACCCGCGTCTAGTTGTTTAGTTACTTCTTCTTTTACTTTTAGAGCCCATTCTGGTTTTAATCTTCTGAGTTTCTGCTTTACCGGCTTCTTTAGGGAATTAGTGGGGATATAGTGTTGCACAATATCGGGGTCAATGCCAGGCATGTCTTCATAAGACCATGCAAAAGCCATAATGTTGGCTTTCAAGAGAGAGATCATCTTTTCTTTTTCAACGGGGGAGAGGGTTTTCCCAATTTTAACTATTCTTGGCAATTCATTTGTCCCTAAGTTGATTGATTCCAATTCATCCATATTAGGTTCGGTGACGCCCCTTTTCCTTTGCTCAACGAGCTCCGGGGGGACATCATTCCTAGGATCTATATCCATGCCATAAATATCCATAGAGGAGAGAAACGAGACACTGCATATATAGAGAAAGAAAGCACACTTTATTGACTAGGAATAGTAGGAATGACACACAAAAGAAGAAAGAAAACAAACAAATCTGTATCAGTACTATGACTCCACGAAGTGAGTTAAGTAGATACATCTTATTGAATTAGGGAAATATTACTAAACTAAGACACCTACAAGCTGCTATCAAGTAGGCCAAGGTCTTCTTCTTCATGGAGCTCCGCAATGACACCACATTCAAGGTACCAATTCAGGAGTGGCATGGTAGCACGGCTGATGGACGAACCCTGGAGTTCTTTAATGGTCGAGTCTCCCACGGTGAGGATCATATCTTGGAACATTTCAGCCATAGCCCCTGCATCAAGGTTCTCTGCCCAGTCTTCTTCTTTCTTTTCCCAGAACTCATCATTGATGGCTTCATCATCCACCATTTCAGCTGTGATTGGATACCATTCGGTGAAGAAAATTTCAAAACCCGAAACTCGGATCTTGGTAGCTTGGTCAAAGGTGGGTTCTGGAAACCCGCAATATAGAAAATCACCCCCCTCTTTGACGAAGTAACCATTCAAAGTAGGTCGGTATGGCGAGATTCTCAGGTCTGGCACCCTTCCCTCGGCTTTGGTTCTTACTTTCTCTTTATTCCTCTTCAGCATTTCCGCATGATCATTTCTGGAGGGCTCATATCCTAGCCCAAAGGTGTATGAGGTGACTCGACTCTGAATAGACGTAGGGATCCCTTGTTGGCGACGCCCTAGCCCCATGCCTGGAAAGAAACTCATTCTTCTCATGATTTCACCAACGTGCAAATTGCCATGGGGGCAAAAATCCAAGGGTATTAACTCACCCTTCTCAAGTTCTTTCTCAATGCATTGGACATAATCAAACCCAGATAGTGGTATTGCTGCTGATTCGGGTTGTATCTCACATATTGGCACGCCTGCGAGTTTCAATTCATAGTCCCCTTGAAGTGTTACTATGGCTCCTTCATGAGGAAACTTCACCTTTTGATGGAGTGAAGATGGCACAGCCCCAGCGGGATGGATCCAAGGTCGGCCCAACAGCAAGTTGAAACATGACAGCACATCCAACACTTGGAATTCCACCCTAAATTCAGTGGGTCCCATGATAAGAGGCAAAGTAACTACTGCTATTACTTCGCAGCGGGTGTTGTCATAAGCTCTTACAGTCTGCCCAGATGGCGTGAAGTCGGTGGGTCCCAAACCCAAAACAGTAGCAGTTCGGAGAGGACATACATTCAGTGCGGACCCATTGTCGATAAGGACGGTAGGAACCCTCTTTCCCATAGTGTCAACGGTCACATAGAGAGCTTGAGAATGGCTTGGCCCGCTTTTGGGTAGGTCCACATCGGTGAATACGATGGTTGAGTTCTTGGGAGTTGGATTCACCAAATGTACCAATCCCTCGGGGGATGTGTCAACAGGCACTTGTATCTAATTCAGCAATTTCAACACGGTCTGTCTATGCTTGTGCGAGGCCATGAGCAAGCCCCAAATAGTGCGAGGCCATAAGCAAGCCCCAAATAGTGATGTTGGCATTGGTCTTCTTCAGCTGCCTAAGCACTTCATCCTCTTCTTCTTGTAAGCTAGGATGCCTCTGCCCTTCCAAATCTTCCAACAGATTTTCAGACTCTAGGTGGGGAGGCTTGAAATGACGACCTCCTCTGGTTATATGATCCAGCTCATTATCACTAGCCCATATGTCATGGACTTCCTCGGAGTCATTCATTAAGTCATCCCATTCTATCATGTCAATGCTCTCCATTTCTGTCGGCAAGTCATCCCAACCTGTAGGGACTATCGGCTCATCCGATATCGGACTTGGGCTTGAGTACAGTACATAGTAGTCAAATTTTCCCGACGATTCACCAAATAGGCCAACCTGAGGATCCCCTGCTTCATATCTTTCTTTCAGCTCTTGTTGGATAGATTTCTTTGGCAACAACAAAACCTTTTGGTCAATGAGGTCTTAAATGATCTTCTTTAGTATAGAACAAGCCTCGGTGTCATGGCCGGGTGCACGATGGTATTGGCAATATTGGTGAGGGATTGAGGGCCTTGACTTTGGTGGAAGTGGCATGATAAGGCTGTTATTGCGGCAAATGGTGAAAAGACGGGTTAAGGTTATGGGGAGTGGAGTGTATTGTCTTATGGGACGGCGAGGGCGTGAGGATTCAACCCCAATGGCATTTATGGTGTTAGGTGGGGGTGTGTTGTTGTGAGATGGGAGAGGATTACGGGTGACATTTGGACGGGTTGGTGGTGAGATGACTTGTCTGTCAATGAGGTCTTGGACTTGATGGCGAAGGCGAACACAACGATTAGTGGCATGGCCTTTGGATTGATGGTACTTGCAGTACTCATTCTCGTTGTAGTTCTTGGGTAAGGGATTTGGTGGAGGTCTTGGGTCGAGTGGCTTCAATAGGTTACGGCTTATGAGCTTTTCGAGGACTCTTTCGAGTGGCATGAATAAGTCGGTGAAATGGCGAGGTGGGTTGACATCATTGAGAGAGAAGGGTTGGATGGGTTGAGTTATGGTGTTGACCTCGGCATTGTTCTTCTCAGTAAAGTTTGTCTTGCGACTCCTCACTTCCTCAGTTTTGATTGTCCCATCATTGATAGCATCTTCAACCTGCGTGCCAGCCCCTATGAGAGCTTTGAAATTGGGGAAATAGTGGGCAAATAAGTGCTTGTGATACACGGGCAGCAAGTTCTTAACCACCAGCTGAATTTGGTCCTCCTCATTTGGCCTATCCGTCATTCTCGACGCCTTTTGTCTCCACCTTGTGATGTAAGCAGAGAAAGTTTCATGAGCCCCTTGCTTGGTAGTTTCTAGGTCCCTTCGAGTGACATCCACCTCTGTGTTGTACTTGTAGTGCTCCGAAAACTCATTGCATATGTCTTCCCAAGTCCGAGTTCTGTTCTCATCCAGGGACAAGAACCATTTCAAAGCGGAAATGGCCAAGGTTTCATGGAACATTTGAGCTAAAAGCTCGTCAGTAGCCCCTCGAGGGTGCATGGCTCGCACATACATCTTCAAATGAGTCTTAGGGCAACCCGTCCCATCGAACTTTTCTAACTCCGGCATCTTGAATTGCAATGGAATACGAGCCGTTGGGAGCAGAGATAAAGTCTTCACATCGACCATGTCATCGGCCCTACGAATCCCTTTTATAGTTCTCTCCAATGCTTCTACCTTGCTAGCTAACACGAAATCACTGCTAGAACCTTTCCCCTTGGTTTCCCCTTCTAAGTTGGTGACCACAGGTTTCGAGCTACTTTCCCCCCTTGTCTTGGTGTTCTCATTGGATTGAGGTCCCTCTTCGGTGCCAGCCCCATGAGGTATACCCGAGGAATGGGCCTTAAAGCCATTTTGTTCAAGATCCGCCATCTTCTGTTGGTTCTCTTGAGCCATTTTCAATGCGGTATCGGATGTCTCGGCGGTATGATCAAGCTTGGCCATGATGGCTTTCAGGCAAGCCTCAAGGTCAAAGTGCCCCTCACTAGTTCTTTCATCGGCCATGTTTGTCTGATGGGTAGACTCAACACTCACTAGACGCCCTTGCGGATCGCGGATCCAAGCCAGCACGTCTATGGATAGAAAAGTTTTAACCTTTAGCCTAAGGACTTGTCCTAAACCTCCATATTTTCCTTAACGAACTCGGTCTCTACACCATGTTCAATTAATTCATTCCTTTTATCCACTTACCTTTACAGGGGTCATGGATTAAGGGTATGTTTAAAAGAATAGGGCATAGAGTCCTTCAATTAGGTTTAATTAATCCCCTAGGACTAGCACATCACAAACATAGCTTTATATCCTACTTCCTTGATTTATTCCTTCTAACCCATGGCCTTAACGAAGGCTAGGGTTTAAAGGTCTATGTTAAGGGCATAAGATATAAAGCCTCACACCACAAACACGGCATAGCATCATTACAAACAATTGTGGGTGCATAAAGGTGAGACCATAGTGTCCTACAAGGCCCACTACATGAACTAAAAGAGGGTAGGCTGGGGTCCTTCACTTGCTTGAGCAATCCTTATACCTAACCACATGTGGCATCAGGAACGCCGCGTGGGTCCAGCAGTACGTGATTAACTCATTTAATATACCCAAGGGTACTAGGCAAGAGAGGTTGATAGCTTTCGCCCCAACACTTGGAATCAGGAAAACCAAGGTTGAAACTAGGCCGATCGTTGGCAAGGATACATCGAGGGACATCGATCCTAGCATGCAAGAGTTTGCGCACACAATGCAATAAATGAAAGCACACAATCAAGCGGATGCAATGTGATTGATTTTAATTAAACATAAGAAATTAACCTAGCCCAATTAAACTTTATAGAGTCTAGCCCACAACATCCCCAGTGGAGTCGCCAAACTGTGAACCCCAGAAATCGGGCCCACGAGGGATTGACGAAAAGATTAAAGATTGGTTAGGTTTGAAAAAGAAAAAGGAGTCGCTACCTTATTTTTTAAAGGAAACAAGGAAAACCCTAAAAATAGTTTGTTTTAGGAAAACAATTTGAATGACTCCATGTTTAAAAAGGAAAGGCAAAAAACAGTCTTTTGGAAACCAAAGAAATCGGGGATTCGGAGGCTAAGTTATGACATGGGAAGGTTCTAGGCAAAGCCTATAGGCACCCATGTCACCCTTTAAGTCTCTCAGTTCATTTGGGCTAAATCAAGATCTTTTCCATACAAAAATCAGCAAGTATATCATCACAAGACAGCATGCATATCATATATTTCATTCATCCATCCATGCATAATAAACACATAAAAACAGAAAATAAAGAAAAAGAAAACAAAACAAAAAGAAGCCTAGGATGCTTGGATCCTAGAACGGACTTGAGCCTCACGAAGAGCGCCTACGTACCATGCAACGAAATACATGGATCAAAGTCCACGTAGTTCGAATAGAACTAGGGTTAAATCCTAATATAAACCTATGGTTAAAACCCTAGGTTTCCTTATTTGACCAAAAGAGTTGAATTTGATAGAAAGTTTGATTTTGGAAAGAAATCCACAAAATGGAAACTTTAATAAAACCCCGAATTTTATGGGTTAAGGAAACCCTTGATTAGAACCATAGGATCATATTAAAAATTAACCCTAAAGGGGGAGAAGAGAATGGATAAGGAAGAGAGGTGAATTGGGGCACCTTCATACCCACTTACCGGAGCGCAATTGCTCCAAACATTAGCCATTTCATGCATTGGCAGCCCTATTTGCCATAGGACAATTACCACACCTATTTGCACCCTTACAAGTGCTCAAAACCATGCAAAAATACCAACATGCAAATCTGGACAGAATAGTATTATGGCCTAAAATCATCCACTAAACATGCCAAACAGCAAAAACAGCAAACAATAATAAGTCCTAACATATTCCTAGACCCATATCATGCATAAAACCCTAGAAATCAACTAACATGCATGCAAAAATATCATGTTTACTCCATATGAAAAATATATACAGCAAACATGAAGAAAAACCAATAAAAAGACCTACTTTAACATGCTGTATAAAAACAAACACAAAACAAAGACTCTAAAACCCTAAACTCACAAATATGCTTGAAAACATACAAAACCAACTCTAAACATGCTAAAATAAACCTAAACAGAACCTAAATCATGCATATTAATTAACTAAAGCAATAAAACATGACAATAAACCTAAGACTAACATGCAATAACACTAATCCTAGCATAAGGACAACAGGAGCACAAGAATCATAACTATGCATTGGAACCTATGAACTAACTCTAAAGCATGCAAAACTCATCATGAACATCATCAATGTCACATGTATTAACTAGTAGAAACTTCAATTCATGGTAGAAATTACAAGCATTACATGCAATAGAGCTATCCTACATGATACCTTTGTTTAAGCTTGAACAGAAAAGAGGAATACCTTAGAAAGAGCCTTCCTTGCTGCTGTATGAACTCCCTCTTGCTCCTGTGGATGTCTTTAATCAATATTCTCCAAGGCTACAGCAAGAACTCCAGCTCCTTCAAGTCTCTCTCTCTTATTCTCTCTCAAACACTCAAGTATTAATGCATAAAGTGGCTCCCCTTGTGCTGAAGCATAGGGGGGTATTTATAGAGTTTCATTAGGATTAACCAATGGCTGGGATTAAAACCCTAAAAATTAATCCAAGGGCTATTAGAGACCCCCTTGGGGCTTAAGTAACTCAGAAGTTACCAAAAATTAGAAGGAAACTCGTCCAAAAGAACCCAAATACGTCAAAATAGGCAAGAGTCCGCTTCAACAAGGAATCATAGTGAAAATAGGAAAGTGGTCTCGGGTGACCACCAGGGCCTGGGCGGCTAGCCACCTGGGCCCAGGCGGCTAGCCGCCCAGGCTTGGGTGGTCACCCGAGCCCACTTCTGATTTTTCTCCTATTTTGCCTCCTTTCCCTTCTAGAAGTGTTTCAGGGGGCAAATTAACTCTGATTTTGATGAAACAAAAGCCAAAACGACCGTGTTTCGATGAGGAATATGTTTTTGAACATTTTGGGGGTGAAAACTACTAACCATGGGGGCATGGTTAGGTTTGAACAAGGCGGTTAACCACTATGCTCTACTTTTGCTAAGCATAGGCATGCACAAAGGGTCAAACCAAACACTTTCCATATCAAAATTGAACTTCATAAAACACTTTTGGGAGTAAAATGATGACTAATGAAAGTCAATTTGAAAAGATTTGGTTGGTAATTGTGAGTCAATTAGAGCTAACCCAAAGAAAGGTCAATTAACCAACTTGAACTATATTGAGCCATTTTAATCCCGAGCCATTGATTTATCAAATTGAACTTAGAAATACCTCTTATGCATCCATATGAACTCCAATTGACAATTTGGAGATCATTTCAAAGTCAAATGAAAAGTTTGGGACTTAAAAGACGATTATGCCCCTCAAGTCACAAAAGCTCTTATTATCCCTCGAGATCAACTCCAATTTGAACCAAAATTCATACCCATTGTCCTTGCGACCCTAGAAACCTAATGCAAGTGACTAGACTCAAAAACAAAACAAAAACATGCATGAAATGATGAGCCCTAGTAAGGTGGTGCAAAAATGGGGTGTGACAGCTGTAATGTGCTGGCTTATAAAACTTGTATAGAAACACCTTGAATGACATGTGTGATGTAATTTTCGTATCCCTAAGCAATCTTAGTTTGAAGGCTTAGTCCACTTTGACTCTAATACGGGAATCGCTGAAACACTAAGTGGGAGTTTTAAGGTATTGCCACTCTCATGATGTATGAAGTTCTAACTTTGCCCAAATTATTTTATCTGATTTTTTATTGAAATAAGTGGGGGATTGTTGGAGTTTATTTTAATAAAAATTGGTAATAGTCAAATTGGGTAACATGTGATTTTATTGATGGTTGAATTTACTTATTGTGTAACCTCCATTTTGAAAAATTATGGCTACATTTTTAATTCTAATGTTACCGGTACACTTTCTCACCCTATATATTGAGGACATTTCCCAATCCTTTTGAATATGATTTTTCAAGTATTCTTTACTCTCTTATTTCTTTCTAAGTTCTTTCATATTTTTCTATTTTTTTAGTATAGTTGTTTGGGTAAAGTAGCGTGTTTATGAGAAGTTTCCTCTTCTCTAATTGTGCAGATTAGAAGAGCTGCAGCAAAAGGCTGAATTGTTGTATCCTGGAGGTGGCGTGCTAGTAGAAACTACTACACCGGAATATACCCGTAGTGGCGCGAACCATCTTAAAAAAAGCGACCTAATTCGCGCCTCAACTCAGCCTAATTTTGTTTACTTCACTATTTTGAAGTAAAATTTGTATTTGGTTCCAACATAATTCAATTCGGAACCTTTAATAAGTAGTTTCAATATAGTCTAATTGTGGACATCCGTTTGTTTACTAGTGGATGGCGCACGTGAAATCACATAAGCACTTATATGTCGTTGACATGGACTCAGAACTAGAATGTACGAGGGGTCAATTTTCCAACCACTTGGCTGCATATGTGGTCACGTGTACTATTCCAGCTCCAAAATGAATTAATAAAACTAGCTCTTGCCGAAAACTCCATATATTTTCAGATTGCTTAACACCTTCATGTTGATCATCTTCTCATTTCTTCATTGGTTAGCCATAGCCCACTAACTTGTGGTAGGACGCAAGGTGGAAGGCTATGATGGTGGTTTTGGGTTGCAGAGAATCAATAGCGAAGGCATGACCAACGACGGTAAGGTGGTTGTCGCTACCCCAAAAATCCCTCGCGCCCTCTGGCTAGGAGCGCATAAAAACTATCTATTGATCTACTTGAATTTCTCAAAAAATAAAAATAGATTTGAAAACAAAAAGGGAGAAAGAATGTCTATGATATGTGCCTAAGGAGTGCATTAATTATAGAGGCTGTTATGGAGGTTTGTTGGGAAAAAATTGTTGGAACAGCTTGATCACAAGGGCTGGAATTGAGGAATTGTTAGAGCAGCTTGATTACAGGGCTGGAATAGAGGAATTAGAGAGTGGCTTGATAACAGGGGCTGGAATTGAGGAATTGGAAAGTGGCTTAATCACAGAGAATTTAATTGAGGAATTATTAACTGGCTAGCATAATTATAGGAACTGTTGTCTTTTATTCCATATAGGTGGGAGAGTATTTTCTATTTAAGCTGAAGTTGTAGTAGGAAAAGATTATGAATTGTCTTTTGCTTTACGCATATCGTATTTCAATAAGAGAAGGTTTCCCCCTTGAAGTGGGAATTACTTACTATTTTGTTATCTTCTTGCTAGGATTGTATCATTTGGTATCAGAGCGGTGGTGCTGCCTGTGATCCAAATTCTTATAGCGGAAGGGACTAGATCTCAAGAGACTAAGCGTGTGGAGGAATGCATCTGGTAATTACGAGAGACCAATACTTCTCACGATGATGCTCTCAAGGAATTAAGGCAAATGAATCTGAAGTATGACAACTTACATCCTGAGTTCTTAGCACTGACAATGATCGTACTAAATCCTTATGCAGCAATGGCAACCGATCAACTCCAGTTTGTGAATCAATTCAAACTCGGTATGCAAAAATTGATTTTCCTCGGTTTGGCAGTGCTAATCCACATAGATGGGTGTACAAATGCAAACAATTCTTTAATTATCATGGCATTGCAGAAGAAGATAAAGTGTACTTGGCCTCCATCAATTTAGAAGAAAAGGCTATTAATTGGTTCCAAGGTTACGAAACAACCGTTGGGCAGATCACATGGGATCGTTTTTCTAAAGACGTTATCACCAGATTTGGTCCCCGTGTTTATGATGATGCCATGGGAAAACTCACCAAACTCAAACTAGTAAGTACTGTTAAAATTTATCAAGAAGAATTTGAAACTCTTATGGGTCGTACTAAAGGTCTTTTAGAAGAATTTTTTGTAAGTTGCTTCACTGGTGGACTACAAGCTGAGGTAAGGAATGGGGTTATGATGTTTTCCCCTACCACTTTTGCCCAGGCTATGGGACTTGCATTATTGGAGGAAGAAATGATGGAATCTCTCCTTTGGAAGGCTCGTGCACCCAGCAAGACCAACACTTTCTCTTCAACAGCCCACGTAGCACACAAAGGCTCTTTCCTTTATGTGAAAAAAATTTCTCAAACTAAGATGGATGATTGGTGAGCGAAGAAGCTGTGTTACTACTGTGATGAGAAGTATACTATGGGACACTGATGCAAACAGCGACAAATTTACTTACTAGAAGGTGAAGAATTGATCGAAGATGACGATGCTACTAATCTGGAGCAGGTAGTTGAAGAAGACGACATCATGGAGGAGCCATTAATATTGGTCCATGCTCTAGCTGGATCAATGTCTTATCAAACCACGCGCATACACAGTTACATTAAGCGGCGACAGATTACCATACTCATTAATTGACTCTAGAAGCACTTACAACTTTTTGGATCCAAGTGTGGCCAAGCGAATAGGGTGCCCGACTCATAAAACAAATCCTCTACCAGTGGCTGTGGCAAATGGCACCAGAATAGCTAGTAAGGTTGTCTGCCACCAACTTGAATGGGTCATGCAAGGAGCTAATTTCCAAGCTGATTTTTTATTATTCTCATTAGGCGGATGCGATATGGTCCTGGAATACAGTGGCTAACCACTCTAGGTCCTATAAATTGGGACTTCAATCATCTTTGGATGAAATTTTAATACAAGGGGCGTCAACATGTTCTGCGTGGTGCTACAAGTGGCAAAATTAAGGTAGTCGGGGCAAACCGTATAAAGAAAACATTAAGCAAGTTTGGTCATGGAGTTATGGCCCAACTATGCACCCTCGAGGTTGAATTAGCTCAAGTCAAATAAGATGTGGTAACAACTAAACCCGAGTTATTGCAATTGCTTGGTGATTATGCTGATATTTTTGCAGAACCTGTTGGATTACCACCAGCCCGTTCACATGATCACACAATTCCTCTCAAGCCGGGCATCAATCCTACTAATGTAAGGCCATATGGTTACCCATATGTGCAAAAAAAATGACAGAGAAAAAATTATGAGGGAGATGTTGCAGGCGGGAACCATTCAACCCAGCGTTAGTTCATTTTCATCTTCAGTCTTGTTTGTTCGCAAGAAGGACAACTCGTGGCAGATGTACGTAGATTACCGTGCCCTTAATCATGACACAATCAAGGACAAATTTCCTATTCTAGTAATCGATGAGCTGTTAGATGAGTTACATGGAGCACAATTCTTTTCTAAACTGGACTTGAGATCGAGTTGTCACCAAATTCGTATCCACCCATCAATGTGCATAAGACTACATTTCGTACCTATGAAGGGCACTATGAGTTTTTGGTTATGCCCTTTGGGCTGACCAATGCACCAGCTATATTTCAAAGTCTAATGCACGAGGTATTCCAACCCCACTTGCATTAATTCATTTTGGTATTTTTTGACGACATCTTAGTTTACAACCGCAGTTGGGAAGAACATGTGGCACACCTCGCCACTACAGTGGAGTTTTACGCAAACATTAACTGCATGTAAAGAAGTCAAAATTTAGTTTTGGGAGGCAACAGCTAGAATATTTGGGCCACATCATCTCTAATCATGGCGTCTCAGTTGATCCTAAAAAAATTGCAAGCATGGTTTTCTAGCCCAAACCAAATACATTAAAAGGTCTGAGGGGATTTTTGGGGCTCACTAGGTATTATAGGCGATTTGTCTGTGACTACGAGAAGATTAGCCAACCCCTCACTTCCATGCTCAAAAAAGAAGACTTCCATTGGATCAGTGAAGCTGAAGAAGCCTTTCATTGTCTCAAGTAGGCCATGATTTACCACTCCTGTCCTTGCCATGCCCAACTTTTCTAAGGAGTTTAAAATGGAATATGATGCTTCTGGTGTGGGTCTAGGAGCTGTGTTGTTGCAAGATGGCTGACCTATTGGGTTTACTAGCAAAGCATTATCCAATAAAAGCCTAGGGCTGTCCATTTATGAAAAGGAGCTTCTAGCAGTGGTATATGCAGTATGAAGATGGCTGCTATATTTAGTAGGATGTCATTTCAAAGTAAAAACTGATCATCTTAGTCTCAAATACATATTGGAGCAACGAATTATCACCCCCATGCAACACCAATGGCTGTCCAAATTAATGGGGTATGACTATGAGATCACATATCAAAGTGGCAAGGAGAAAAAAGCTGCAGACGCATTGTCTCATCGTGATGAGGAAGCCTATCTTAATCCGAACACAAAACAACTGGGCCAACCGTTGGCTCTATCTATGGCAGTGGCGAATGAGTTGGATACTTTGAAGGAGGAATGGCAAATGGATCCGCAACTTCAATCAATTATACTGGACCTAATCCATGACTCACAACCACACCCAAGTTATAGCTGGAACAGGGATCAGCTTCGATTCAAGGGTAGGTTGGTTGTTCCATCTGCATCGATTTTAAAGGCATCCATTTTACATGAAGCTCATGATAGTCCAACAAGGGGTTACTCAGGCATCCATAAGACCCTCCACCGCATCAAACGAAGTTTTTACTGGACCAATATGAAATAAGAAATTCGTTAGTATATTTCAGAGTGTGATGTGTGTCAATGTAATAAAACTGAAAACGTGGCATACCCTTGCTTGCTCCAACCACTTTCAATTCCCACTCGAATATGGAGTGACATCTCTATGGACTTTATAGAAGGCCTTCCTCGATCAACTGGCAAGGAGGTGATATTTGTTATAGTTGATAGATTAAGTAAATATGCACATTTCATTGCTATGAGTCACCCATACTCTGCAATGGATGTCGCCTAACTCTTCATAGACTATGTCTTCAAAGTACACGATATGCCCACCACAATTGTCAGTAATCGCGATCAAGTTTTCACAAATTCCTTCTGGGAAGGATTGTTTAGGCTTCAAGGTACCCAACTGTGTAAGAGCTCACTTATCACTCTCAATCTGACGGTTAAACTAAAGTAGTGAACCAATGTGTCGAGAACTATCTTAGATGTGTGACGAGAGACAGACCTAAACAGTGGACCGAATGGCTTGCTCTTGCAGAATGGTAGTACAACACCTCATTTCATTCAACTACCAAGATTAACCCGTATGAGGTTGTTTATGGCCAGCCTCCACCATCCTTCTAAATGTATGTGCCAAGGGATTCAAATATTACCACAGTTGATCAAGGGTTATGGGATAGCAACACTATGATACGTTTGTTTACAGAAAATTTGTCAGACGCCCAGTAACGCATGAAGCAAATTACGGACACCCATCGAACCGAACAATCGTTTGAACTAGGCGATATGGTGTACTTACACCTGCAACCATACAAACAAGCTTCAATGGCCTTACACAAACATCACAAGCTATCTCCAAGATACTACGGTCCATTTCGGGTTCAGCAAAAAATTGGTGAATTAGCTTACAAGCTTGAATTACCATCCTCCTCACAAATTCACCCGGTTTTCCATGTCTCGTGTCTAAAGCGAAAGATTGGAGGGCATGCAATCAATCAGCCAAAACTACCACCTGTGGGAGATAAAGGTCAAATACAAATTAAACCAATTCGCATTCTGGACCGGCATATGGCGAAGAAAAAGAATCAGGCAATGACACAAGTGCTAGTCCAGTGGTCAAATTCTTTCCCTGAAGATGCCACATGGGAAGATTTAGCCAAATTACAAGCTAGAGTCCCTCATTTTCGACCTTAAGGACAAGGTCTGTCCGATGGGGATGGGATTGATATGTGCCCAAGGAATGCATTAATTATAGAGGCTGTTATAGAGGATTGTTGGGGAGAAATTTTTGGAGCAGCTTGATCACAAGGGCTGGAATTGAGGAATTATTAGACCAGCTTGATCACAGGGGCTGGAATTGAGGAATTGGAGAGTGGCTTGATCACAGAGACTTTAATTGAGGAATTATTGAGTAACTGGCTAGCATAATTATAGGAACAGTTGTCTTTCATTCCATGTAGGTGGGAGAGTATTTTCTATTTAAGCTGAAGTTGTAGTAGGAAAAGATTATGAATTGTCTTCTACTTTATGCATATCTTCTTCCTAGGACTGTGTCAGTATACTCAATTTTAAGTGGATTATTTTAGCACATTTCTAAATTGTTTATTATTTTAAACAAATAAAATTCAGGGTAAATTGCACTTTAGGGTCCAAAGTTTAGGTCAAGTTTCACTTTGGGGTCCAAAATTTAAATTGCTTCAATTCGTACCCAAATTATTAGGTGAGTTGCAATTTGGGGCCTGCCGTCAGATTTTTTTATGTTATCCCTACTTTGCCCTTGTTATGGGTTTGAAAACCCTATTTTAACCCCATTAACATTTAATAAACCCTTATATTTTGATCAGATTTGAATCACTTTGCAGTCAGATTTGTGGTTTTGTAAATAAATATAGAGATTTATTAGATGTTTATAGGGGTAACATATAGAGAGAGAAGATAACAGTGATTCATATCATATCAAAATAATAAAAGTTTATTAGATGTTGGTAAGGGTAAAATAGGGTTTTCAAACCCATACAAAGGGCAAAGTAAGGATAAAACATCAAATTTTGATGGTAGACCACAAAGGGCAACTCAATTGATAATTTGGGTACTGAATTGACGCAATTTAACTTTGGACCCTAAAGTGAAACTTGACCCAAACTCTAGACCCTAAAATGCAATTTACCCTAAAATTTATTACAATATTGGAATTGGAGACACCAATTTCTGACATTAGCCACAGTATGTATAAAGCTAATCTCTTCCTTTCTATGTGTGTTTCCGATATAATTGTGATGAAATATAATAATTTTAAGTCATGCGAAAGCTTATAAAATACTCTTAATGGATTGTGAATTTGTAGGTGAGAATATTACATTTTACAATTTTAAGATCTGTAAGATATAAATGTTTATATTATTATTATAGCAAAATTTCCGTACATTGTTGTTGCTCCGCCCTCCTCTCGAACCAAAAGGGGCTAGGGGTGGTTGCGACCTCGAGCGGGATGACGGTCACCGTGTGACGTCTAGTGTCCCTTTTTACTCTCTTTTTCTTTCTGCTTTTGCTTTTTCTTTTTGACTCCCTCACTAAGCGTGTGGAGTGCTGATTGATTGAAGGGCCTATTTATCTACAATTGGTGATTTGAAATTGGTATAGTCTACACTTCCAGATTGCTTTGCTTTAAAGTGAATGCCTCCCTAAAAAGGAAAACGTTCACAGAAAAGCAGAACTCAGAGTTGCCATCAGTTATCGGTTTAAAGACGTAACTAATCGTCTTTTGGGTATCCAAAAATTAGCAATTAAGTCCGACTTGGATTTCAATGACTCCTAAGGTCTGTGTTACCTAAAGATTATGGATACGGAGGCTCGGTTGAGGAGGGGTAAGGTATTAGCACCCCTTTACACCCGTGGATTGAAACCACGGTTGCCACGTTTTAAATTGCATTCTCAATAGTACAAAACTTTAAACAAATTCCCAAACTAAAGCATGCATATGATATTGACATTAGGTTGTGCAAAAATCTGGCCTTAACGTGATTTGAAAGAATTATTTGAAAGATGGCATTTGCTTTTATTTTTGAAAGATGCATCGAAAAGATGGCATTTCCTTTGCTTTGAAAGATGCTTTGAAAAATGGCATTTACTTTTGCTTTGAAAGATGCATTGAAAGATGGCATTTACTTTTGCTTTGATAGATGCATTAAAAAGGGTGTGGTAACCCAATGTCAAGTGCATGTGCGTGTCATGAAATATGGCATGTGTTTTGAATTTCAAAAGATGCAATTAAAGATAGCATACTTTTATTTCAAAATAAGCACTACAATCATGGTGTATGTGAAATGATATGAAATTGATGAGACTTGAAGGGTGCCTTGAAGACTTGAATCGATTTTGAAGTATTTTGAAGTATGGAAAATTGATCTTGAATGCTTTGAAGAATTTGAATGAAAATTGATTTGAATTGAATTAAATTGGAATGAATTGATTTGAATTGAAATGATTTGAATTGATTTGGATGAAAATTAATTTTTATGCAAATATTTGCAGAAAATTAGACAGCCTTTCGGCGTATGAAAAATAAATAATGCATTTTTTTTTGTTGGTAAATGGAACCATTTTTGATGAATTTCACATTGAAATGAGATGAGGATGAATAAAAATGACCAATTTGGACTATTCACTTGGTAAAAATTCTACAGAAATTTCGGCAGCCTTCCGACGTCTCAAAAGTTATTTGAAAAATTCTGGGCATGTATGCAACATATATTTTCATGGAAAGTGGTGCATGTGTGACATGCTTTGTAGCAAAGTGGTGCGTGTGTGACGTGCTTTGTGACATAGCTAGTATGTATGTGTGTGATATGCTTTGTGACATAGCAAATATATGCGTGTGTGATATGCTTTGTGAAATAGTTAATGAATATGACATACTTTGTAAAAAATATAGTGTATATGACATGTTTTTGACATAGTTAGAATATACAACAAGCTATATTCCTAAGCTAGTGTGTGTGTCATGCTTCGTGGCAAAAATTTGGCAGCCTAATGGTGTATCAAAATATTCTAGAAAAATTATGTGCATTTGTGATATGTGTAGAAAAAAATTGGGCAGCCTAACAGTGTATCAAAATATTCTAGAAAAATTATGTGCATCTGTGATATGTGTAGGAAAAATTGGGCAGCCTAATGGCATATCAAAATATTTTAGAAAAAAAGTTGTGCATCTGTGATATGTGTGTATTTAGTAAAAATTTTGGCAGCCTAACGGCGTATCAAAAATATTTCTAAAAAAACTGTGCATCTGTGATATGTGTGTGTTAAAAAATAAAGCTTTTTCGGCGCTATTTGAGAGTGAGTAGCAATTAGCCCTATTTGGAAGTGTGTGTGCGCGGCCATTTCCAAGCTAAGCTCCATTTCTTTGCCTTTTTATATACATAAGAGTAATACCCTACAAAACAAAGATTAAGAAAGTTGATTTACAATTCATATCATCTTTAGACTTCCAAGCTCGATTGAAAGCATAGGGATTTTTTTAGGAGAAATATCCAAAACCTCCCTCAAATATAAAATCATATCTAAAAACCCCATTAAATATTTTTTCTATCCATCTAATCCAAATAAAAAAGAATTATATCCATTAACTCCAATCAGTTAAATTTTTGTTTACTGCGGTTAAAAGAATTATATCTATAATAATATGTTTCATGACAAAAATGCATATTTAAGTGAATTTTCCCTTTTGCCCCCTCTTTTTCCAAACTTGCATAACTTCTCTCCCACTCTCTCTTTTTCTTCTCCCTTCCCCCCATGTGTACCTTAGAGAAGAATTAATTAACGATAGTTAATTTTTTTTCTAATTACATTAAAAACGATAAAAAGTAGAAATTCAGTTAAATATGCAATTTTTTCATTAGACATATTAATGTCAAAGAAGAATATTTTAGTCGGATCACTCTTTTCTTTTAACAACTATAAACAAAAAATTAACTGGTTGGAGTTAATAGATATGATTCTTTTTTATTTGGATTAGATGGATAGGAAAAATATTTAATGGAGTTTTTGGATATGAATTTATTTCTTAGGGAGTTTTTGGATATTTCCCCATTTTTTTATTTGGGTCTAAACACATTAATCAAACAAACTAATCATAGTGTTAAAAATGCATACGTATATAGCTTGGTTCGCCCTTGAGGAACTCATCACCATAGCTGGATGCACCCACTCAATTAATTTGCCCAATTTCATGTATTCAAACACAAACAAAAACCCCTAAATGATTTCTGTGCACGGAGTCTATATATATATATAGCGTGACTCTTTCTATATATATAAGTCCTCCCAAGCTTCAATGAACAAAAAAAATTAGTAGCACAATTAAAACATATGAAATAGACAAAAAATCACATCTTTATACCTTTCCTTTGAAATTTTCTTTTGCTTTTGCTTTGTATTCCTTGCTTTCGTTGAATTACATACACTTTGTACACATACAACTCACTCTCACTCACTTGAATCAGCCATGGGAGAGGTGTTTTTGTGGTGGTTTGGTGTTTGGGAGTTGATTTGGAGTGGTGGAATTAGCTTGAACAAGCTTTGGAGTGATTTGGAGGTAAAACAGTGGTAACACAGTGAAGTTACCAGTCACCCGAGAATCAGTTGACAGTAAAAAGACATGAAGTTAACAGTCGTTCCGTAGTAAAAATATAGCAGTTTCTGGGTGTGTTCTTCCTAGCTAGCCAAGCCCAAAAATGGAGGTTTTGTGTGGTTGGGTGTTCTTGGACAGTACCTTGGGAAGGCTTTATGAGTGGGTTTGATGGTGGCTTAGGGGTGGTGGAAGTGGTAGAGGTGGTGATGATGTGGTGGTGAAGTGGTGGAGTGATGGTGTGGTAGTGGAGTGGTGGAGCAAGGAGGAGCTCATTTCCCTATGGCTCGCCACTCTTGGGAGCTTCTCTCTCTAGAAGTGCTGAATTTCAATTTGGTAGAGGTTTTTTTGGCTTTCCAAAGCTTGATAAATGGATGAATTGGGTGGGGTGTTTATAGGGAAAGTGGATGGTTCAAGTGTAAATAGATGAATTGATCTCATCCATCCATTCTTGAGGTTTAATCCCAGCCCTACACCTCACTTGCTTAATGAGTGAGGACTCATTCTTAGCCCTAGATCTTGCCTTGGTGACCAAGGAGTCATCCTAGCCACACATTTTTGGGGCAAAAGTGTTATTAACCTAAAGATAAATAGCTTTGGGTGCAAAATAGAATTAAAGTAACTTCTAAATATCCTATCTTGTTGGTGTAGGGGGACACAAGAGCTTAATGTGCTGATTTTCCTTATCTCTTTGTCTCCAAGTCACGGATAAATATCTTGCACACATTATTTGCTATTCACAGTTGCGCGGGAAATATTTAACTGCTCATAATTTCTTGCCACGTGCTCAGAATTGGATGATTAACATATCGTTAGGAAGATAATTCCGAGCTCTTTAATTTGACTGTGGTCCGGGCTTGTGATTGCAGCTTTTCCAAGTCACGGATTGCGAGGCATGTGGGGCCTACCCGGGCTCCCTCTGAAACTTCAATTGGAAATATTTTAACTTCCTGAACTCCAAATGACGTGAGATCAATGGCTATGAATTTTTCTCATCATGCTCTTCAGGTTGACTTGAGAGTTGACTTTTTTTATCAAGTTTGACCAAAGTTGACTTTCTGTGCTGCTCAAATTGTCTAGGACCCGCTTGCAACCCTTTTAAGTTTCTGAGCTCCGATTGAGATGCAGTCAATTGCAATGGATTCCTTTCATTATTTTCTTCAATATGCCTGCAAATTCAAATTTTTCTGATCAAGGTTGACTAGAGTTGACTTTCTATGCGTGTGGGGCCCGCATGGACTTTTTCAGTGTTTTGGACCTCATATTGGGATGAGACTTGTGACAACTGTTCTCTCTCACTGTTTCCTTCTGAATGACTACAAAGTTGATTTTTTTTATCATAGTTGACTTTTTGACCAAAGTTGACTTTTTGGAGTACACAATGCCCACAGGGGTAGATTGATCTTGGGAACTCTGATTGAGGTGCTTCCGGAGGTTCTGGAAAGGTTTCGATATGTTCTTCATGATTTTGACTTTATTCTGCGACTTTGATTTCCTTAGCATGTGATTCAACGCAAAAAACCCTGTTTTTCAAAGAAACGAAGTGAAATGCTCTAGGAATGGGGAATTTCTAGCAATTGCGCTATTTCACAAAAAGATCTTAGAATCTGCTAGAAAATCTGTTCCCAGACTTTCGAAAATTCTTGGGGCGACTTATTTTCTCAAGTTTGTTCCAGTGCAGCAAAAAATTTGTGTGAGATTATCTAGGACCATGACATTTTTGGTAGTTTTGCTATTTCACAAAAAGGTCTTAGAATTTGCCAAAACATCTGTTCCCAGATTTTTGGAAATTTATGTTGCAGCTCTTTTTCGCGGGTTTTTCCAATGCCTACCAGAAATGGCTGAAAACTTTAAATGGCTCCACACAAAGTTCCTTAACTCCGAATTGGGCATGCTACCAGTCATTAAAAAAAATAATTTTGAACCCTTAAGACCACTGAGCTCTCAACTCCTATGCAAGACTCATTCTCTGGGTGAGTTTTTGGAATGGGGTTGCAAATGGTTATAGTCTTTAGGTGATATCCATTTGATGAATATGCTCGGTAAAAATGGGGTGTCTACAATCGCACGGGTTGACTGCTAGTTCTTATGATAATACTTCACCATCGTAATGTCACCTAATGCTCTATTTAGTCGGAAGGATGGAAAAGTGGAAATAAGGAAAGGGGGGAGGGATAGAGTTTTCATCCGAGAAAAAAACCTTTGTTTCTTCCTCTTTGTTTGATTGGAGGGAGAGGATGAAAATAGATGAAAAGGAATAATCACATATTTTACTATTCTACTCTCATAAAGTGAAATGAATAATCATGTTGGAAGAGTATTTTTGTAACTTCAATTAACACTCCATCTTTTCTTCCACTTTCTCCCAAAAGTGGAAAGAAAGATTTTGGTGGACTAGAAAGAAAGATCATCCTTTCACTTTTCCCTTCCCTCCACTCTTCCTTCTTAACCAAACAAATGTAAATGTCTCCTTCCATCCCCTTTTCCTTTCTCTCCTTTCTTCTCTTCCACTTTTCCTCTCTACTAAACAAGAGCTCAAAAATGGCCGAGCATATAGTGGTCTCTTTTATTTTTTATTCTTTTATAATGTTTTGAACTTACTAATATAATTTGCGAAACCACCCAAATGATATGTTGGCTCAATCCCCTTATGTTAGAACATTTCCTTAGACTCGTGCAGACACGCAAAATAGAACAAAATGAATATTATTATTATTATTATTTTTTTTTTGCTAAGATGAATATACCATTTTTATAAAGGACAAAACTTGGCTATTGAATCTTGTATATGAGTTCCTACTGAAAATCGACGTGGGGCATCCTATTATTGTAGTAATGCATATTTTTCCTTTCATTCATGTACGTTTACTCTATATAATAGTCCATTTTGGAAATGCTCATGGAGTACATGCCGCTTGATTCGGTTTATCTCATTAGGCAAATTATAGGGGTTCACCTTTTCAGGGTTATTGAACACAAAATCTTAAAGTTAAACCCAGTAGCCAAAAGAATAGAAGCTTCTCCATTCTCCAACACTTCAACCGGACATAGAAGGGGTCTGTTATTGCCACCCCTTGATTTCATTTGCACCCCTCCCTTGTTTTAGTTTCTCAAGGTTTTATGAAAAAATTAAAAGATTTTTATGAAAATCGATATAAAGTATACTAGAAAACATCATTTTGAATAACTTTGCAAAAGAAATTTTTTTCAAAATATGTTGTTTGAGTTACAGTCTTTAATTTTTTTCATTTTCGGCACCCAAAAAAAAAAAAAAAAAAAACCCACTTAAGTGACAGATTTTGAAAAAAAATAAAATTCTTCAAAGTTCTTCAAAATGATGTTTTCTACCAAACATTGCATTCAGTTTTCATAATAAACTTTATATTTCTCATGAAATTTGAAAAATTAAAATAAATGGGGATGCAGATAAAATGAAGGGATGGCAATAACCAGCCCCGACACAAAAACCTACAAGAAACAAGAAAACTACGTGGGTAATGGAATCTTCGAGGCAGATGTTGGTGTTGATTCAATCCGTTGAGCTTCAAGTAATTCATTAAGGTTCTTGTGAGCATGAGGACGACACATTGGCAGATAGTGGCAAGATGACCTTTATTTGCTTCTCTACTGGGTTCTGCTCTTTAAGGTTCTTGAAGTAAAACTAGCTATAGCATAATACTGAAATTTACACTCTCTAGCATTTCAAGTGACATTATTTTAGTATAACTTTATGTTGTGATCAAGGTTTTGAGACTTTGATGAGTGCCATTGATTTGTTTGAGCTATGTTGGTAATGGGGTGTATGGGGAACTGATGTTAGGGAAGAGTCTTTTTCTGCTTTACACTGTGCCTAAGGTAGGAGACAAACTAGTGGCACTTAGGCCTCGGCATCGGGCCAGGTTGGGCTTTTTTTTTCTCGGGATGGGCCGGGCCTCAGGCTAGGCTTTTCGGGCATCCACTATGCATCGGGCCGGGCCATGAAGGAAAATGTGAAGAGAATGGCTATTGCAACCCCCCATTCTTATCACTCCACCCCCCATCCTTTAGGTTTTTAAGGTTTTATTCAAAATAGAAAAGGTTTTTATGAAAACTGGTTGCGATGTCCACTAGAGAACATCATTTTGAACAACTTTGTAGAAGAAAGTTTTTCCTAAATCTATCGTTTAAATATACTTTTTAGTCATTTATAGCCTTTATTTCATTTTTTGCTAAAAAGTCTACCTAAACGATAGATTTTGGAAAAACTTTCTTTTGCAAAGTTGTTCAAAATGATGTTTTTTAATGGACCAAGCTATCGGTTTTTGCAAAAACCTTTTATATTTTTCATAAAATCTTAAAAACTAAAAAGAAAGGGGTGGGGTTATAAGAATGGGGGGTTGTAATAGCCGTTCCCAAATGTGAAGGTTAGGCCTAGCCCATGGGCTTGGACTTTTTCGGGTTGGGAGCGGCTAATGCAACCCCAAATAGAGTTAAGTTGACCCCGTGTGTTAAGCCCACCCCCCAATACTATATGCCCACCCCCCAAAATGTCCAAAGTACCCTTCCTTCCACTAAACCTAAGCCTCACCCACCCCACTCCCTCCACACACGGGACCATCAGCCACCCCGCTCACCCACGACGACTGGAGAAAGTCACCGGCGGCGACCCCGTTCACCCGCGACGACTGGAGAAAGTCACCGGCGGCGACCCCGTTCACCCGCGACTAGAGAAAGCACGGCGACCCCGCTCACCCGCGACTGGAGAAAGAGAACGGCAGTCCTCCACGGCGACCCCGCTCACCCGCGACTGGTGACTGCACTCACCCGCGACTGGAGAAAATCACCGGCAGTCCTCCACGGCGACCCTGCTCACCCGCGACTGGGGAAAGTCATCGGCAGTCCTCCACGGCGACCCTGCTCACCCGCGACTGGAGAAAGTATGCAAAAATGGCGATTTTTTTTATTGCAGTCGCGCAGGTTCGACTCTGGTAATCCGTAATGTTCGGTTTTACGTGACCAAGCATTATGGTAATGTTCGGTTTTACACAACCAAGCTTTATGGTAATGTTCGGTTTTACACAACCAAGCATAACTATTTAAGGGTATTTGTTTTTGCTTGGTTGTGTAAAACCGAACATTACCATAAAGCTTGGTTGTGTAAAACCGAACATTACCATAATGCTTGGTCACGTAAAACCGAACATTACGGATTACCAGAGTCGAACCTGCGCGACTGCAATAAAAAAAATCGCCATTTTTGCATACTTTGAAGCCAAAATACATACCTCCTTGCTGCCAACACCATTCCAACTGACTTCTTCCTCCTCCATTGCTCATAAAAAACGTAAAAGCCACTACAAATGGGTTATGGATTTTTGTTTAAGGGTTGTTGTGAGAGAGTGAGGGATGAAGATGATATATTGGTTAGGGGTGGTTATGAGAGAGTGAGAGATGAGGATGAGAGTTGCCGGAAGAGCGCCTGAGAATGTTGCCGGACAAAGTTGCCGGACAATGTCGCCGGAGAGGGTGCCGGATAGTGGAACGTGATGGTGAGGGGTTTTGGCGCGCAAATGAGATTTCAGATGAATGAGTGGTGGGGGCTGGCGTGGGGTGGGGTGGGGTGGGTTAACACTGATGCCCCTTTTGGTCATTTCACACCATCATTTTCTCATTAAAAAATTGGGGGGGGTAAACTTAACCTTTCTTGGGGTTGCTTTAGCCGTTCCCTTTCGGGTTTCAGGCCTCGGGCCTAAGCCATATTACCTACTGTCAATTTGTAACCAAAAAAAAAAAAAAAGTAAAAAAATTACTTTTTGGTGACCATCTCCCATCATAATATCAAAACGGAAGACATTTGTAGTCACTTTGTATTAAGTTGATTGTCTATTGTAGTAAGTTAACATATAATTTCTTTTATTGGTATTAATCTAAGAAGTTAACACCAAAAAATAATTTCTCAAAAACTGGAAAATATTCATATTACTACAGTGTAAGGCTTCGGGCTTCAACTAAAGGCCCAAGCTTAGCCCAAGGGTATTCAGGCTCGGCTTGGGCTCAGGCTTTTTTGGGCTCGGGCTGGGCTTTTTTCCTTTGGGCTTCAGGCTGTCCATGGGCTTTGGGCTTTTGATGAGGCCTAGTGGCACTACTTGAATTTACTCAAAATTTTATTTATTTAAGAATTCAGCGTGTCATGCTAATTAATTAAATTTCATTTATTGATAGCATTATTAGTGCACATCAAATAGTGGCATGTTACTAATTGATTGTGTAGCATGTAGGCTTTGTTTCCATACTCGCCATGTAGCCATGTAGTTTCTGTTTTTTCTGTTTTTGATTATTATTATTATTATTATTAGGGTAAAATGCAAAAAACCCCCTTCTATTGTTACCTCCTTTGCTGGATACCCCCTTCTAAAAAAAAAAACTCTACAAAAAAGCCCTTATATTGTGCCAGGGGGTACGCCATTAACGGAGATGTTAAATGACCATTATACCCTTGTATGGAAAAATATTAAAATATTAGTTTTTGATATTTTTAAAGACAAATGATAAGCAGGACGAGACATTGTAAACCAAGGGTGGGCCGACTCGTCCAAATTGACAAAGGTACCCTTAACATAATATACGGAGAATCCACCTCCTCCATTGGCAAAAACCTCTCCCTCTCTCTACTTTATCTCCCCACAAATCTTTTCTCTTAATAAGATGAGATACAACAAAGGGGAAATTATCGATTGATTCCCTTTTCTAGAAATCTCTTCTCTCTTCTTTTTCTTTTTCTTTTTCTTTGGGTGCAAATCTCTTCTCATCTACCCACCGTCAAATACCCACATTAATTCCCAATGCCTTCGACGCTCCGACGACTGCAACTCTCTCTCTACCCTCCTCGTTGTTTTCTCGTCACACAACAGCGGCCCCTGATGAAGAGGAGTCATCACACAACTCCCAAGTGAAGATCTATGATGGTGTTCAACCAAGATTTGTGATTTGGGGGTGTAATCGGTTTGTGGTCGTGGGCTTGACGGTAATGGGTGAAGATTTTGAATTTTTTATGGTGCGATTCTCATGGTTGACGAAGATTGCAATGGGTTTGATTCGAACTTGTTGTGTGAAGTTAGGGCTTGTTTGGTCTACAATGGAGGCTTAACAAGATGGTCTCATAAGGTTCCTATGTGGTCTTTTGCTTGTTCTCTTTTTTTTCTTTTTTTCCTTTTTCTTTTTTTGCTTGTATCTATGTGGATTTTTTAAGATAATTATCTCCAAACTCTAGATAATTATCTTGAGTTTGGGATGTCTATTTTTCCTACTTGTATCTACGTGGATTTTTTAAGATAATTATCTCCAAATTCTAGATAATTATCTTGAGTTTGGGGGTTTTTTTTTTTTTTTGAAAATCCAAGATAACTATGAATTCAAGATAAAAATATAGTGACAGAGTTGTTTTTTTTCTTCTTTTTTTTTTTTTTTTTTGATGATTTTATCTTGATCTTTTTCTCTGATTTTTATCAAAAATTATTTTCTGTTTGGATCAAGTTTGTTTGATTTTTCAAACTCAAAGATCAATGCTTCCTTTTTATATTGAGCGGGATTCTCGTTGCATGATTTTGATCTTGTTTGTTAGTTGGTAATTTGTTACAAATAGGAAAGTGGTTTTTTTTGTCTTTTTAGAATGGGTGCCGGGGATTCACTCAGTGGCCTTTTTTTGCATTAACGAATCAGAAGCTGACACATCAGTCGTCACACTAATTCGACTCCTATGCGTCGGCACATGTATCATTTAAATGGTTTTTTAAAAATATAGAAAAAAAATACGGAAAAAGAAAAAAAAAAATTAAGAAAAGAAAAGAAAGAAAGGTCGCCGGCGATGGAGATTTTCTGGCTACTGTCGCCGGTTAATATCTCGGTCTGTGAATCCCGACGAGATCATCGCCCATGGCACACCCTTCTTGTCGTTGACCCTTCCTTCCCCATCCACTGTGCACCCTTCTTTCTTACCGTCACCGCTGGCAAGATTTCATCACCGACGAAGACAAACTCCATATTTTCCGGCGACGAGCATCAAATCCAGCGAAGGGTCGATACCCTCCATTCCCAATCAAACCAGCAATGGATCGCGATGGAGAAGCTCCACTTTTCCGACGACAAGCTCCCAATCAACGACGCATCTCCATTTTTTCCGATGACAAGCTCCACCTCACGCATCTCCATTTTTTCCGACGATGAAGGTTCGATTGATTGGCTGCTGTCTTTTATGGACAGATTATACCTCTTTCCGTTGGGAGGCAGCAGAAACGAGATCCAGATCCAGATCCAGATCGCTCTTATCTCCGGTGGAAGCCTCCATCGCATCCGGCTGCTACGTATGCCGTCGCCGGCATCCCCAACCTCCATACGGCGAATCCAGATCCAGCACTCAATACCATCTGAACCAAACCCAGCTAGCAATCGCCCCGCGAAGACGGACGTTCAAAAGCCTTCTCGAGATTCTCAATCGCTCGGGGAGGAATAGTGAGGGCAGGGACCTTTTCTCGAAAAAACCATGGATCCTGTGCCCAGAAAGTGCATCTCTTTCTCTGCCATTCCCACCGTCTTGATAGTTATACTGAATGATGCATCACATTTCACTTTCCTGAGGGACATCAAAAGTGTGATCTATTCCTATACTCCGCCGCCCTCCCCGACAACAAGAAAGAGTCCTTCTACCCCAGCACAAGGGTTCACCGCATTCTGGCCTGAGCCGGAGGCGAAGCCGGCTGCCGAGCCTCCATGTTTCACCAGTGAAGGAGTGAACCAAATTAAGGGCAAAAATGTAATTTCATTGGGGCAAAGGGCATTTTTGTCTTAAAATAAAAAAACAACATCACGTGTGTGTCACGTGATGATATTCCGTTACTTTTCTTAACAGTAAATGGACGGTAAGGGGTAAATTGTCAATCCTAAACAATATGAGGGGTTTTTTGTTAGGTTTTTTTTTAGAGGGGGTATCTTGCAAAATGGGTAACAATAGAGGAGGGTTTTTTGCATTTTACCTTTATTATTATTAATGTGTTCTCAATTTTTAAATTTTGGTTTAAGGAAATCTTTCTCAAAATACCTAGGAGAAGATTTAAAAAAGTCTTTGTGCCGAAGGTGTGAGATGTTTAATACAAAATTTCTGTTGCAGTTGCTAGATCATCAAAAGTCATCGCAAAGGGTTGGCAAATCTAGTTAGACTCAGAAAAGTTGAACCCAAGAAGGCAAAACTAGACCTAAATCTAGTTATTTGCTTATTTTGCTTATTCCTTTCCTATTTTATTGTTTTCCTAGGTATAGTATAATTTGTTATTTCCTTTTCCTAGTTAGTTTAACTTATTCTAGTAGAATTATGATTTCTTATTTCATAACTTTAGTTCTTTATAAATATAGGCTTGTAGCTTATGGGCAATTAAACTTTTGATTAATAAAGAACTTCTTTTCTGAGATTTTATTCTCTATGCTTGTGGATTCGAGTGTGTTACCCAATTGCTCATGGATTCGAGTGATTTCTAAGAAGAAGGAGGTGCCCTTTTCTTGATTATGCTTTCTACTACATCAGTTGGTATCAAAGCATGTTTCATCTTGATTAGATGGCGAATGCATGCAACGGTTGCAACATACTTAACAACGATGATATTGAGGAGTTTCTAAAAATGGGTGAATTTAGAACCTTTCAACATGAGACCGAACAATTTGAATGTAGGACCAAGCAAGCATTGCAGTAAATTAATACAAGCAACTCTTGCTAGTTTAACGATGAAGACTAATAGTCTATGTGAAGAAGATAGGGTTTGCGCCGATGATGGGGCTCACGGTCATCCTATTGGTAGACACGTTCGGAAATTTAAAGAATTTAGAGATATTCCTAATTTCAATGCATTTTCGAACGAAAACTGTTATTGGTTATATGATTTTGACGGATTTTTCGATTTTGTGGAGATTTCGGATGAGGAAAAGGTGAAAGCTACAATGTTCAAGCTTAGATTTTGTGCTACAAAGTGGTGGGATCAATATCAATTTTCGAGAACTCAACAAGGTAAATCTCCTATTCGCTCATGGCCTAAAATGAGAAGAATGATAATATCTAAATTTTTATTTTATGATTATAAAGAATTTGATATGGATCAAGATTATGGACGTAGTAATTATAGTGTGAGAGATTATACTAAGAAATTTCACATTTAAAAACCAAAAAAAGATATATATTTGAAACCTGTAGATGTGGAATGCAAAATTGATGTGAAGGATGAATATTTTGAAAATCAAAAGAATACTCAACCAATAGCTTGCAAAGAACCTAAACTTGCAAGAGAAGAAGCTCTACATCATGATGATCAGCAAGAGGAATATATTTGTGACTGTAGAGAATGCACTGATACAAGGGGTGCTTGTGATTTAGATATTAAAAATAATTTTTCACAAGAGGTTTACGCAAATTTTGAAGACCTAAAGCCAAAAGCTGATTTGGTGGTTCATGAAGAGCGAAGTTCTATAGTAGTTGAGCCAATTACCATAGACCAACCTTCTCAAGTGGAGGGGCAATCTATTCTAATCATGAAAAATTCAGATGCAGAATTCATGGTGGAAGACTGGAAGTAAAGGCCATACAAAATATGGAGGTCAAAGTTCCAGTGGAGGAAAAGAAATTTGAACTTGAGGAGCTTAACAATAAGGATTTACGACTTAATGTTGAGTTGCCACATTTTGATTTGATTGGAGTGGAGCAATACAATTTTATTATAAGTCCTTGTTTGATCGACCTCGTCAATCAACTGAAGGGTATAGAGGGAATGGTTTGAGTCAAAAATATTTTGAAACATGAATTTTAAAGAAGGATGACACATTTGAAGTATTCAAAATATTTGTTTTTGTGGCATGGAAGAGTTCCAGCTCATGGAAAAAACACAAGGGCGAGTTCTTCTCAAGTGGAGGGGACTGATGTAGGACAAGTCACCCCGACTTGTTGGATAAAGGTTGTTGCTGGATCATCAAAAGTCATCGCAAAGGCTAAGCAAATCTAGTTAACATGTGGCAAATCTAGTTAGACTTAGAAAAGTCGCACCCAAGATAACTGGATTTGCTTATTTTGCTTATTCCTTTCCTGTTTTACCCACCGTTCTACACGGTTGGAATTTTGTGGTTTTTTTTTTCTTTTTGTGTTTGTTGTACTGTAGACTACAATGGCACAGAGGAGAGTGAGTCAGTCGGGTTATCAGCTAGGGTTTCATTTGAGAGAATTTTGTCCTCCTTAAACCAACCAAATTAAGGTTTTAAAGACCCGACTAGTCCCAGTCTCAAGTAAGGCTACCGCAACCTAGAGTGGCTTTTAATTAGTAATCTCCAAATTGGCTTCCCCGACATTGCTGACATGTTAGTGGGGATGCAGGTGGGATTAATGGTTCGCAAAATCTGCTGGGTACGGGAATGCAAACGCAATAAATCCCATCCCAAAGCATTGACCACATCAGAAACCATGAGGTTCGCATCTTTTGGATAGGGTGTGTTATTTTATATATCTGCTCTACTAATAAGAGAACAAAAATGACTTAACCGGCACTGAGATACAAATATATTAAAATTGACCTGGGTAAAGTATCGAAACTGTTTACCATCTCGCCTGGCAGGCTGAAGGGTATCCATGAAAATCCCATCACACTTTCAAGCACACTGGCTATGGGTCCATGGAGCATGAATGAATCTATGAAACTCGATCAATCAATCCCCAATCTTCATCAATGGGTCATTTGTCATTGAACAAATCAGAATATGAAGATTGATCAATCAATCCCCAATCTATGTATTTCCATTTCAGCATTGTCCATTACAATAGTGAGAAAAACTTATATGTAACTGTGACGTGCTATCACAGTTACGCAGAATACAAACTGTATCAGACAACCACTGGATGGTCGCAAAGGTTGCAGAGAGAAAACCAACAAGATGAAGCCAAAAGTGACTCAAGGGATACTCAGAAATGGGTAACTCTAACAAAGGATCAGAACCTGCAAGCCAACCACGTACGAACAACTGTCTTACAACCTCGCTACATTATTAGTAAAGAGAGAGCATCGCGTCACAAAGATTACTTTTTTTCCAATCTTGAAATATAATTGTCATACGACTTCCTTGCACGCTCAAGATCGTCAAGCTCAGTATAAAAATCAGTGATGGCCCCATACGCCCGTCTTCCCAAAGTCCTCATTTCCTCGCTCAGATATTTCCAGGACCATTGAATGGTATTTAATGGAGTCCCCATACTTACCCTGCCTTTGCAGAGTGTCAACCTCGCAGAATTCATATTATGATTAAAGTAAGTGTTCTAAAACATTATTAAAAACCATCAGAGATAAATTCCTAGCAAGATATGAAAATCCTCCAAGCCAGCATGATTTTTGAGATTAGAAGCAAAAAGCAAATGGGAAATCCAGCAGACCATTGAGAGTGCCTACTTGAAGTGGTTATTTAGCTCAAGTTGAATGGGTGGAAGAAAAGAAAGGCTCACAAAAATTTATATAGATCCAATATGAAGAGATTTGAATCTCATATTTTGATCGAATACTCCGCTCTCAACAGAGAGGAATCAAAACTGACTGAATGTTGACAGATCCGACAAGCCATGCTTAGAGTTTTGCATTATAATCAACTTACTAGTCAAACCATGGGTCACCGCTGCTCCCTCAATGCATAAAAGATTATACTTGTTTTTATGCTTGAAATATGGGCAAATCTCAATGAAAGACAACACTTGTATAGTAGAAATGAGTCTACATTTTACGACTTCCATTAAGACCGAGGATCCAGGCACTTTTGAAAATTGCATACTATAGCATATCCTCATTTTTTATTAATTGCTTGATTTTCTAAAAACATCACTGACTACTTGATTTGGTGGTTGATTTTGTAAAAACCACGCTGACTGACATAGACAAGATGCAAATCATGGACATAGGGAAAGAACATAAATACTCTTGCAGCCTCCTCCTCAATAGGATCCTTTAGATTTTGAGCTAGCTCAAGAGCCTTCTCAAACTCCACAAATGCCTTCTCCAGATCTTGATTCCTCAGAAAATTCTTCTCAAATTTTAAATGAGAAATTAACTCATGCACTCATTGATCAACAATTGCTTCCTTCTCTGGTATTCTACTACCAACAGAAGCATAACTCAAACTGGGGGCATAGGACTCAATCTTAGCTTGCCTTCTTAGAGCTGTAATGATCCGGCACAGCTGTTCATTCAATCGTTCCAAGTCCCCTCTCCTCTTTCGTGCAAAAAACCCTGTAGCGCACACACTGAATTATCAGGGAAAGAAAAATTCGGAGGTCACATCACAAGTTCATTACAACTCTTTTGTCCAAGTGGGGGAGAAAAATGTCATAAAAAAAGGTACATCATGGACTGCAGGCATAGAAGGACTAGGAAACTTATTTTCCGTTAATTTATACACCCATTCCCTATCTTAAAATTCTGACATGGGGTAAGTAAAAATAATACTTCCAGAAGCTATATTCTATGCTCTAAGATAAAATTGGAGTTATCAACTCAAATGCTGAATCTGATGACTACTGGGCTTTGAGATATTAGTTCATGCCATGCAAATTGGGCATTTATGAGGTAGCTAGTTCTCAGGCCTCATACCTGAACCTTACGTCTGGGGTCATAAAGCCCGCTATTTTGGATATTTAAGACATGGCATTTCTTGAGACTTACTCATCAGGGGCACATTAAAATATAATAAATGCATTAAATAAACAGGTAAAATGGGAAAAAGATTGATCACCCTTACATTATAACTCATTATATTCCAAGTTCATTTGAAAGACTTCAGGGTATTAGAATGGTAAGGAACAGAATTGAAAGTGACCATGTTGACTACACCTTACCTCCAACATTAAGGGCACGTTGCTAACAGGATTGTCAGCCTTTCCTGTTTCTGCCAAAGCTTCAAAAGCTGTAGTCAACATTAACACATAAGGGACAAGAAGCACCATTGCTGGGAGTCTGAATTGGACCATTACTGACCAAAAAGATAGTTGTCGATTAGACAGCAGAAGTGGGCTTGAAACGTCATAATGGATTGAAACTAAAACAAAATAACTAATTTGAAGCACATGTCAATTGGTGACGTGTTGCACATTTATGTGTCTTGATATTCAAACATTTCAAAGATTTCAAGCTTACGGCGTGCATTTTAAAACATTGATATAGATTTCTAAACCTAAAACAAAGCCAAAGTAACTTTCTAATTCCAGCTTTTATGATTTGAAAACATGAAACTGTATGCAACATATTCCTATGTTAAAATGGATGCACATGAGCAGACAAAATGGTGTTGTCTACTGCAGATTCTTTACCTATAAATTAAAGGAAAGCAACATTAGTAATCATTCTTAATTTAGTATTCATCTACTAGGAAGTTAGTAGTCATTTGTATTGATATGTAATTATTTGCCCGTAGCTACAATAATCTGCTTCATACATGTCTAAACAACTTCAATTGCAGCACCTTTATAAAAGGAAAATCCTTCAAAGCCCACATTTAAGCCCTAGCTCCTATTGTTTGCAACCCATATATATATATTGGGGAGGGATCAACTTACACCTGGTGTAAGACTTTTTACTCTTACATCTCTCAATATCTTCTTTTTATAAGAATCATATTTTGCTAAACCCACCGTTGGATTAGATAATCCTCTCAAGCATGTCATGCATGGCAAATATCAAGTTAATCGGATATTGGGAAGCATTTGATCCGTAACATTTCATTTATTTTATAAATAAAACTATAATTTTGGACACTTTATGGATGACATAGTTCTTAATCTCTAATTAACTTGAAATTTGACATGCATTACGAGTATGAGTGGAGTGTCTAATCCAACGGTTGGATTGGCAAAATAAAATTCCTAACAAAAATATATTGAAGGGTGTAAGACTAATTCTTAAACCAGGTGTCAACACATCTATGAAATTCCGATAATACTAATACTCAACCCAGAGGGAAGGGGTGAATGGGTCTCCAAAACTTATTAATTATTGTATTATCCAAATCAATTTTCAACTTCAGTTAACCAAATTGCATGCTATGTATCATAGAGATATATCATGACATGGTGAGTTTGATTAATATACTCAATTAAATATATCAAGGATATATTTTGATCAAGCAAGTTAACAAGTCTCAAATCAAAGAATCAATCACGCAAGATACATAGGCAATTTTTATGTGGAAAACCCGATAAGGTAAAAACTATAGGACCCGTCTAGTTTGAGCAATCCACTATGAGCAATCAAAGAATACAAGATTTACCTGACATATGGGCAGACCAATGTGATGCTATTTGAGTCTTACTTCGTGCAACATTTCAAGTCTTCGATTAATAGCTTCCGCTGTTTGTGCACTCACATTGAACTCCACGACGCTACCATCTTCGGAATCCACCAAAGACTCACAACCGGATCTAATAACTCAGATTCCCTCACACAAATGGTATTGAAGGTTAATGGTTGTGGTTTAATGATCTCTAGTGCATAAACATGTAAATCTCCCACAAAGGTTGCCTAGAGTTTAGTAGAAAGCTTTCACAATGATCTAGGGTAATAGGGTAGGCTTTCTTAGGGCCCGTTTGGAGAACCTTCTACTTCTTGTTTTTTACTTTAAAAGTAAAGAAATGAAAATTTTGGATAATTTTTTATAGTGCAAAAATTTTATAGTTACTTTTAAAAGTTGAGGTAGCAGGAAGTAGAAGTTTACTTACTACCTCAACTTTTAAAAGTAACTTCCAAAATTTTTCACAATCAAAACTTTCATTTTTAAAAGTAAAAAAAAAGGAAATAGAAGTTTATCCAAATGTGCCCTTAGGGTTTGATGCTTAGGATATTGCTTATATAGGTTCTCAAGTAAACCCCACAAATTATTTTTTTCAATTTTTTTTTTTTTTTTTAATGAAAGAGCTATAAGCATCAAAGAGTAACTCACCCTATGTTTGGTATGAGGGATTTGTGGGAGGATGGAGAGGGGAGGGAAAAGTGGAAGGAAAGGGGTTAAGGGGTGTGTTTGGTAGAAGGGAAAGGGAGAAGGAAGGAAAGGGGAGGGGGGAGAGTGAATCCCCCCAAATCACTTTTTCTCATCCCTCCAATTTTGTGGGGAAAGGTGGAGGGAAAGAATAGTTTTTGTTAAAATAACCATATTACCCTCACATTTTCATAACATTTTTCACATATGAGGTTAGAAAAGTAAAATCATACTTTTTAATATCTATCCATCCATTCTACCAAATACAAAGGAAGGAAAAGAGGAAAGAAGAAAACTATCATTCCATTCATCCTACCAAAACACACAGGAAGGAAAAAGGGCTTCCCTTCCCTAGGGATGGAAAGTCTATCCTTCCTACCTTTCCTTCCTCCCACTTTTCCATCCTCCCTACCAAACATAACATCAGAATCCCAACTAGGTTGCCATCGGCACTCCCAATCATGTGCTCAATAACTCAAATATTATTAGTGTTAATAGTATTAGTAGGGGTATTTATGTACTTTCTCAGAAGATTATAATACATAAGTGGCTGGTCACCCTATTCTAGGGTGTACAGTCTTTTCTCTCTTCCCTAATTTCTCTCTTCTTATAATTCTACAACACGATCATGGTATCCATAACACCTCTTGTGGGTATACACCCTAGCAGAATGGAGTTGCTAAACGTAAGAACAAACATCTTCTTGAAGTTGCTTGCACTCTTATGATTCATATGCATGTTCCTAAAATCTTTTGGGGAGATGCTGTTTTGACTGCATGTTATCTTATTAGTCGTATACCATCTTCTATTCTTCATGGTGGTATCCCACATTTTGTCTTGTATCATTGTTTTATTTATTGGTCTTTGGCTGTGTTTGTTTTGCTCATATTCTCTCTCTAGGGCATGATAAGTTAGATCCTCATGCAATTAAATGTGTGTTTGTTGGCTATTCTAGGACTCAAAAAGGTTATAAATGTTAGAACCCGCATTCTCGTCGGTATCTTGTTAGTGCTTTTGAAGGTAGATCGTTCTTTTCAATCTCCGACATGTCTTTAAGTCTTGATGTTATCGAGTCGTTCTCTATTTCATTACCAGTTCCCCCATTACTATTCCCTCTAGTGTACCTATGTTTGAGTCTACTGTCCAAGCCCTTGCAGGTGTACCATCGTCGCAATCAGACTGCTAGAAATGAGGATCCTCCAACTCTACCACCACCTTCATCTGCTTCACCTGTGGTTCTTGCTCATCCAGTGTACCATCTCATTCTGACCTTCCCATTGCTTTACGCAAAGGTATTCGTACATGCACTCAACACCCTATTGAGAAAGTTGTTTCTTTTTCTCATTTCTCTCCTAACTATCGTGTGTTTGCTAGTAAGTTATCTTCTGTTTTTATTCCTCGCTCACACACTCGTGCATTGACCTCTCCTAGTTGGAAGCATGCTGTGGATGAAGATATGTCTGCATTACATCATAATGGTACATGGGAGTTAACTAACTTGCTTCTCAAGAAACATGTTGTGGGCTGTAGATGGGTCTATGTGGTTAAATATCATCCGGATGGTACTGTTGGCGTTTGAAAGCTCGATTAGTTGCTAAAGGGTACACTCAAACATTTGGTGTCGATTACTTTAAGAAATTCTCACCTGTGGCTCGCCTTGCTTCTGTTCGTGTATTATTAACAGTTGCAGTTGTAAAGGGTTGGCCGCTTTATCAACTTGACATAAAAAATGCATTTCTTCATAGTGATCTTCAGGAAGAGGTGTATATGAAGCAACCTTCGAGGTATGTTGCTCAAGGTGAGTCACATAAGGTATGCAAGTTGAAGAAAGCAATTTATGGACTTAAGCAGTCCCTAAGGGCATGGTTTGACACATTTAGTCAAGTAGCTGGTAAATATGAGTTGAAGTGTGTTGTGTCTGATCATTCGGTGTTTGTAAAACACAGTGTGCACAGGGTAGTATCATTCTTGCAGTTTATGTTGATGACATAGTGACTACTGGCAGTGATTCTGAGGGTATCCAATCTTTGAAATATCACCTGAGTAAGGATTTTCATATGAAAAACTTGGGACAACACCGTTATTTCTTGGGTATTGGAGTGGCTAGATCCAAGGAGGGAATCTCATTGTCCCAAAGGAAATATGTACTTGATCTTTTGAATGAGACTGGAATGATGGGAACTAGACCTGTAGATACTCCTATGGATTCCAATATTCAATTTAGTAGAGATGATGGTGAATCATTTGACTGTAACATGCCCAGATATTACCTTTGCTATGGGAGTGATGAGTCAATTTATGTAGGATCCTAAACAACACCATTGGGAAGCTGTGCAGAATCTTGCGATATTTGAAAAGTGCTCCTGGAAAAGGTTTATTTTTGAGGCCCTCACATAATTTGGAGATAGTTGGTTTTTCATATGCTAGTTGGGCAGGAGATCAATTAGATAGGAGGTCAATGTCAAGCTACTATACCTTTGTGGGTGGCAATCTTGTTACATAGAAGAGTAAAAAGCAAACTGTGGTGGCCAGATCTAGTGCAGAAGCTGAATATAGAGCCATGGCTCATATCGCGTGGGAGATGTTATGGGTAAAATCTCTTTTGGGAGAGATGGGTTTTTCAAATGATGAGCCTATCACCATGTCTTGTGATAATCAAGCAGATATGTATATTGCCAGTAATCCAATGTTTCATGAAAGAACCAAACACATTGAAGTTGATTGTCATTTTGTTCGAGACTTGGTAATGCAAAAGAAGGTTGTAATGTCCTATGTAAGGTCAAGTGCTCAACTAGGAGATCTATTTACTAAAGCTATGGGTAAAGGACTGTTTTATGATTTTTGTAACAAGCTGGGCATGATAGATATCTATGCTCCAGCTTGAGGGGGAGTGTTAGGAGTATCAGTAGGGGTATTTATGTACTTTCTCAGAAGATTATAATATACAAGTGGCTGGTCACCCTATTCTAGGGTGTACAGTCTTTTCTCTCTTCCCTAATTTCTCTCTTCTTATAATTCTACAACACGATCAATTAGATCAAAAGAATAAAAAGTACATGAAAAAAGAAATAGAAGATAAAACTGGTTATGGTGACTTATAAGTGTCACAAGTTGTATCAAAAAGGAAACTGAATCGAAATAGGAAACTTTAGAATCAGCGATGTTCGATTGATCAAACAAAAAGGTTTGATCAATTGAACCCAGAGAATCTATTTTAAATTGGCAGCCAAGTCCCACTCGACCCAACAATATTCCCCAATCTATTGAAGGTGATAAGAACCTACTTCCACTTTCTAAGCAACAGTCAATCGATTGAAGAAATGTGCCCTACCAATCGAACATAGGCAAAATCTAGGTCACATCTAATCAATGGAACAAAATGTTAAATCATTCGAAGGTGTCTAGATTATAATGTCAAGTCCAGTATGCACCTCTTATCAATTTCCAATCAATCCTAATGGCAATGAGAGGTCAAATAGTATCCACTTCTGGTATTTTTGGGCTCTATGTCACTTACCTTCCCTAATGTGTGAGAATAAGCTCACCAATGAATCTTCACTTGATATAACTCGAGCATTTCTATCTTCACACGAACATAGAAGCTTCAGGTCCCCTCAATTTTCAAGCCAACTGGGGCCATACTAATCAAAGCATCATATTACATTTCATTCATTGATTCAGTTACTAAAGAAAAATAACTTAAAAGGTCCACTGACCCAAAGCAGTTGGAATGTAAAGTTTTGGAAAACTAAATAGTTTTAATACCATTATTAAGGGGATTTGAACTCGATGTGGTTTACACGTGAAGACGGAGATTGTTGAACTTCACATGTGGGTTTGCCCCATATTGGAAGAAAAAAAGTGGCTTAATATATATGTAATGGGTTCACCACCAATGGGCTTAAGTCTTTTATGTGGGTTTGTGTTTTAGACATATATTGGGCTTGTTATCTTAGATTATCGACTCTCCTACCTTTCCAATAATTGCAAACCAAATTTTGTAGCAATTTTCTATAAACGCAGGAGTGTGCAGTCTTCTTGTAGTACAACTTTTTTAAGGTAGAGAATATGGAGGGCGAAGGAACATCAACAAACCAAAATACTGATCAACCGACTCAGACAGAGACTACTATCCAATACAACTTCAAGAATATTAATGCAACGGGTGAATCGCATTTTATATTCTACTCCATCTAGAGCCACATCTATTGAAAATTCTCTCTTTTGTTTTTCTGTGTCTTTCTTATATTTTATTTTAACAATTGATAGAAACTAGTCTTATCCCTATCCACATTCCCCCTTAATATCAACCAATAGGTATCAATGCTTCTCGATAAGCTTGAAACCAAGATCACTTACTTAACAAACGAGGTAAATGCCAATTGGCTAAAATACCATTGGCCATCTACTGATAATTCATATGTGACCAAGTCTACCCTTTTCGCCTCGACTTATGTTATTTTTAGCCTTACCAACTATTGCAATTGTTAGTCTGCTATCCTCAGGAACCATCTCAGCCCACTTTCAATCACCTTGTCCTCAATCAGTGCTAACTCTTCATTATTGAAATTTGAAAATGTATCACTTTTAATTCTATCCTTTCGTCACATCCTACATGGTTAATTCCCTTGAATCTTGCACCTTTTATTTCCCCACTGTACAGCAACCCAAGGCCAAGAAACTGAGGATATTATGGACTCGATAACAGGGCAGGTTGTTCTTATTAATGCCATAAGCTATCAAATAGTGACCAATGCTCAACCACAATTCTCATTTGATAATATAATAAATTGAGTTTTTCAATATCAAGAAAGAGAAGTAAATCAGAAACCAACATGCATCATAGCAAGATCATTGCTAAAATAACAGCTTAGGAAAGCACATGTTGAACTTAGCCAGCTATTAACGTCTAAACCAAATTACATTAGTTTTCTCCCAAATCCATGTTATGCTAATACAAAATCCACATAAATAATACCAAGAAAGCCCCTGAGAAAATATTAAATTGATTAAGAGTAGAACTACCGATAAAAAATGATAAACAGAACCACAATCCTATTGCAACAACAGTAGTTGATGAGATGAAGTATGGCAGGAGTACTTGGCCGTAAATTACATAAGGTATCGCAACAACCTTCCTAGTACTGCATCAACTTTTTTTTTTTTTTTCTGTTGCAATAAAAAATCTGTGACTTTTTTTAAGTAACTATTGCAACAACGTAGATATAAATATATAATCAGTGCAATAGTTCATTTATTAACTTCCAGCACTTTGAATTCTAAATGGCAGGACACTCCACTCGCACTGGGAATAAATTATCTGTCACAAAATTTCAACAGCATAAGAGGGAGAGAGAGATGGAGATTTTTTATGTAACTAAGCTCAAAAGAATCAATAGAAAGGCAGAAAGTGAACTGAATCTTGAAGATGGTATGCGCATAATTTTTTAATAGCAATTAACAAATTGTATATGTACCTCCCTTCCATTTATAAAAAAGAATGGAATGTGCTTAATCTTATACCATTCCACCCTGCCAGTCTGCCAGTGTGCTGAATTCTAGCTGTAAATTGTGGCAGCACATCGGTTACTTTCAGTTTTGTGATATGCTGCAATCCATCTGGAATCATCTTCAATCGAATCAAGCCTCCAAGAACTTCGCATTACACCTTCTTCCACCTTCCAAGTTTCAAGTTCCTCAAGCCGATGGAGTGTCAAAACTTGAAGCTGTTGAAATCCTCCAGAAGAGAAAACCATTTTTTTCCCTACATAAGAGACCCATACCAATGTGAGAGTCCTCAAATTTTGCAGCTTCTCTAGTGTTAGCCTGTTAGGAAGGTATCTTTCTCTAGTCTACCGCTAGTCAAGTGGAGCTTAGTGAGATATGGTGGAAATTCATGGAGATCTAAAGGCTTGTCCGGGAATCTTCCATCCAGATACAGCTTAGAAAGACGCTTGTTATTTGAGAATCGCATCATTGTTGGTAAGCTTTTCCCTTCCCCAGCTGACGCCTCCTGTTTCAACACTTCAAGTCTACCCAATTTGACAAGCCAGTTGAACAAAAATTCTCCTTGTGAAGCTAAATCACCAGAAACCTTCAACTCCTTAAGATTCACAGAATTATTCATCCCACCTTTTACTGCGGTTTCTGCATCTATAAATAGCCCACAAAGCACTCAGAGGTTTTTTAGACTGAAAGAGCTGTTGTGGTGACTTACTGACGGATGCATGATTTTACTATCCTTTTTCCCATTCATTAACAGATGCCGCAACTGTTGAAGTTTCCAAATTGAGTGATCAGAAACAGTAATATGCGAATAGTTACGATCCTAATGTCCCACATTGGTTAAATATATATATATTTGCTCTTGGGCACCCTCCCCTTGCAAACCGGTTTTCAGGAGTGAGTTCTACCTAGGGATTCGTATCATTTAGTATCAGAGTTAGCCACCAAGTATGGGATCGGACCCAGTATGGGCTGCAGCTCTCTGCGGTCGATTGCCATGGAAGGTGCAGCATGCCAACGGATTTTAACTATAGCCGTCCATGTAGATTCTATGTTATCACCAATATGAAAGAAATTAGCCATCTTTGCTTTCGACAATGCAAGGTCTCAAAGAAGATCATGCATACGACATGTTTTGGTATCAAATCAGACTCCGATTCCGCGCATCGCACAAGCAAATCTCTGATTTTCAGTTGCATCCTACCATCTCCATCACTTCAAGCACCCAAGCACCATCACCTTGGATTCGCTAGATCCAAGCCAGAAAGCATTGCAAAGCCCACTGCAATCAGCCCAATTACAACCCAACACCATCAGTCAAAATCGCATCCTTGCCAAGCCAACCTTCATCCATCATAGCCCGTTGTAGTCAAACCTACAATGCACAGCCACCTTCACCATGGCAAAACCAACCCCCACCATCGTCCCTCTCTGCCAAACTTCCCATCAAACACTAACCTAGTCGTTCACCTCAACAGGTTGGAAAAAAAAAAAAAATCGCAAACAGTCAGACCCATCAGCCATCATCAACCGCTCATACTCGCCAGTTTCATTCCTGGGATCATTAATGTCGCAGTAAACGCATTGCAACAGCTACGTAATTCTGTTAATTGGTCCCCAATAGAGATTCCACTCTTTGTTGGCATGTCCATATTAAAGAATGCAACTTTTTCTATCACTTACATAATGGTTGATGGTTGGGTTAGAATTGCTGCAGAGATGAATCCATTGGTTATGTTCCATCTAAAAGATGCATTTCTGGCTGTGACAGTCCAAGATAAGGAGTAGACAATGGATCCCATTGCTTGGAATTTTCATCATTTGAACCACAAATGCAATTTTATTTCTTGATGGGACTTGTATATTTTCTTCTTCCTTTCATGGTCTTCTTTGCTTTTGCGTATATGGCTTTTCGTCATCAAATTATCAATTAGTACAACCAAAAGTATGAGAGCGGGGCAATATTCTGGCCATATGTGCAATGTGCAATGGTGTTAATTAAATGCCGATGCAGATCCAGCTAGAATGCTGCCCCACTCTCATATTTTTGGTTGTACACATTGATAATCTTATGATGGAAAGCCACATGCAAAAACAAAGAAGACCAAAATGAAAAGAGGAAGAATTGAAATACACAAGTCCTATAAAGAAATAAAATTATATCTGATGTTCAAATGAAGAAAAGTCTAAGCAACTGGGATCCATTGCCTACTCCTCCTTATGTCGGTCTATCAAACCCAGAAATGCAACTTTAGGTTGAACATAATCAATGGATCCAATTTGGGGATCTCTACAGCAATTCGAACCTAATCATTAACCATTATGTAAGTAATAAAGAAAGTTGCATTTTTAAATTTGGACATGCCAACAAACTGTGAAATCTCTATTGGGGACCAATTATCGGAATTATGCAGTTGTTGCAATGCGTCTAAAGCAACATTAATGAACCCAAGAATGAAAATGGCAAGTATGAACAGATGAAACTTCTCGCCGGATTTGCTTTCTAAAGATGAGAATGATGAGAAGCCTTATATTTTGGGCATGATCATCAGAATTTTGGGAAGAAGAGCTAAGAATATCTTCAACACAATGACTAGAAGAAAACCTTGAATGAAAATCTTGACAACTTTCATTTCCATGTGTGGCTTCATAAATGAAAAGCCTTCAATCACTTCAATGTCAACAAAAGACTAAAAAAATGCAATTGGGATCACAGAGAATAATATAACGACATGATATTTCATGTGTAAATTTTTAGTTGTGTACTTTGATGATATCCTCATTTACAATTAATCTAAGGAGCAACATTTGAACCACCTTACACAAGTCTGTAATGCTCTTCGATAAGCAAGTTTGTATGTTAACCTTAAGAAATGTTCCTTTTTCACTGATAGTGTCAATTTCTTAAGGTTAATAGTTTCATCTGAAGGAGTATCTATTGATCCATAGAAGATTAAAACGATAGTAGAATGATCTGATCCCAAAAACATCCATGAGATTTGCAACCCAAGAAACACGGATACGGATACAGATACGGGATTCGAAACAATACGGATACGCCGATTCGGCATTTCTGAAAAAATGTAGGATACGATACGGGGGGAACACGTTAATAAATAAATATTTTAATATTCATACTTAGTCTAAAACATCAATAATAAACATAAAAAATAAAAAAATAAAAAATAAAAGGTTTAAAGCATATATGAAGTCAATTAATATGCAAAAAAAATGACCAAATAACACGTGTTACACATCTATACTCCATAGTCATCAACCATGTCGATCATTACAAATTACAAAATGACATCAACATTACAAAATAACCATCTAGTCATCTATGATATAATAGAAATGAAAGATGAACATCAATACATCATCAATAATGCCCATCTTTCGTTTCTACCAAAAAACCAACTCCAAGTTCAACTCCCCACTAAAAAAAAAAAAGAAAAAAAAAAAAAGAGAGAGATTGTTTTCAACTTTAAACTTTAAAGTGGCCCAACTCTAACAACTCATCAAATAATAACATCATCATCATCATCATCGCCTTCATCGGTAACAAGCACAGCCTCCATATCCGATTCATCAAGTGAAAGATTTGCAATCTCAAGTATCTCAGCACCTTCCAATGAATCAAAAGCATCTCCTCCAACATCCCACATCTTGCTTGGTCCTCACAAATAATTCTCAGTCTTCCTTGATAGAAGACGAAGATTAGAATGCACAAATACTAATTCTTCAGCACGCTGTGGTTGTATCTTGTTCCTCTTAATTGAATGGATAAAGGCATAGGTACTCCAATTCCTCTCACAACATGATGATGAACAAGGTTGCCTAAGTAGCTTTAAAGCTATATTTTGAAGCAAACGTGCAGCAGCCCCATAAACCATCCACCAAGCCTTTGAATACAAGACTCCTCTATCATGTAAGCAATCAAAGGAAGAAAACCCCTCACCAGCTCCTGAGAATCGAAAATACTCAAGAATTGCCATTCTACGTTCCTTTGCATTTGGAAAGTATCTTTTCAACCATTTATTTCTCTCCTCTTGAATTTCCAAATCCTTATGTGGAGGAACACGATTTAGGACCTCTTTAAGCCACTTTTCACTATAATACCTAGAAATTAGAAAACAATAATTAAGTTTGTTCACAATTAAAGAAAATCAAAACTAAAAAGAATAATTGAATAAAGTATGTTATATTAAATTTCAAAGTTACCTAGGATTTAGTGAATGTGCCAAGCAATGAAGTAGTGTGCTATTTTTGTTCCACCGATCCACAAGTGTTGCATGCACCACCGAATAAAAGGTTGATTCCTCATATTCCTCCTTCCCTTCATGTGGTAAATGGCCTTCTTTACATTTTCAACATTGAATCCCACATATCATAAATCAAATGAAGAGCGGGCTTATCTGTATCGGTATACCATAACGTGTCATAGATGGTCCTGTGAAGGAGAGTATGTACTCAATCTTTCCCCCACCAAACATCACTCAACACTTTTTCTTTCACAAATGTTGCTTTCCCAACATCATCCTCTCTATAAAATGACCACCGGTCACTAATGACCATTGACCATTGCTTGGAGACCATGCTTTATGAGTTTGAATCTTCTAAGCATAATAATCACCGAAGCAAAGCGTGTTTCGGCAACCGCAAGTAACTTTAAAGTCACAAATTCATTGAAAATTGCCAACCGCATTTGGTGATTCATAATAAAGTTCTTTATCACAATGGCATCCCCAGAAACCTCAGTTATCCAATGGCATTCAATATATGTAGCCTCATTTTTTTGAGAATCTACAGCTGCACAAATATTCCTAAGGGTGAGGTTTAGAGTATGAACCACACATGGGGTCCAAAAAAACATGAGTATATTGGCTCTCAATAAACATCTCTGTAGACTTGCACACCGGGGCATTGTCAGTTATCACTTGCACCTCATTTTGGGGTCCAACTTCTGCAATTGTGTCTTTAATCAAACCGGCAATATAAAACTTGTCTTTATATTTGCCATCACAATTGATAGCTTTTAAGAAAACAAGGCCACTTCTGTCACGGCCATAAAATTTATTAGTGGCCTCTTTTGTGTATCAGACCATCCATCAGTGACAATGCTTATCCCTTTTTCCTTCCATGTGCCCTTTATTGGCTCAAATAATTTTTCAATATTAGCCCTTTCTTTTTTGAGTAATGTTGTCCTCAATGCATTGTAACCCGGAGGAACAAACCACAAATCATGTTGTTAGTAGCAAAAGTGTATGAACTAACATAATATGGATTTCTAGCCAAGTGAAAAGGCAGGTCGGATGAATAGAACATCCTAGAAATTTCACCTTTTAATTAGTCTCGAGTCTCAAGATGAAAAGCTTTCTCTAAGGGGGAATTTCCTGAAGCCTTCCTTTTTTTTTTTGGCTCAAAACCTTCCTTCCTCAACCCCAAACCCGCATTTGCAAAAGATGATTCTTGGGTGTTGCAAGAGGAAGAAGGTAAAGGGACTTGGATGGGTTTCAACCGCATGTAAGCTTCATCTATAGCCTTTTGCATTTCTGCAAGTTGTGTAAATGTCACCTTGGGGCATACTTTTATTCCTTGACCACCATTTCTCATTAAATGAGCTTTTACTCGATAGTATGATACCATAGAAGTCCCTTGACAAAAATTACATTGAAATCTTGTGTTTCCACCCCCTCCACCCAACTGTTCTAACCTTTTAACATATTTCCACAAAGGCTTGGTATCATCTTGGTCACTAGTAAGAGCACTTGCACCACTAAAACTCATACCTCCCGAACCCAAAGTCACTCACCTATAATGAATAATTATTAATAAAATCCACCAACAATATAAATTTTTTTTAAAAAAATCAAATTAAAAAAGAAATTAAATCAAAATCAAGATATATGATAATATGACCTTATTTTGTACACAAAACAACATTATAATAGAGCCACAAATACAAAGATGTAACCAATATTTATGTATCACATATTCACATATCAATATAGCATCATTAAATCATTAATTATCAATTAATCACTCCTATAAAAACATGGCCTATTTAACCCATCAAAAATAAAAAATAAAAAAATGGCATACTATTTTCGTAGGAGTGTAGGACCATCAACATTAGAGATAAATAGATAATATAAATAAAAATAAAAATAAACCCAACAACTCACCTTTATAGCAGCAACTCCTCCTGAGCCGACAATAGAAATAGTCCAACCCGTTGGAATAGCACATAGAAGAAGGTAGAAGAAGAGAGAGAACTGAACCTCAAAGAGCACAGAGTAGAAAATGGTCTTCTAGTCTCGAGCTTGATGATCGCAACACCTTCGAGAAACGACCCAAAGGCCTTGACAATCCCAACACCTTCAAAAGAGAGGACTGAAACCCTAGAAGTGAGCGAGAGAGACGAAGGGATGAGAAACTCTTCAGAATCGAGACATCACAGCAGAAGGAATGGGTTTCTAACCCTTCAATTGCAGTGTCGAGCAACGCGAGATGGGTTTCGACCCTTTAGCAGCATCATCGCATAGCAAGAATTGGTTTTTACCCTTTCGCAGCATCGTTGCACAGCAAAAATGGGTTTCTACCCTTTGGAAGTAAAATCGATAGAGAAGAATGGGTTTCTAACCCTTCGACAATAGGAATCGAGCAAGGCAAGATGGGTTTCGACCCTTCGGCAACATTATCGCACAGCAAGAATGGGTTTCAACCCTTTGGCAGCATCGTCTCAAAGCAAGAATGGGTTTCTACTCTTTGAAAGCAAAATCAATAGAGAAAAAAGGTCTCTTCTGACTCTAAAGTGATGCTAGGTCTCAAATCTCAACTCTGAATACCTAGTGCTATGCTCGAGAGGTATGGTGGTTGTACAGATTTTTTGTTTTAAATTTTAACCCTGATGCTTTCTAAAAATCTCATTTAAGCCCCCATTTTTTTAAATAATAATTGCAAAATGACCCTAATCGTATCCCGCCCTATCTGTGCCGTATCCTTGGTGTATCGAGACGTATCCGATGTCGTGACACTGTTCCGATACATATGAAACGTATCGGATACGTATCGGGGTGTATCAGTATCCAATACGTATCCGATACTGATTCGAGAGGGGTTTTGGAGTATCCGTGCTTCCTAGTTTGCAGCTTACATGGGCTCGCTACTTTGTACCATTGATTAATTAAAGGGTTTAATGCTATAATGGCCCCACTCACTGATTACCTAAAGAAAGGAGAATTTAAGTGGATAAATGCTGCAGCTAAAGTCTTTGTAGAGATTAAAAGGAGAATTAATGAAGTGTAGTTATGCGCCTCCTACACATTTCAAAGCTGTTTAAGGTTGACTGTGATGCGCCTAGTATAGGCATAAAAGGGAGTACTCAACCTATGAAAAGGAATTTTATGTTGTAGTGCAGATATTAAAGCACTCACACCATTATCTACTGCCCAAAGAATTCATCCTTCACTCTGATCATGAAGCTTTGAAGTATATTAATTCCCAGAAGAAGTTGAATTTTAGACATGGTTGTTGGGTTGAATTTTTGCAAGCTTATACCTTTGTATTGAAACATTGATCTGGAGTCTAAAAGAAGAGGGTGGATGCCCTTAGTCACCGAGTTCTATTGCTTTCAATGATGAAAGTACAAATCACTAGGTTTGAACGACTCAAGGAGATTATGAATCGTCCCCAGATTTTGGAGATATTTATCAAGCCTTGAAAGTGAACAGACCCTCGAAGTTAATGGATTTATTCTTCAAAATAGGTATATGTTTAAAGGCAACAAGCTATGCATCCCACGGACATCAATGAGAGATTTTTTAGTGTGCAAAATCCATAGAGGTGGTCTATCGGGACATTTTGGGCGTGACAAGACTATAAAAGTAGAGCGCACTTTTTATTGGCCTAGTCTGAAAAGAGATGTTGCCAAGATTGTGAGCTAATGCCACACATTGCCAAGTTTTCCACGTACCTTTAGGAAACATGATTCTATTTTTATTGGCCTAGTCTGAAAAGAGATATTGCCAAGATTGTGAGCTACTGCCACACATTGCCAAGTTTTCCACGTACCTTTAGGAAACATGATTCTATTTTTGTTCGTGGACCGTTTCTCTAAAATGGCTCACTTTATTTCCTATTGCAAAACTTTTGGTGTTTGATAGAGATATCAAGTTCATGAGCTACTTTTTGAAAACCCTTTGGCTCCTATTAGGTACAAAATTAAAATTCTCCACCACCTATCATCCCCAAACCGATGGTCAAACTGAAGTTGTCTGTAGAAGTTTAAGCAATCTTTTAAGAAATTTGGTATGTGAAAACAATAGGAATTGGATTCCATTCTGCCCCTAGCCCAATTTGCATACAACAGCTCAGTCAATAGATCTATAGGGATGAGTCCATTTGAGGTTGTGCATAATTACAAACCTAGGAAGCCTTTAGATCTCCTCCCAATGTCTCCTCATGTAAGGATCTATGAGTCAATTGAGGCTTTTGCTTGTCATGTTCATGATTTACATCACGAGATTAACAAGCGAATTCAAGCAAGCAATGAAAAAATCAAATACAAGCTAATTTAAGTAGGTGCCATATGGAACTTAATGTTGGAGACTGTGTTATATGTGAACCCAGGAAAATGGCCCACAAGATCACATGTGAAAACAAAGGAGTCGCCACCTCATTTTTTTTAAGGAAAAGAGGAAACCTAAAATGTTTTATTTCTAAAAACCTCATGACTACATTTTGAAAGGAAAGGCAAAGTCTTTAAAACCAGAAAATCGGATTCGAGGGCTAAGTTACGATGTGGGAAGGTTCTGGGCTAAGGCCATAGGTACCAACATTGCCCGAGTTGGTCTTTTAATTTAATTGGGCTAATTTGATGACTTAAACACATGCAAATCAATATCAATCAATAGAATACAGCATGCATATCAATCATAAATCCATCCTACTCCACTAGCAATCATATGTGATAGATAAATTCATCCTACTCCACTAGTAATCACAAGAGATAGAAGAATAAGATAAAGGAAAAAGGAAAACCTAGGATACTGAGTATCCTAGGACAAATTTGAACATTAATTGAGCGCCTACGTACCTTACATGAACATGCAAGGATCAAAGTCCACGTAGTTCGATTAGAATTGGGTTATTTCCTTTTAAAAGAATTATGATAAACCCTTGATTTCCATTTATAAGAATAAAAGTTTCCAAAAGAGCTTCCAAGACAGAAATAAAGAAGAATTAGAATTTGAATGGAAAAAAAGAGTTTAAGAAACCAAGAGATTATCATGATCCTTTACCAAGGAAATAACCCAAGAGGGAGGAGGGAATCAAGAGAAAGAAGTATACAATACCTGAACTTACCTTATGCAAATCGCCTTCAAATTAGCAGATAATTACCCTACTATTGCTATAGGATAATTACCATGCTCAGATTACTTACAATATGCTCAAATCATCATCATAAGACATTAATAAAATCTGGACAAAATACTAAAAGTCCCAAAATTATCCTAATAATCATGCAAAAGCAATAATTAAAAGGAAATGAGAAACCCTAGTAAGCTCCTACATGGAATATGCTTTCTAACATACATACAAAACTAAGAAATATGCAAAATACCTAATACTATCATGGGGATATCATATGACAACTAAAAATATGAAAACAAAAGTGAAAATAAACAATAAAATAAAACTTCATGTAAAAATATGAAAAAAAAAAGTTTTCTTACGGCGAGCTTTCTTAAGTAAAACTATCCTAAGATAATTTTACGTAAAAAGTACTCAATATGAAAGATTTATCAACATATCCTACATAAAATCCATACCCTAAAACATATTAGAAGTGGTTTCATGCTTAAACACACTCCCGAATACCCCCATGCAAAACCTACTCCTCTAAAAAGGATAATTATCCTTAAAAATGATAACTTCTCCAAAACCCTATAAAATAAATTATATGAATGCAAAACCCAACATGGTTCAACTCCAAATCACATATATAAACCAACCATGATGAAGAAAAGCCCAAATAATCATAACAAATAGGCTATATGAAACATGCATGACTTAAAAGGATAAAAAGGATAATGCTTTCAAAACCCTAGGTAACTAAGGACTATCAAGCATATTAATCCATGAATAACCTTAAAATCATACATATAACATCACAAAAGCATTGGATTTAATCAATATGCAAAACTACTTCATGCATTAAAACTATCATAGAATAAGAAAAAGAAACCCTAATTTCCAGAAAATTGAGAAAGATGAGTTTACATCTTATAGAGCTTCCTCTTGCCTTTCAAAGACTTCTTCTCTTGCTTCTTAGGGTTAGAGAACCTCTCTTTGATGTTCTTTAACTCTCAATTTCGTAGCTCCCTCTCTTTCTAGGTATAAAGTGCTTTTGTGGCCCCCTATGTGCTAAATATCATATTCTTTATATAGGGAACTGACCTAATAAACCAATGGCGAAAATTAATTCATAAAATAATGATCCGAGGGCTATTAGAGACTCTCTTGCTGCTTAAACAACTCAAATTTACTCAATTTTAGAAGGAAACAACTTGCAAGGGTAAAAGAATTCGTCAAAAGAAGGAAAAAGCGGAGAAATCCTAAGCAATAACGGATTCCCTCGGGTGACCGTCCGGCCTAGGGCCTCTAGTCAGCTTACCTCGGTTAGACTCCTACACCTTCCGAAAGTCTTTCGGGGGTCAAATTAAGTCCAATTTTGACGAAATAAAAGCCAAAACGACCGTGCTTTGAAAAGGAACACATTTTTAAACATTTTAAGACAAAAACCCTTAACCATGGGTGCATGGTTAGGTTTTACAAAGGTAGCTAACCGCTGTGCACCACCGTTACAAAGCTAGGGTTTGCACATAGGGTTGAGCCAAATGCTTTTCAAACCAAAATCCAACCTTTTAAAACATGTTTAGGGATAAAATCAAGACCAATTAAAGTTTATTGAAGGAAAATTGAGTGGGAATTATGAGCCGACTTGAGCAAACCAAGAGAGAGTCTTTTAGCCAACTTGAACCATTATGAGCCGAATTAATTCTAAACCGTTAATTCATCAAATTGATCCTATAAATACCTCCTATATATCAATATGAGCTCCAATTGACAACTTGGAGATCATTTCAAGGTCAAACGGAAAAGATACAACTTAAAAGACGATAATGCCCTTAAAGTCACAAAATCTCTAATTGACTATTGAAACCTCCTCCAAATCAACTAAAATTCATATGCATGATCCTTAATGCCTTAAAAACCTAATGCAAATGCCTAGACTCAAAAATAAAATAAAAACCTACATGAAATGATGACCTTTAACTAGGGTGACAAAAATGGGGTGTGACATTATGATTCGAGTTAGACCCCTCTGGAGCTGTTTGGAAGTTGCAAACTCGTAATGCTGGGCCATTCAAAGTAGTCACACGAGTTGGGCCGAATGCATATTTTATTGACTTACCATCTAACTATGGGATTAACTCTACTTTTAATATAGAGAACCTTATTACTTATAAAGGACTCGCATTTATCCCCAATGAGCCTTTTGTCAACTCTCCCCAACAACCAAATATTGCACTCATCCCTAATCCACCATCACTTAATTTTCCACAAGCACAAAAAGAATATATTGATGCTATTGTTAATTAAAGTTTGAGAACTTACGTTTGGTGCCAATTCCAAACAAACCCTATGTACCGACTCCTAGGTTTTGCTTCTTGCTTCTTTTCTTCTTTTATTCTCTAACTTTAATCTCTCTGTGTTGTAAGTTAAACGTGCATGTTCTACAGCAATATATTCCAACACAGAAAGACTAAAGCTAGAGAAGTAAAGAACAAATTCTCTAACTTTAATCGCTCTGTGTTGTAAGTTAAACATGCATGTTCTACATCAATATATTCGAATACACAAAAACTAAAGCTAGAGAAGTAAAGAAGAAAAGAAGCAAAGAAGCAAGAAGCAAAACCTAGGAGTCGGCACCTAGGGTTCGTTTGGAATTGGCACCAAATGTAAGTTCTCAAACTTTAATCATCTATAGCATGAATCAAACCCTAAAAATTTAAGAGTCTTATATCTAATAAAGAACCAAAAATAACAATCCTAAAATAAAACTAAATAAAATAAAATAAAAAAGGAAATAGACTAACCATTTGCTCCTAATTCTCGTCTACCCACAAGGTAACCAGATGGGCTGGCCTCCTACAGTGTCGATGCTCGTACACGTGCATGATAGGTGGTCTAGGCTAAGTGTCTGCACCACTATCTCCAATGCATTAGACAAGTGACCCCTAAGAAAGTTCCACATATAGTGTATGAGTGTAATGCAAATAAATACATGAGACTAATATGTAGGTCGATTAGATTATGGGGTATGGTTATCGGTCAAAGAGCCGCTAGGAACCTAGGAATGTATTTAAGCTTAATGGTTAACATCCCATATATAAAACAAAAAGGCCAATCAATAGTAGTCACAAAATGAATATAAGAAAAATATAAACAAAATACTTATAATGCACGTATTTTTTTCTATAGGCACCGTTTAGTTGCACTTTTTAAAAGATCTTTTTTTAAGTAGAAAAAGTCAATTTTTTACTTTCTTGCTTTTTGCTTTTAAGTAGAATTAACAAAAGCAAAAGCGCGTTTGGTGAAATTGATTTCGCCGGTGATCTTTTGGATGTAATGGAAAACTTTACTGAATCATCGTTGCCCAAACAGAAGTCTAGGACAAGCACAACCTCTCTCGATCATGAATTTTTCGAGTTAAGGTCAAGCTCGTCCGAAAGATAAAAATAACTTTTAAAAGCAAATTTTCATTGCTTTTGCTTAAAATCAAATATTTTGCTTTTTGCTTTCTAGAAGTCCTTTTTAGTTCCTCTAACCAAACAGTGCTTTTTGCTTTCAAAAGCAAAAAAGATCTTAAAATAAGTGCAACCAAACAGTGCCTATGATTATTAGAAAGTAGGATTAAAGCCATGCTGTCCACATTTTTGCTGATCACAAGTCACTATCATGAGTATTCATAACAAGATCACTTACAGCATCACGCCATGAAGTAAATTCATTTGAAGGGACAACACTAAGTCAATATATTTGATAGAACTTTCAACCAAAAAAAAAAAAAAATACAATTAGACAATGGGCTTATCTCCATCACACTCATCAAACTCGGAATAATCTTCCACCTCGTCTCTTATCCCTGGGGTGAGTACCAAAGCTGTGTCAATTGTGGATCCAGGCACATCTTTCCTAACCCAACCACTACTATCGTCATCACTAGTGAGAAAAACAATACATAATACAGATAATATAAGGCAAAAAGACACTCAATACTTAAACAGACATACATAAGGATTGGTTAACGATTAACCTACCCGATTAAATATATTAAGGATATATTTTGATCAAGCAAGTTAACAAGTCTCAAATCAAATAATCAATCACACAAGATACACAAGCAATTTTTACGTGGAAAACCTGATAACGGAAAAACCACGAGACCATGTCCAGTTTGAGCATTCCACATTTCCACTATGTGCAAATCGGAGAATACAAGATTCACCCAACATATGACAGACCAATACTTAATCCACCCTGTTAGTCTAAAGGTTTCATTTCATGAATATATTATGATTTTGATAATAACAAAGCATCGATGATTATGGACTAATGTTTATCGTTTAAGTTGATCATTTATAAGCTAGGACTTTCTATGCTCAAGGGTGCTATTATAAGAAGAAAGCCAAGAGACCAAGAGAAACAAACAAGAAGAAAGAAAGAGATCAAAGGGCAATCAAAAGGCTTCATCAAGTGAAAGATCAAGAGAAGCATAGAGCCTCAAAGAAGAGAAGATTCCAACTCTCAGGAACCCAATAAGAGAAGACTTAAAGTTATTGAAGACTTGGGTATTTGGGTGAGTTAGGACTTTATGTAAATGGTCCAATGGTGAAGGCTCAAATGACTATGAGATGTATAAAACATTACCTAGAAGGACCTGAGGACCCTTGAACAAAATGTTTTTATCACATAAGTAACCTAAGTTGATAACCAAGGACTTAAATGATCATATTTCATGAGAATAAGCTAAACTAGCTAGCTTGCCTAGTTTAGTCGACTATATCAACCTTATGCTGTGATTGAACTTTTAGCTACTAGAAAGTTTAGTTGACTACACACGTCTACACCAAGGGTATACTGCATAGTTGTTAAAAGCACGCCCTAGGCACGAGGCTCAAGCAGGCGCAGCTATTGGGCTTCGCTTTAGGCTAGGCGAGGCGAGATCCAAAAGACGCGCTTTAAGCACGCTTTTCTGGGCCTTTTTTCGAGGCGCAAGGCCCATTCAAGGCGCACCTTAGTGTCCTCTTCAATTTTATTTACTGATAGAGATATTTTATTCTTTGAACAAGTATTGTACTATTTTTTTCCCTCCTTCGATTTTATTTATTGATAGAGATTTTTTTCTCTTTTTTTTTTTTTTTTTTATTTCCTTCGAACAGGTATTGTACTGTTTTTTTTTCCCTCGTTTTTTCCCTTTCATTTTTTCCCTTTCAAATTGTTTTATTCCCTTTTTTTGCTTCTTCAAATTTATTTCCTTCCACTTCTTCTATTTATTTACTGATTTCCATTCTTTTCCCTTCAAACTGTTTTGTTCCCCTTTTTTTTTTGCTTTGTGGGTCTAGGTTTCTTAGGCTTGTTACCACATATGGATTCTAGAGATTCACAACAAAAGGATCTTGGATTCGAACCTACAACCTCTGTGCTATTGCATAACGCTCTAACCAATTGAGCTTGTGGACCAAAAGATAAGAGTATTCAATTTTATATGATTAAATTGATTATTTTTGTTAGCTGCATTTGATAAAATATTTTTTATTTATTGTCTTTAAAATGTGCGCCTCACTTCCCTAAAGCCAGTGCTTTTTCTTGCGCCTCGCGCCTAGGCCCCAGGAGTCCTTTGCGCCTTAGGTGCACCTTGTGCCTTTAATAACTATACGCTCGACTAAACCTCATAGGAAAGCTCTAACGGTTAGTTTTTAAAGCCCTAAAAAAGTCCTCTAACAGCTATATTTTTAAATGGGCTCCTTCACAATGGTCATAAACCATTGAAATATGAAAGATTGATGTTATATTCTCTTTGTAATTTATGGTCATATGATTTAGGGGGAGCGTGACTTTTTGGGAGAATATATAATATTTGTTATATTGATATATAATCTTATTAAATTAGCTTAGTGTAAGAATGTATGATGGTCTTACAATTGATATACTTTGGTATCACGCATACATTAACAAATTGTATAGATGCATATTGATGATAACCATTGATATTATATTGATGATAACCATTGATATTATTTTCACTCTTTTATTACCTTCTAACAATTTTAATGCTCATTGATTTATGATCAACATCAATAGTTTTTCATCATAAAAAAATGGGAGATTGTTAGCCTCAAGATTTCATTTCATGAATATATTATGATTTTGATGATAACAAAGTTTTGATGATCATAGACTAATGTTTATCATTTAAGTTGATCATCATAAGCTAGGACTTTTTATGCTCAAAGGTGTTATTATAAGAAGAAAGCCAAAAGAACAAAGGAAGCAAACAAGAAGAAAGCAAGAGACAATCAAAAGGCTTCATCAAGTGAAAGATCAAGAGAAGCATAGAACCTAAAAGAATAGAAGATTCCAACTCTCAAAAACCCCAATAAGAGAAGACTTGAAGTTATTGAAGACTTAGGTATTTGGGTGAGTTAAGATGTTATATAAATGGTCGAATGGTGAAACATCAATGACTATAAGCTGTATAGACCATGACCTAGAAGGACCTTAGGACCTCGAACAAAATGCTTTTATCACATAAGTGGCCTAAGTTGAAGACCAAGGACTTAAAAGATCATATATCATGAGAATAAGCTAAACTAGCTAACTAGCCTAGTTTAGTCGACTATATCAATCTTATGTTGTGACTAAATTTTTAGCTACTAGAAAGTTTAGTTGACTACCAAGGGTATAAACAACTAAACCTTGCGGGAAAGCTCTAACAACTAGTTTTCAAAGCCCTAAAAAAGTACTCTAATGACTATATTTTTAAATAGGCTCCTTCTCAACAGACATAAACCATTCAAGCCTATACAAAAGGTATCTCAAACACATTGGGAGTATGGATTAACAAAGGGAAAAAGATTATCTTCTTCCTATCCATTATCAAGCCCTAGATCCATATACTTGAGCTTTCATTGTTCATATCATATAAGATTGAGCTGAATTCTTTATTAACCTAATCAAGAGGGATTTGTTGTTGTACCTCATCACATCTACCTTTGAGAGAGATTGAGGGTTGAGCATAATCCTTATTGAGCAAAGGGGATTTTCTTGTTGTAAAGGTTTGATCTACACCCACAAACAAATTGGGTTTGATCTTCACCCAGAAGGAGATTGTGTAAAGGTTTGATCAACACTCGCAAGTAGATTGGGTTCGATCTTCACCCAGAAGGAGATTGTGCAAAGGTTTAATCTACACTTGGAAGTAGATTGGTTAGTTGACTTCAAATTCTCAAGCGGAGTTCTTAAGGCGAGGACGTAAGTGGGAGCGCCAAACCTCGTTATATGTTGTGTTTGATTTCTATAACTCTCACTTATTTATTTGTTTTCTTTAATTGTGTTATTTGTATCATTGTTTATATTTACTATATTTGCAAAATTTTTCAAAGTTCCATTTATTTTGCATCAACCCAATTCACCCCTCCTCTAGGGTTGATAATTGGGCCAACAAACTTGACGCTCCTCAAGTCTTACTCCATGCAACACTTTAAGTCTTCGATTTACTGCTGCACTTGTCAATTCCCTCGGATTGAATACATGATTTGCCTTCGCCGGATGTGCTCCCTCCCATAATGAACTCCACAATGCTACCATCTTTAGAATCCACCCAAAACTCAACCAGATCCAATGACTCAGATCTTCCCACGCAAATGGTGTTGATGGTTGTGGTTTAATGATCTCTATGGCATAAACATGTAAATCTCTCACAAAGGTTGCCTAGAGTTTGGTAGAAAGCTCTCATGGTGATGGAGGCTAATAGGGTAGGCTTTCTTAAGGTTTCATGCTTAGAATATAGTTTATATAGGCTCTCAAAAACCCCTCATAAATTAGGTCACAAGTTGGATTAAAAAAAACAATTGAATAGAAATAGGAAACTTAAGAATCAGCAGTGTTTGATCGATCCAAAAAAAGGTATGATCGATTGAACCTAGAGAATCTATTTTAAATTAGCAGACAAGTCCCAATCAATCCAAAAATATTCTGCAATCGATCGAACGTAATTAGAACCTATTTTCACTTTCTAAGCAACAATCAATCGATCTAAGAAATGTGCCCGATAAATCGAAAAAAGCAAAATCTAATTGCACAATCTAGGTCACTTCTAATCAATCGAAAGCAACTCTTATCAATTTCCTATCAATCCTAATGGCAATGAGAGGTCACACACTATCCACTTCTGGTATTTTTGGGCTCTATGTCACTTACCTTCCCTAATGTGTGAGAATAAGCTCACCAATGAATCTTCACTCGATCGACTGAATCATTTTACCTGTGAAAGCCCACATGCAACAACATTTGGGCATCAAAATAACTCAAGAGACAAGCACAAAAAAGCAGAGCTCTACACTAGAAGACAAATATGAGCTCGAATTAGACTGAGCATGAGTCAGATTGATTATGTAGCATCTAAATTTCAAAGTGTGTTTATTTACTTACTAAAAGTATCAATTAAAACAAGTTATTAAAGATGCTCATTCTTTTCAATAAGCCGCTACTCCCGTTTGAACCAAAGATAAAAGATGGGTGTCCAAACAGATGACAAACAGTAGGCATAAGAAGATGCAAGACTTAAAACCTGGTAAGGGGGAGAGTGAACCAACCTGTATCTCATTTGGGAAAGTAGCACTGAGTAAGTGAGTAGCATTGTCTGCCTCGCACCTGATGGGGGCATGTCCATCTGCTCAAACAATCTTTTGGATTTAGTGCTTGAAGCCCATATCCAACATTGGATCTGCCTCATCCAAAGCCAAATCATTGATCTTCCTAAGTGAAACCCTTGCTCTCTTAATCATATCCACCAAGCACCCAGGTGTCGCAACCAAAATGTCAACACCTCTTTCCATATTATGAAACTGTTGAAATGAGAGTTTCAAGCCAAAAGTAAAATCTTTAAAGATTCAGAATTCACGAGTTCTTGTAAAATTATCCACTGAAATGAATATGTACAGATGTTAATGATATAATAATGAAGATACTAACTTAACATTTAACAGATAATCAAAGGAAATGGAAATATAATCTAATAAAAATAAAAACAAAAACCAAGAGTTTACACCAAAATGGAGAAAAACAGGACATGAAACAAAACAGTTAGCTGCAATGTTGGAAAAACAAGAAGCAAACAATTTTTCAGATGCAAGAAACTGCATCAAGAGAACACATACAGCTCCTGTTTCTTGGTACCTCTCGTCCAGCATCTCTATTCATCATGAGAGATGATACTTTCCCCACATTTCCCTCCTCATTCATGTCATCTAGAATATATCTTTCTGGCCATGTCTGCCTTGTAGCAGATAGAGAACACAGAAAAGGAAATCCAAAAGGGGGAATACCCCAGGAAAAAAAAATCCAAAACAATACTAAAATCAAACACAGTAACATATGCCCTAATATTATACAAAACCAAATTAATAATAGCAACCATTATCTTGAGCAGCAACATCCTGAATTAAAATTCATGTCAATGAAATCTAAGTAGATGACTACTAGTATAAGCAAAATGTATTATGAAAAAAGGACATAACTGAAACCCTATAATTGCAATACGAGATGTGAAACCCTAGAACTGAAATACGATGGGGAAAAGCACTAACCTATTTGTGAAACCCCATAATCCAATAGCTTGATATTTACCTGCTGCTAGTCCCATAGCCAATTTCCTAATAAAGATGGGGAAAAGCACTAACCTATTTGTTTAAAGAGGGAGGGGGGGGGGGGGGGGGTTGTTTACATCAATCGACTCAACATTTTAAATTCCAACTCCAAACCTCCCCCTTAGAAGCAGGGTACTATTTAGGCTATTAAGTCAGTGGCGAGTAACATCTCAAACCTCGTCCATATACTACTTATAAAAGCGTGGATTAAAAATAAAAATAAAAAAACTTCCCTTCACAAATTTGGGCTCAACTTGTAGTTCTCCACATGTTGTTTTTATGTGCTAACTCAGTAGGTGCCTTATTTTCCTATTGACTTTTCTTTTTCCATTTTCCTATAATAAATGCTGGTACTCCTTGGTATTGGTTGAAAACTTTCAGTCAAAAAGAAAGAAGTAGTAGACCGCACACATGCATTGAACTCATCCTTTGTTTGATTTTTCAACAATCAAAGTTCAAGACATTATTATTATAAATCCGTAAGTTCTACACACGAATATATAGGGGCAGTATTAAATCCTTAGTTATCTTTAATGTAATATAGCTGATCAATCGATCGCTTTTGAACACATATATTGATCAAATGGCCATAAATAGACACTTACGTGGGCAGAGGTGGCAGCTGCTGTGAGTTGCATCCCATGTTCATTTTAAAGATGTTAGGCACTTGGAGAACTGCCTTCAAAGTCCAAGCCCTAGCCGTCGAAACCCAAACTAACCCTAACCTTTGTTATCTGAGCAAAGACGCACAATCAGAAACGCAGACAAATAGAGATAGATAAATAGAGAGAAACAGAGGAAGGAAGAGAGGAAAAGAAAACTCTGTCTCCTCAATTTCTCACCAAACAAACACATCATAAAGAGGATTTTTCTCAACAAACAAACAGAAAAAAGAAGAGGAAAAAACAAAACAGAGAGAAATGAGAGGGATTACCTGCAGAAATGAAACCGGAGCCCCACGAAAACAATCCCCCAATCGCAAAGCTCAAATATATAAAATAAAAAAATAAAATAAAAAAAGATGAAATACAAACCAGCACAAACAGTCATCAAAATTTACAAAAAAAACACCCAAAAATTAAAACGATAGATGAGAAACCCTAAAATTGAATCCCAATTCCTGAAACCCTAAAAATTAAATCCTAGAATAAAACCCTACAAATTTACACAGCTGACAGAGATGACGAAGAGAAATTTCGTTGAAAAAAGAAACAAACGAAAGAAAAAACCACAAAATGCTGAACTTACCTGGCTATGGAGACGATGATGGCATGATAGGAGACGGCATTAAGGAGAATTGGCAGCAACAGTGAGGGCAGCCTCGAGCAACAGTGACAGTGATGGCGGGGTTTGTACGTGGTGACTGATCTGTGAGGACTCTAGGAGAAACCAAGGGATGGAGATCAGAGAGAGAGAGAGAGAGTTTCAAAAACCTTGCTTCTGTTAAAGGGGATTGGGGGAGCATGAGATAATGATATGAGAGGTTACACGTTTTTATTTTTTTGGAGAGTGAATTGATGATGGTTTTTTCAAAACCGGTCATCTACTGCTATACTAATAATGTCGGTTTTTAAAAACCAGTCATCTTTATGGGAATAAAGGATGACTAGTCTTAGATTAATCTTAATTGTTAGTCATCTATTTGTTTTAAAAATCATAAGATGACTGTTTTAAAAAAAAATGTCATCTTTTTCTATTTCAAAAGCGTCATCTATTAACGTTTTTTTTGTAGTGTCTTCACACGAACATAGAAGCTTCAGGTAGACCGATGGACTCAAGACTTAACACACACACACACACACATATATATATTAGAATTTGACAATGTTGCCACGCAAATTTGATAAAAAGCAATCTACTTGTATGATTGGTTTCCAAAAAAAAAAAATCTTTCATTTAAAGGTGGACAATAATGATCTGATTAGATGCTTTTAAAAATTAGATCAATCAATCTACAACACCTTACGAACATCAATTTTTTAATTGCCCAATGTTCTGCTTCGTGGTTCCACCTTAACAAACTCTCGCTGCTCTTTGGGCTGACATCATGAGTTTAAGGGGGCCGCAGGGGATCTATGAAATATAATTATTGTAAAATAATTTATTAGTGAGAGTCATTTAGTCTTTTAATCATATTAGAGTTGATTTCCTAATGTTAAGGATTAGTCTTCTATTTATATGCTTGTAATTGGTATTTTTTTGGCATTAATGAAAATTAACACTTTCTCACAAAGTCACATGGGTGCCATTAAGGGATTAGCTCAGGCTGAAATCTTGGTGAGAGTAATGCCTGGGATAACCCTCATCGTTAATCTAGGAGTGGAAAAAAGAAAAAAAAAAGGAAGAAGACGAAGATGCGAGATCGTTGGGATTCCTCTACAAACTTTGATACAGTGATACTCTCTATGCTCAACTCAAAGGATAACTCTGGAGAGCACCTCGGAACACAAAATAAATTAGGGAGGGAAGGTCCCCACGACGAATACTTGGTAGTGGATTAAACTAGGGGTGCAAATCGGTCCAGGCCCGGGCCAGGGGTATATCTGGACCGGACCAAATTAATTCGAGACCTCAAAGATTGGACCGGAACCTGACCGAAAATTGTATTGGACCAGACCAAACTGAACCGACAAAAACGGTCCGGTTCTCGGTTTTTTTGTTTTTGTTTTTTTTTGTAAAAGGTAATAACTTTATTGAAAGCATTATTATTTATTCAATAATACTTATATATGGAGTATAATATATTAATATAAACATATATATATATATATATATATATATATATATATATATATATATATACACACACATATATACACACACACACATAGTCTTAAATATCGCGATATATCGTCGATATATCGCGGTATCGCTGGCTGGCGAAATGATATTTCATTGCGAAATTGGAAAAAATGAAAAAAAACAAAATATCGGGAGATATCGACGATATATCGCGATATATCGTCGATATCTCGATAATTCCATATATCGCCAGATTTAAGAGAGAAATCGTGGATATGTCGACGATATATCGACGATATATCGTCGATATATCGCCAATACCGACACCTTTCACTGTATCGTCCACTGAACTGAAATTCTGGGACTTGTTTGGCTGTTTGCTGCTCCTTTTTCCAGTTTTTGTCCTGCTGGTTCCATTATTTTGCTGCTTTTTCAGCTCTTTTGTCCAAAATCAAGAGCTTTTCCATTATTTTCAAACATTCACGTAAAAGTGATTGTTTAAATTGCTTTATGAGTGTTTTATTTGGCTGTTTTCTGCTCTCTTTTTCAGTGATTGGTCCTATCTCTTCAGTTTATTGTGCATTTGTGCTACATTTTCAGGTGTTTTGTCCAAAATGAAGAGCTATTCCACTACTTTCATACTTTCACGTGAAAATGATTAAGTGGGGTGAGCAGCCTTTCACAGTTTCACGTGAAAGACTCCTTCAGTCATTCAGTCCTTCCAGCTTTCATCCATTAGCATTCCTTCCTTCCAGTATAAAAAACCAAACACAACCTCCTTCCAGTGTATAAGCTTCCTTCCAATTAGTTTAGACTTTAGAAATCAAAACTTCACTATAAGCTGAGAAGGTGAGAAGACTTGAAGAAAGCAAAGGAATTAGTAGTAGTCAGCAGACAGGAGTAGTGCATTAGTTGAAGACTTGAAGACTTGAAGGTTATAAACTTAAAAGGTTATAAGCCTATTTCTCATATTTTTTGCCTCACACAAAATTTTCATTATTATTAGTGCTGCTTTAGGTAGTATAGGTTAGTCAATAATTTTTTCTTTTAAAATTTATTTTAAAAAAATGTGACCCAGCATGGCTTTTGTTAAAACAAACTTGAAGTAGCCACCAATTTCTCCATTTCACTAATTTGTCATTCATTCTCTCATTATTAGTGCTGCTTTAGGTAGTATAGGTAGTGAATTTATAACAATGTCAGATTTTTTTGTTTTTTTTTTTTTCTTTTTTTTGGTTGTTGTGTTGTTTAGTAGTGCCGTAGTGGTCATTATGGGTCAAAATTCATTAAAGTCTATTGTAAATTTGTAGTCTGAACTCTTTTATCATATTAAAGACACCATTTTTTTATTGACTGGTAAGTGGTAACTACTTATTCAACCAGGAAAAACAAAAAAGAAAATAAAACACTTCTTATAGTAATAATTAAGTATTAGCACAAATCAAAATATGGTTAAATCAATAAACTCTCACAAATCAAAATATTTATAAAGGGGAAAAAAGAAAGGAAAAATATATTAGAAAGTTAGAAATTTTCTGATTTTAACAATAAATTCATATAAAAGCACATACTAGTTAAATCAATAAACTCTCACAAATTACAATATTTATAAAGGGGAAAAAAGAAAGAAAAAATATATTAGAAATTTATAAATTTTCTGATTTTAACAATAAATGCATATAAAAGCACATACTAGTTAAATCAATAAACTCTCACAAATCAAAATATTTATAAAGGGGAAAAAAAAAAGAAAAAATATATTAGAAATTTATAAATTTTCTGATTTTAACAATAAATGCATATAAAAGCACATACTAGTTAAATCAATAAACTCTCACAAATTACAATATTTATAAAGGGGAAAAAAGAAAGAAAAAATATATTAGAAATTTATAAATTTTCTGATTTTAACAATAAATGCATATAAAAGCACATATTAGTTAAATCAATAAACTCTCACAAATCAAAATATTTATAAAGGGGAAAAAAGAAAGAAAAAATATATTAGAAATTTATAAATTTTCTGATTTTAACAATAAATGCATATAAAAGCACATACTAGTTAAATCAATAAACTCTCACAAATCACAATATATTGTTGTAAATTTTAGTGATGTTTAATTGTTTATGAAAAGTAATATTTATATTAGAAATTTGTTCATTTTAACAATAAATGCATAAAAGCACATAATAGTTAAATCAAGGTCAATTGTCAATTGTCAAAATTATTTATTCATTTCAAACTAACATAGTAACCTCTAACGTAAAGTCCTACAAAAATTTAGAAAAAATAAAGAAATAAATAAAGTATACACAATCACATATGCATATTTAAATTCATATATCCAGTAAGGAAGTAAAGTAAATTAGTAATATTATTATATATTTATATGTTCTACACATGTACAAATTATACTTGTATAGTTGTATATTATCACGAAATTTGCAGTTGTATTATTTTAGCAAAAGATGGCAGGAGCAAAGAATGTTGATCCTGTATGGGAACATGGGAGTTGTATAGAGGGTACAGTAGGTAGTATCCAATATAGGTATTGTCAGAAGACATGAAAGAGTGGTGGGGCGACGCGGCTTAAGTACCATTTACTGGGGTCAGATCCAAAAAATAATATAGCACCTTGCAACAATGTGCCTCCAAAGGTGAAAGATGAGATGCGTCAACTTTTGATGGGGAAAGCCACAGCAAAGGCAGTAAAGACAAGGAGAGATTCAAATGTTAGACAAATGTTAAGGGGTGGTATATTGGAATCCCAATCAGATGATACTGATGAAAATGATGATGAGGACATCCTGATGTACCCAGCAAATTTGGATGCGCAGGAAAGAAGGAACTATAAGAAAGCCTACCATGCTTCAAATGCTAGTGAATGGGAGGAAGAGCAAAGGAGACAATTCCAATCAAATGCTCGTTTTGGAAGTTCTGGGGCTGGTGGCTCAGGTTCTGGTAGAAGTAAAAACAAAGGACCAATGCCTCCACTTAAACGTAGTCAAAGTGTTCGGGTGCCAGACACTCATAACCCCCCTCTTCCTTCTCTGTATAAATCATCACAATCAAAGCAAAGGACTATTAAGGATGCTTTTAGTAAAGGCAAGATAAAGGAGGGTTTAGGTAGATTAGTTGCAAAATTCTTTATACATGAGAATGTCCCGCCTAAGAAGGCCGCCTCCCATCACTTCAAAAATATGATTGCTGGAGCTCAGTCTTCTAGAACAAGCGTTAATCCTCCTTCCCCGTATGAGATTAGAACTAAATATCTTGATATAGAGGTAATTACTAATTTAATTCAAAATATTAGTATTTATTCATTATTAGGTTTTATTTATGATCTTTTAATTTTTTTTATGTGATTTTACTTAAATTCTATTTCATCTCACAGGTGGAAGAGATGAATAAATACTTTGCACAGATAAAGCCAATGTGGAAGACATATGGTTACACCATTATGTGTGATAGATGGACAGGTCCAACAAAATTGTCCATCATCAACTTTATAGTATATTGTAAAGGAAAGACAGTTTTTTTGAAATCGGTGGATGCTTCGGATAAAATTAAGGACCATAAGTATATTTATACTTTGATGAGAAATATCGTGCAATCAATTGGTAGCAAAAATGTTGTCCAGCTAGTGACTGATAATTGCAGCAATTATAAGAAAGCGGGGCAGCTGTTAATGGAAAAGTATAATTTATACTGGACACCCTGCGCTGCTCATTGCATCGACCTCATATTTGAGAGGATTGCTGATAAAAAAGGTGTTAAAGAAGTGATCACTGAAGGGAGGATGATCACAAACTTTATATACAACCACAGTTGGTTGTTGGCACAAATGAGAGCATGTTGTGGAGGAGATATTGTGCGACCGGGTGCCACTCGGTTTGCCACAAATTATATTGCACTCGACAACCTATTAAAGAAAAAGGCGGGCTTGAAAACCTTGTTCACCTCTGATGAATGGAATGAACATCCACTGAATAGAACGCAAATAGGCCGTCACGTTGAATCACTTATTCTAAACCACACTTTTTGGGCTAGGGTTACAAAAGTATGTGGTATTTATGAGCGTCTTTACCGATTGTTGCGCATTGTTGATAGTGAGGTATACCCAATCTTGGGTGTAGTATATTAAGCGTTCTAAGTAATGAAAGAGACCCTCCTATCATCTAATCGAAATATGGAATGGGTCTTAAAAGCTATAAAGGAGCGCTGGGACAAATCAATCAATCATCCTTTATTGTCGACAGGTATAATTTATACATTATAAATTTTTACGCTAAATTCCTATATCTAAAATTATAGATAATAATTTATATATCTTATTTGATATTTTTTATTTGTTAGTTTGTTACACACTTACACCACACAAAGTGAAACTAATTAAGTTGTATATTTGTGTTTGACATGAATGCTAGCATACTACCTAAACCCAAAATATCAATACAAAAATAACATTAGTCACAACCAAGACTTGACTAATGCAGTGCTTGAGGTCTTCTAAAAGTTGGAACCAAACTCTGACAAGGGTGGAGAGATTGGAAATGAGGTAACACAACAACAATAACTATCAAAGTTTATATTTTAATATTTATTCTATTTAATCACTGATGAAAAGGTTGCACTTGTAGATTATAATGTTTCGAGAAGCAAAGGGTAAATTTGGAGAGAGACTCGCAATTGCATCAAGAGAAAGCATGACAGCTGGTGCGTATAGAACTATATAGACTACTAACAAATTTGTTAACTTATAAATTTTAAAGTTGTAAATATAAAATTAATAGTTTCATTTTATTATGGGCAGCTGACTGGTGGGATATGTATGGAGTTTCTGCTCTAACATTGAGGAGATTGGCAATGAAGATATTGTCACAAACATGCTCCTCTTCAGCTTGTGAAAAGAACTGGAGCACGTTTTCCCTAATACATACAAAGCAGCGCAATCGACTAGCGTACGAAAGGCTCAAAAAGCTAGTCTTTTGTTATTACAACATGAGGTTGAGGGTCAGAGATATGAAAGCTGAGATGGACAATGCAGCAGAGTTAGAGCCTATAAATCTGCTTGATCTATCAGTCGAATTAGGAGAGGAGAATGAGAATCCTCTTTACGAGTGGATTAGGCCCTCACATATGGATGGGCCAGATGGTGAACCTGATCCAAAAGTGGCAGAAGAAGCTCAAAACCTCGGGATTGACGTCGACAGAGTTATATCTAAGGAAGTTTTATCAAGCGAGGATGCAATGAGAACAGACTCAGTGCATTCTAAGTCTTCTGACTCTTCTGACACCAATACTGGAGGTGGGGATAGTGATGGAGATGATGATGGGGACGATGGAAGAGGGGGTGGAAATTATGGAGCTGGAGCTAGTCCGAGGCCATTATTGAGTCCTTTTACTTGTGAAACAGATTTCACACATGCGACACAGGATGAGGACCATGGCTCTAGGAGAGCAGGGCCAGGAATCGGGGCAATAGGCAAACATTATTCGAAGAAAAAACGGGGACAAAACACAAGCAGCCAACAAGATGTAGATTCCCTTTCCTCGAACTTCGAGTCTATGAGTATAGGATCACAACAAAGTCATTTTGGGTATGGAACAGACTCGAGCCAAGATACCTATCCCCATCAACAAGTCCAACTTGTGCCATATCAGTCATACAACCCATATGAGATGGGCTACTATAACACTGATCCCTCAGGGGCATATATCTATGGACAACAATATCCATATCAACAACCAATTGATTATATGCCCAATCCATACTCAATGTATCCATCAGTCCCACCACATACAAATGAAGGAGCTCCTGAGACTGAACAACCAAATTTGCCACCAATGGTAATCCTACGGCATTGTTCTGCTGATGAATATGACCGCCATCTACAGAATTATCTGCTCAATTATGCTAATTATATGAAATGGCCAACCTATTGTCGTAATATTACCAATATAGAAAGGCAGAATAGGGATAGAAATGATGATTTTGAACCACCAAGGAACTCCATGTGGTATTAAACTACTAATGTAAGTATGTATGTAAGTGTTTATTGTGTAAATGATAAATATTTACAAATTTTAATCTCATATGACATTTGGATGTTATATTTGCATGAATTTCTATTATTTATTTTCTCATCGTATCACACTATTTATACCCTACACAACACATACTTGTTTTATACATATTTAAATTGCAATTTTTTGATGCTAAAGTGTGTATTATAGTCTAAATCATTGTTTCCCAGAGTTTCAATAAAAAATTCCGCGTTTAACACATAATATCCACCATATCTTTAAAACGATATCGATATTGTTGATATATCCAACGATATATCCCATATATCCACATTTTTGGATCCTCGATATACCCAGCGAAATCGATATTAAAGACCTTGTATATATATATATATAAATTTTTCTTTCGTAATTCGGGAATTCGGTCCGGGCCGGTTCTGAAACCCTCCAAACCGTGGACCGGACCAAATTCATCGGTTCTTAAAAATTTGTCCCGAGAACTGGACCAGTTACTATTTGGACCGGACTGAATTGCACAGAACGGTCCGATTCTCGGGTCTACCCGAACCATTTTGCACCCCTAGATTAAACAAACTGAAAGGTTCACCATTCATCAATGTTGAGGAGGATGAAGTGGATATGCATTGATAAATACAATTAATCCAAGTACACTCGAACCCAATCTTGCATGATGTACAGGGTGATTAGCCCTTTTGATGAGCGCACGTTTTAATGGAATGTGACTGATTTTTTTAAGCAGTTGAATTATAACCTTTGTATTTTAGGCAATGATGGAAAAGAATGTTTTTCTCCCTCTCTCTCCTTCCTTTGTTTTCATATTCAACTGCAGAACATGATTGCAGTTGCATCACACCTAAACCTATTAGACTGCTTCAACATCCAACCACATCACTTAGGTCACTTAGTCTATTCTTGTCAAGATCAATGCACAAGGATGGCTTGACCAGATGTATGATGCTCTGATTGCAAGTCACTGATCGAATATTTAAGGCTTTGAGAGGAGGGGGGAATGGGGTAGGGGGCCAAATTTCTACTCTCTCGCTATGGATCCATGGAACATGAGTGAGATGATCTATGAATTCAACGACTTTGATCAATTAGTCATGTGTCCTACCCACTAATTGAACAATTATAAATTTTTAAGATCCAATTAGGTGTTTCCATTTAAGCATTGAAGTCCAGTAGAGCAAATAAAATAGAGTTTTGAACATGCATGTTTCTAGAAATTCAAACAACTCAAAAAATCCATGCTTATAGGATGCTTTTGAAACAATGATATAGAGTTTTGAACTTGAAACACAACCAAAGTGACTTCCCAATTCCTTTTATGATTTGAAAATCACAAAACTTGGAAGAAGCAGCAGATTGCACAAGTTTATAAGGCTTAGTAGAAAAAGATAAAATTCCTATGTTATAATGGATGCATATAAGCAGACATAATGATGTTATTTATTGAAATTTTCATTTACAGATTGACGAAATGGAATATCCAAAAATATTTATGCGACTTATAAGCAAGCGGGACAACAAATATTAGAAGCTACAAGCCCACAACCATAAAAAGAGAAAAACATATTAGCTAGTATGGGGAGACTCACCATCATACCTAATGAGCAGATTACTGTTTCACAAGGGAGTCATAATATGATGGCATGTGATCAATATGAATCATGGACGCCAACATGCTTAGACTGGCTGCGTGACAATATTTGGCGATACTCAAATGGTCCAATGGATGAGACAAACTTCCCAACTCCAAATGAAAGATAAGCCACCTTCCAAAATTTAAGCAACATGTTTAACTCTAGAAGCTTAGATGTATGTTCATGTGGCACATAAACAACACCTGGTTATACAACAATCAGAAAAACTGACACCAAAAAGAATATAACTCATAAAGACATTGCAAAGTGTCCACACAGAAATATCATTAGAAAAGGGGACTGACTAACATGGTATAATCGGGCTGGAAGAAAATTTTCTGTTACCATTGATCTATGGTTGTATAATCGTCCCAATTAAAGCAGGTCAACAATGCAAATCCTATTCTAATATTCAAGTTTGTCAAAAACCACAACTCTGTTTAGAGAAGATTTTAAATGTTATCGGTATGATGCTGGCTTCATTAAAACCGCCCCCATGTCGCTGGTGCTACAATAATATGCTTCATACTTGTCTAAACCACTTCAATTGCTGCTCTTTTACAAGAGAAACTCCTTCAAGACCAAATTAAAGCCCTATCTTGTGTTGCCTGCAACCCATATACATTGGAATCAAGAATGTCATCATGCAAATCTGATAAAAAGCAATTAGTTTATACAACCATTTCTCAGAAATTTCTTTTATTGAAAAGTGTATAATAATGATCTGTTTAGTGGAAATAAGACCAAAAAAACCATCCTGATGCTTTTAAAAATTTATCAGCCAATCAAGAACACCTTATAAACATGAATTTTTCTTTGCCCAACATTCTGCTTAGTTTATAAAATTACAATTTCGCTTTTGCGACCTAGTTTGAATCACATTTAATCTCCCCACTAGAATTTTAAGGTTCCAAAAATTTTGCCCATCAATCTTAACCATTACCACACTCTTAGCTAGGATCATACTAAAAATAGCATTTGATACTGTTTTGTTTTGGTCCAACGTTCTCTAAACCTTTTTACTCCCACAGCATAGTCAAGATTTTTTATTTTAGGAAAAATTTAATCAAGTTAAATTGCTTTTTTTTTTTTTGTGGTTGACTCACCGCTAAGTTGTAATACAATTATTTGAGCAAATTGGATATTTTCTTATTTTTAATCTTAATTTGGATGTTTTCTCAATCTATTAATACATCCACACCATTAGTTCGTTACGTAGAGTCACCATTTTGCATGTAAAATGATGTAGTGCTTTCTTAGATTGTTTATATAGATATATATATACATACATATATATACAGTCCTGATCAGGTCAGCACGTGTTGATATAAGTTATATCAACACCATGCATTGGGGGTTGTACCCTGTGCATTGACCCAATGTAGCATGTAATCCACTAATGCATGAGGTACAACCTCCAATGTAGGTGTTGATATAACTTATACCAGCACGTGCTTACATGATCATCATCCCATATATATACATACATACATACATATATATACGGTTATGTTCTCATCAGCACGTGTTGATATAAATTATATCAGCACCATGCATTAGGGGTTGTACCCCTTGCATTGGTCTAATGTACTTCATATCCCACTCATGCACAAGGTACACCACCCAATACGGGTGTTGATATAAGTCATATCAACACGTGCTGACTTGATCATCATCCCATATATATATATACACATATATACAAGTCAGCACATGTTGATATTAGTTATATCAGCACCATACATTAGGGGTTGTACCTTGTGCATTGGCCCAATGTATCCCATGACCTACTAATGCACAAGGTACAACCTCCAATGAGGGTGTATATAAGTTATATCAACACATGCTCACCTAATCATCATCCTACACACACACACACACACACATATATATATGTATATTAAGGTTTTGATCTCCTACACAATGTTGCACAAAACGCAAGCCATTTGTGAGACTCTGACTACGCTTGATACTTTTTTTTATTTTTATAAAAACGCTTGATATTCACCGATCACTGTGTGACTCGGATCATTACGTAACATCGTGCAAGTGAAACAAACCTTTTATATATATATATCGGTCAGGTAGAGATGTGCTTATATAAGTAGGGATGAAAGGAAAACTGAAAAAAAGGACCAACGAGACCAGACGGAACCAGCCAGTTTCAGCCAATTTTTCCTAATGTTACAGTCAATTCAGTTTTTTATTTAACAAATTCTCATTTTTCGGTTTGATCAGTAGTTCGTCTTGTTCTTATACCAAAACCGACCGAACCAAACCGATTTGTTATAAACTAACATTACATGTTAGATTTATGCTAAAAATGATGTCATCTAAGGGGGTATATAAGCAAAAAACCGTAATCCCATAACATTTCCCTGTCGCCTCTCAAAGTCTCTCGAGATTCACTCTTTACCCTTTGTTGTTTCAGTCAAAAAACCCCGACTCTAACCTTATCTTCTCCCCTTCTCTCTTAACGAACGGCGAACGGCGGCTCTTGATGGAAGACAGAAATGATGACGGATGTGATCCCGTTGCTACTACTCACGCCGCTGCCTAAGCCTCGGGCTTCTATAGAATGAATGAGATCATCTCTAATAGGGTTTTCTCTAATAATGGAATCCTAAATCAATTAGGATTTTCTCGTCCACTTTGGTTCCAATATGATTTGAGCCACTCTTGTCCCCGACGACAGAATCAATCGCAAAATCTTTGAGTCCGTCAAACAGGTTAGTCTCTTCAATCTCAATCTTAGATAATGTTTTCCAATTAGATTTGTCCCTTTCCATCTTTATCATCTTATATATTGTCTATTTGGTGTTTGAGAAAAATCTTTGAATTTTGAAGGGCGGATGCAGTTTTGGTGAAAAAACTGAAAACTAATCGAACCGAACCGTATTTTAACAAAACCAATTTGCATGGTTTCTACCGGTGGTCGATCGGTGTCGGTTGGGAAAATGGCAAAACCGATCACCTCGGTTCCGTCGAAAAAACTCCTCTAAACCGATCGAAACCAAACCGATTACATCCCTAGATATAAGGTATATTAGCACCATGCATAATGCATTGGCCCCATGTTCCCAGGTACAACTCCCAATGCGGGTGCTGATATAACTTATATTAGCACGTCCCCACTTGATCGCCAACCTATATAATATATATATATGGGAAGGGATCTGTTGACACCAGGTGTAAGACTTTTTACTCTTATACAACTCAATATCTTTTTGTAGGAATAATATTTCACCAATCCAACCATTGGATTCAAAGACAAAACTATAGCCAGGCCTGGGGTGGCCATGCCCCCCCCCCCCACTTCCACAAATTTATCTTGGGAAAGTACTTTTGGTGACTAGATTTGGTATTACCTATTAAGTTGTTACAAATTGATTATCAACCTACTACGAAATGACTACAAATTATTTTGATTTTGGTATTACATTGGAAAGTGGTCACCAAAACGTAATTTCCCAATTTCATTTTTTAAGGCATCAAGGCAAAATGGACCAATGGTCCCTCCCAATCAGCACAATGGTTCCTCACGTCATCCCTTAAAAGTCAAATAGGCAACTTATACCCAATGATAAAAGGTTAGAATTAATATATACAAAAGGTAAAAAGTCCAAAGTAATTAGCCAAAAACAAACACCTTCTCCTATAGTTTTAGCTTCTTTTCTTACATTGGATTTGCCATAGATCTCTTTCAAACAAAATCCTTGAGCATACCAGAGAGTGACGGCTGATGGAGAGCACCTTGCCGAAGATCACTGCTCTATGTCTACATATTAAAGTACACTTTTTTGATTTTTTATCTTTTATGTTTTTATTTTTTTTTTTAAACCTTCTTCAGATTTATTGCTGTTGTCAACCCCCTCTTCTTCTTTTTATTTTTTTTTTTATTTTTTTTGTCATGGTTTTAGAGAAGTATAAGCAAGGTCCAATCGTTTACCTCCCATTCAATGTATTAATTTAATCTTGAATCTTAGTATGATTCACATACTTGAATGGTAAAAAAAAAATTATCCAGACTTTGGCCACCCCCAAGATAAAATCTTGGTTCCGTCCTGATTGGATTAGATACTCCACTCATGCACGTCAACCAAGTGAACATGGATTTTTGAATTGCCAAACATTTTGCTTAGTTTACAAATTGCAATTTCACTTTTACCACCAAATTTTAATGCCATTTAATCACCATACCAGAATGTCAAGGTACCATTTTTTTAGGATCATACTAAAATTAGCATTTGATGTTGTTTTGTTTTGGTCCAACGTATTCTACACCATTCCACACCAAAGGCATAGTCAATGTTTTTCCATTTTAGGATATCATATGGGTATCATGAGGCCATCTCAAGGGTTGTGTAAGGCAATATTTGATCTTTGTTGCTAGAGAAATTCACTCTTAATAGAAGCTAGGGGACAATATTTGTAGGACGGTATTCACGGGCGGAGAAAACGATGGAAATCTTGAACTGGACAATCAGGCAGGAAAAGGAACAAGGGATTCCCTAACTTGCTTCTTATGTGGGTGGTTATAGTGATTTCCTTCCTCTAGTTCAGGAGTTGAGAAGCAAGAAAGGGCCTTCCATTAGCATTGTATATGTAGTCCCAATCTTATCAAGGATTTTGATATAGGAGACATACAGATTTTTAATTTCAATATTATTGACTCAAAAAGTCGATTATTGGGCATCTGGAATTTGGGCCATAAGGCCTTTAGATTAAAAATATAAGTAGTGCAATTCCTCTCTAATTACCTTCATTAATTTCTTTCCCTAATGATGTGGCAACAGCCACATCAACACATGGTGATTTTTATATTATTAAAATGTAAGCCACATAAGTAGCTACATCACGCCAAAAAAAATTAGGGAAAAGATTAGGGAGTAATAGCATTTTCCTAAAAATAAATTATTGAAATTAAAAGTCTACATGCATCTTATATGAGGATCCCTGCAAAGATCAGGATGTGTATGCATAAATGATATATTATGTACCCTGTAACCCACTAATGCACAAGGTACAACGGGTAATGCGGGGCTGATATAAGTTATATTAGCACGTGTTCACTTGATCTCATCCTATATAATATACACACACAATGTTTATAACACGCCACTATGTCTTATGCAGTCTTTAACTGAATATTTTCAAAAATGTAATACAGAGAACAAAAATATGCACGCCACTAACGTCGATTGTAGATGCTTGACTTTAGTTGTAAATCTATAAAGAGCAAAAGATCCACGACTTCAAATTCATTTCATTTTCTACTAACTTTCTTAGCAATCAAGCAGAGTATTAGCTGTGCTTGGCAGCCATAAAAGAAAGGAAAATAATTCATTTAATAGAAAAGAAAGGAATAGAAAAGGAATTCATTTCCCTTTGTTCTATTTGGTATGGATGGAATTTAAAATCAAGGAATTCAATTAGATCTTTTATTCTTCTTATAACTCTTTTAATAAATCCAATACCCTCGAAATTCTATCCCTTTAGGCCAGATTTCAGTACATGTATCAAAATAGCATCAAATCTCTTTTAATTCATTTCTCGTTATAAATCCTTCCATTCCAAACACTGGAATTCAAAATAATAAATGAATTCCTTTCCATTCCCTCCAAATCCCTCCATTCCAAACAAAGCAAGTTTGTCAAAAATGAAAATGTTGAAATTCTAAAGTACAATGCAGAAAAATGAAGTTCAATTACCCAGCTAAATGAAACGGAAAAAATCCGAATCAGAAAACTGAGAATTTCTTCAAAATATATATCAATATATATGTATGCGACGAAGAGAATAAAAGGTTGCATGAATATTGATTGAACGAGAAAGAGTCATCAATGGACGGGAGTACTGACCGAACAAATGAACTTTGCCGGAATATTGATCGGACGGCCGAGATCGCCTGGAAATCTTGACGGAGCTTGGTCGGGTTAGGATGCGAGAGCATCAGAGCTCGACCGCCATTGATTTGGATGAAGGTTTGATGATTCGGTGGGCTTTTTATCTAAGGGCTAAAGACTTCAGAAGATAAATCAGTTTGAATGATATGCATATCTATATAGCTTTCTGTAATATTATTATTATTGTTATTATTGTTATTTAAACCGGGTTGGAGGCATTTATCTCTCTGCTCTCTCTCTTAATTCTTTTTTACTTTAAAACCCTAAAATATTTTTATTATTATATTTTAAGGGTAGCGCTATTCGCACTCCCAACAAGCCTTCTCGCACTCCCCTCTTATTTCTAGCATATCTGATGACAAAACTGCCCTTGCCAAGGTCCCTCACTCAACTGCGCATTTCCCTGTTCTTTGAGTCTTCAACTAAAAAAGTTCATGTGGGACCCGCATATGACACAGTCCCTTCCTCCTTTTTTATCCCTTTCATCTATTCTGATCTAGCTTCTCAGTGTCTCATCACACACCCATCCAAGCACCACCAAAAATCAGCTTTTTTTTCACTCTGAAGATGTCCTGCCAGGACGAAATCAGGCGTTATTTCCAATGGAGACAACGTATTGTGATTCTATGAAATGAAAACAAAAAGCTTTGGAGAGCCTTTCTTTTATTTGAAAAATTACTTTTTGATAATCATTTTTCAATGTAATAACCAAAAAAAAAAAAAAAAAATTGTCAACTTATTACAAACTGACTGTATATATGCTTCAAAATGACTATCAACTTAATGTTTTTGGCATTATATCAAAAAATGGTTATCAAATGGTAATTTATCCCCAAAAAAAAATTTTTATTTGAGCCAATGGAGGCACGTGCCCCCAAAGGCCCCCTTGCTCCGCCAGTGCTCACCGTTGATCAGACCTAAAGCAAGCCTAACTCCCTCAATCATCGATGGACTACCCATAAAAAATAATACATTTGCTTTTTTTTTCCCCTAGTTTTGGCAAGTGGTTGGTGAAAATTCGCTGGACAAGACCAACGTGATTTTTTATTTTATTTTTCCTTTTGTGTTTCCTTTTTTTGTTTCATTTTTGTTGCGGTGGTGATGATGTTTATGGGTTACGTGGGGATTTTGACAGTGGTGATGGGTGGGTAAGTTTGTGTAGCTACTGGCGAGCAAAATTGATTTATAGTTGTGAGATTGTGTGGCCTATGATGGTGGGTGAGAGATTTTAGTTTTTTTGTTGCACCAACGAGATTGTGTTTCGACTATGTTGAAGGAAGATGCTACTGTTGTTATGGAGGGCTGGTGTGTTTGTGAAAAGAGGACGTGGAATAGGGTCAAATATAGGCTCCACATAATTTTTTATTGAGAAATAAAGGAATGAGGGACAATGGCATTTTTGCCTTTCTAAATGATACGAGTTAGAGGGGGAGTGTGAGAAGGGGGGTTGGGAGTGTGGATAGCGCTAACCTATTTTAAATAAAAACTTAAAAAAGATAAAATAATAATATCATATTTATTAGAAGCCAAATCTGTTAAATCACTAACCAACTAACCTTTTATGCTATAATCTCTCTAGGAAATAACTAAATAGTTGTGCACGCACATACATCGGGTGTGTAGCCACCTCTAATCTATACTAACTAGGGTGAGGAACGTGCTACGCACGTGTTTAATGTTATTTGCCAGTTGGTCATGTTATATTTAGACTTTTAATGGTAATGCTATATGTTACATTATTGCTTGTCAATTTGCTACAAATTGACTATCAACATGATCCAAATTGACTACCAACTTGGTATCACTGCAATACCTATAATACCCTTTAAAAAAAAAAGCACATATGCAGGAACCATTACTTGTCAACTTGCTACAAACTGACTATTAATGTGATACAAAGTGACTACCAACTTAGTATCACTGCAATACCTATAATACCCTTTTTAAAAAAAAAAAGCACATACATGGGAAGAAAAAAAAGGGCGTAACCATCATTTTACGGTAGATGAACAGTGCATCTACCATAAAATGCCTTATTCTCTTTTATTATAGTGTTAGATATAGAAAACTTTTGGACTTTTGGTTATAATAATATATGCAATTGGTTCAACAACGATATGGACTCGAAACAGATCTTGTCGGGTCAAGTTCTCTAACACATTTGAATTATAAGGAAACCACCTTTGTTTTATATTGATATTGATGTCATTTGGACAAGACCAATTATTGTCATCACAAAAATTCCTTTACACCCCTATTGATTTCTAAGTTTTTGGAAAAATATAAAAGGTTTTCATTAAAACTAGTCACATCATCCATTAAAAAAATATCATTTTGAACAATTTTATAAAAGAAAGTTTTTTCAAATTCTGTCATTTAAGTGGATTTTTTTGGTCATTTACAATGTCTATTTCATTTTTACAAAATATTTCATGAAAAATAAGTAAAAAGTTTACTTAAACAACAGATTTTGGAAAAACTTTTTTTGTGCAAAGTTGTTCAAAAGGGTGTTTTTTTAGTGAACAACATGGCTAATTTTCATGAAAACCTTTTATATTTTTAATAAAAACTTAAGAAATTTAAAATAATTGTGGGTACAAAAGAATTTTTGTTGTGGCAATAGTTGCCCCTTTTGGACAATGATTCTCCTTATGAGGCTAAAATCAACATCAAACCTTCAACTTTGTAAGATGTAAAGAGCTATTCAACCCAACTTTTCTCAAGGCCTCGGGAGAGATAATCGAGTCTAGCTGGACCAGCCCATTTGGAACATATCACATAGTTGGGAGTCGTGCATGATTTTTATGTGTACACGTGTTTGTCATGCAAAGATCCCAACCATGCGATCCCGTGCAAACTATTCTGGACAATCAGCGCCTAATATTTTTTTTACATGGGCCTCTCCATCTATTTATTCCAAAGAAAAGGTGACATGGAGCTTTCTTGGTGCTGAGTATGGGTACATTCTACCTCAATTTGATTATATTCAATTGAAATTGAATCTATTTTATTTAAAATTGAAATCCATTTTATTTAGATTTTTTAATGGTGGTTTTACTTCTAATTTAGGGATCCAAACAGTATTTTATGCAAAGCTTCTAACTATTTTGATTGATATTGAGCATGCATGGCATAATAGTTGCCACAACTCTGGTTGGAATGAGATTTAGCAACAATCGTTCATTATCTACAAAATCTCTTTTATATTCCTCCTTGGAGCTAAAAAACCTAATAGCTTAACTGCCAATTTTACTTGAAATCTATGAAGTTTTAATGTTCTCACATTTTTAGAGAAGGCAATTGTGTTGTGGACAAACATGCAAATCTTAGACTCTATCATGCTGGCTTCCATTGGTGGTGGACTTTACCATAGAAGCTTTCCTCATCTTTATGCAAAGATATGTTTAATCTTTTCCTTATTATAGGTTTAAAGCATAGTTTGGCTTTTATTCTATTAATTAACTGGATTATGATGTAATTATTAGTTACCAAGACCAGTTTTCTTTGTCTTTTTCTTATTGTATTCCTTTGTATTTTTCCCATTGTATTCCTTAAGATATTTTCATACTATTGAATGTCAGCAACCATAGTATTTTCTCTAAAATCAAACACTACAAAATTGTTTTCCCAAAATGATGAATTCTTCAATTTAAAGGTAAAGCCTTTCCTCAAAGTCTAGCCTAGAAATTATACATCTTGTCATTTTGGCTGTAGAAACATATGGTAGAGATCTTAAATTCATGATCATCTGATCAATTATGCCCAAAATGAGCTAAATTCGAAAACTTTCCCATGCTTTGATATTTTTCAAGGGCTTGTCAAATTCTTGTTGCCAAGTCAAATGAATTATTTTTCGCATCCATGGGATATGCGAATAACAGTCACATGCTATGATCGGTGCATGCATGACACACCCCCTGAGCCCACTGTGATTACTAATTAGTAGTCCTCTTTTTGCATATAGGAAAATGAAACATGTACATATCATTCTTTATTCATTAGATAGTGAGTAAAAAAAACACGGAAAAAAGAAAAGCATATGCAAAATCAAAAAGGGAAATCATTTAAGTGGCATAGTGGCTTTTCCCTCATGTAATACTTGTGTTGAAACAGGGATAATCCTATAACAATTGTTGATGCTGAAAATCTCCAACAGTCAAGACCCTAGCATAGTCCTCACGTTGACCTGCACAACGAAGCTCAGATCATCGATGGGTAGTTGGTGGGACCCCCTCTAATGCTTTAGTGACTAAAAAAATTAAAAGTGTGAAATTTAAGAGATTATTGCACATACCTAGGAGTTATGAGATTCCCCTATTTAAAGTAGTAAATAGTTTTAGCCCTTCTCCTAGTCATGTTAAGAGATAGGAGTTCAAATTAAATTGGGAGGGCTCTAGATTGGTTGAGGATTGGATATGTTAGAAAATATTTATTTTTAAAAGTTTCAAAACTTCTGACCACGCATGTGCACACACACGCACCGCCTACATAGTGCACGGGTGGCATATTTTATGGGCTAATTATGTATGTTTATTTCATGAGACCATATATTGCAACCCCTTAATTTTGTTTGCACACCCCCATTAATTTTAATTTCTCAAGGTTTTAGAAAAATATAAAAGGTTTTTATGAAAACTGGCCACGTAGTCCAATCCACTAGAAAACATCATTTTAAAAAACTTTTCAGTAGAAAGTTTTTAAAATTCTTTCGTTTAAGTAGACTTTTTGGCTAAAAATGAAATAAAGACGGTAAATGGTCAAAAAGTTCACTTAAACGACATATTTTGAAAAAACCTTTTTCTGCAAAGTTGTTTAAAATGATGTTTTTTAGTGGATCAGGTGATCAATTTTCATAAAACCCTTTCATATTTTCCATAAAACCTAGATAAATTAAATTTAGTGGGGTGTGTAAACAAAATAAAGGGATTGCAATAACCGGACCGCTCTCCTATTTCATTGATCGTTGGGTTTTAATTTCTATAATTTATGGGTGTCTATTACAAGCTGTTGAACTTTTATTTCACGTTATTGATTGGGCTATTACCAAGAATTATTGTAACATTTTATTTTGGGTGTTTATTAGCCTAAACTAATTTCAACCATATATTGTTATAAATAGTGGGTTTCTCTACATGGACAAATATATTCACATTATTTTCTCTATCTCTTTTCTACTAAATTTCTTTAAGGGCCTATTTGGGAACTTTAAAAACTAGATCAGACTGGATTTGGTCCATAACTGTTATCTGGTTTTTAAATAAACCAAGTCACAATTGGTTTGAAAAAAAATTGTATTTATACCTTATTTTTAGAATAAAGCTGAACTGATTAGCAAGAAAAAAAGATTTACCAAACAGTGCGAAATCAAAACTGGCAGACTTATTCTCAATTGACTAGATTTTCAGGTTTGCCAAACATCCCCTAAGATCTTCATTTAGTTATTTTTATATAGTGTTTTTACGGCCAACTAATTGCAGATTCACTATATTGCTCTTGCGGACGTATCTATAGAAGAGGGAGTTGCGAGTTTTGGAGTTATATCTTGGAAGTCCTATTGTTTGTCAACACCCATAAAGAGGCGATACTTCCTTTAGGACAATGTGATCTCATGTGCTCTTCTTATTCTCTTTATTTTATTTTAATGGGTAAATTGCAGATAAACCCCTTGAAGTATGAGGGTCAATAGATAACCCCTTTATGTTCTAATTTTACCAATGTGCCTCCTCGATGTTTTAATTTTTTTTAATGTGCCCCACCATTACTTTCCATTAGTAAAAAGTGGCGAAAAATGGTCTATAGCATGTGACGTTGTAATTGTCAAAAATACCTTCTCTCTCTATCTCCTAAACCAAACCCATACTGATGGGAGGGTGTAGGGCATGTAAGTCTTTTTAAGTTTGCCGTTAACGGTGTTAAAGCAATTAAATCCTCAACTGAACTCAAGGGGCACATTGATAAATTTGGAACATAAAAGGGGTTATCTGCTAATCCCCATACTTCAGGGGGTTATCTGCAATTTACCCTATTTTAATTAAGTATTTCTTTAGTTGATTTTTGTGAATTCAAATTGTAATTATTATTTTATTAATTTTTGTTCAATTTCATTATATTTGTGATAAAATAAAATAAATATTCCAAAAATTTCTACAATTTATGTAGTAGGATAATCCTTATTAACTGATCAAGACTTGTTTTGCAGAAAATATAGGAGAACTCATCAGAGAGACTTACGGGCCAAATAAACAAATAAGGCTAGTTGTTTGGCGCAACTCATAACCAAGCTAACTTGATTCAAGCCAACACTAACCTTGCTAAGGTTGGGATATAGGTGAGCAAGACCTAGCAAATGAAGATGGATTGCTTGTCCAAGATGCCAAGTGAACTAGTGTCGTAATGATATATTTGTGTAGACACCCATTTTCATCCCCCCATTCACACCTATCCATCTCCCATGCATTATCACATGTAGACAAATGCATTATTTGGACACCAAATCTTTTTAGTTAGGCTCTATACATCCCAAAGAATCTATGGTATCTTCTGGGGTTCAATTTGGTTAAGTCTTAATAATTAATAAGAACTTTTGCGACTTGGAGGGCATTTATGTCATTTCACTTACATAATTCTTATTTAATATCCAATTCTTACCAAATTCATCTCAGGATGATCCTAATGGCCTTAGGATATCATGAATAGGCTTGGTTTAAAATTTGGTTAAGTTTGGAGATGATTTGCTTAAGGATGGTCCAAGTAGGTTCGGTTTGACTCCGTTCATCGGCCCTTATTATAATTGCTTCTTAATTTGATCCAATTGAGTTGAATTAATGTTTCATTAATGTCAAATGGGTCTTAATTAAGGTGTATTAGTGCTTGGAATTATTTTTGGGAGAGCTTGATTGCAACTAGGACTCCATTAGTGTTCAAACCTTAATGTTATCCTAGTAAGCCTTAATTGATCTCTATGAGCCATATGGGCTTAACCTTTGATAAATTGACCAAGTGTGGCTCAATTAGGATTTTTTTTAACCATATTTTGAATAGATAATTGAGCCATGGTCGTTTTAAGACCAAAATCAATGAATCTGAACTTAAAATGGGCAAAATACATAGCATAAAGGAATAAACATGCACCAAAGTGCACTAAAAAGGCTACTGGTGGCCGTATAGCCACCAAGGAAGGCCAAATGGCCACCTATGGAGGGCCAAATGGCCACCCAAGGTGCCAAACAGCCACCAAGGGTGCCCGTTGGCCTTTGACGGTGTTTTGCCTAATCTTAATCTCTTTAGAGTCCTTTTCTCGCTATAATTCGAATTTCTTCTGGATTTTTGAAGTGTTTGAGATAGGAACTAGCTCTTGAGAGTGTTTTCGAGCCCTTGGATCATCCCTAGCTAGATCCAGTCTTGACCATTCATTCCACCCACCTTTCACTATAAATAAGGGTCCTCCCTTCATTCATTCGACACCAAGTCTTAGTAGAGTATTCCTAAGCAAATAAAGAGCTTGAGTTCTTGAGTGTGGGGTGAACATTCCTATTAGTATCCTTTCACTTGAGACTCATTCTAAAGAAGAGCTTGGCTCAATAGTTAGTGGGGAACATTCCTATTAGTACCCTCTAGTTTGCGACCCATTCTAGAGCTTAAAGGTGCAGAAGCTTTTCCCAATTTGCGACTCCCTACCTTAAGGCCATCATAAAGCTTGGAAAGTGTCGAAACTCTGCCCAATTCTCAACTCAAAAACCCCAAGGTTATAAACAAAACTTTGCTTTAATTCTGTCAGGTATAATCTCTAAACTCCATTGTCATAATGTAATTGTTTATATGATGATGCATGCTCCTATGAGTTTTATTATTCATAGGATTATATTAAGGTTTTGATCCTAAATCAAACAAATTTTCAAATTAAAGTTGTTTCTTTCAAAGTAAGTTGTTTTTCTAAAACAAGTTTTTGATTATGGGTTGGATTCTAATAAAGTCCTACGAGGAGTAAAACTCTTCCCCCCAACATGTTTGTTTCGAACTACGTGGACTTTAATCTTTGTCAGAAGTATGTAGGCTGCTCACTTGAGCCCAAGTCCAATTTAGCTTAGTTTTTATCTTTTAATTTTCTTAATTTTTAGGAATTATGCATGGTTGAAATTAATTAAGCCCAATCAATAAATGAGACCGATTTATCGAGCGAAATGGGTGCTTATGGGCCGTGGCTTAGAACCTTCCCATTTCGTAACCTAGCCCCTGAATCCTTATTTTTGGTTCAAGACTTACCTATTTTCCATTAATGGAGTTAAATTTGGTTTTTCTTTAAAAACAAATCTTGTAGTGGTTTCCTCATACCCTAAAAATGAGGTGGCGACTCCTTTGCTTTTTGAAACCTTTTTAAAAGTGCAACAGAAACTCGATTCCCCCCTGAGTCGATTTCCGGCGTCCACAATTTGTTTCTGTACATAAAGTATTTTGTATATGACATAATTTTCATTTGGATTATAAATCTGGACCTTGAATGACTTATAAGAAACCCATTCATAAAGTAATAAATATTACATAAAGTACTCACTTGGACGGAATTGATTGCATAGTAATACATGAAAGGAAATACTTATTAATTAGAGTATGTACTACCATAATTCATGTGTTTAAAACTCTCCATTTGCGTGTGCAGTTGTTCCACTTAAAAGGATTAAGTAGTTAATTGATATGGCCATACTTCAGTCTAAATTATAAATTACCCAATTGTCATATGGGTCAAGTGGGACAATGTTAGACATCTCCTTTAGGAGACTTTATAGCCACATGCCACTATCCTAGATCCAGTAATCCATTTAAATTTAAGGGTTAATTACGATTTAGTACCATCAACTTTAGGGTGAATTTCAATCCATACCACAAACTTGACATTGACTCGATTTTGGGGCAATTTTAATTTTAGCGTTTCAATGTAGGACAACTGCTAACGCTAAAATTAAAATTTTAAAATTTTCCCAAATCGAGTCAATGTTAAGTTTGTGGTTTGGATTGAAATTCACCCTAAAGTTAATGGTACTAAATCGTAATTAACCCTAAATTTAAATTTTAACTGGTGGCTAGTTATTACTCTTAATCCCATAACTGTTTTAAAGTGGATAACTTCCTATCATCATATAACTTTCTTGATGGGAGGAAGTTATATTAATTAACGTTGGGAACAAAAAGGTCCTAGCTAGTCTACGAGAATACAACTTGTGATTTCCATAAAATCTCATGTAAGAAAGATATTTGGATAGACTAGAAGACTTCGTTTAGTGGGTGATCTGAAGATTGTACGTACGCTTGTGGTTCTCAATTTCTGTGTCAAAGTATTTGTAACTTTACTTCGACAACAACAGTCAAAAGGTAATTCTAAACTTCCACTTAATTTAGTATAATATTTATGGTTTAATTTCTAACAAACATTTGTATAATTGCAATGGGATTCACCTTGTTCTTCTTCATGACCTTGATCACTATTAGAAAAATGAAGGAAAAAATTATTTTTGCATTTCGTTTAGCATGATTCACTACAGTGTTCTTTTTTCCCGCTTATACATTTATGGCCTGGCTCATTAAGGATCCATAAGACCCCCTTTTCAAAATAAATAAATAAAATAGTACAAGCATCAAAGGTGAGTAGCCTCTAAAATATTTCCAAATCATGTCTTCTTTTTTCATAATAATAAAAAAAACCAATTCTACAGCTCAATGAATCTTAATGTCAAGTTATGTTGATTTCACTCACAAACCAGGTAGATCTACCACATCCTAAGAAGCACGGACACGAATACGCAATACAGTTGCGACACAACAAGAACACGCCAACACAACAAATTTTCAAAATCTAGGACACGACACGATGAGGACACGCTATTAATAAAATGCATATTTTATGTATATAGCTAGATAATATCATATAACTTTACATCCATCATTCAAAATGCATATTTTGTATTGTTTTTGGAAACCTAGTAAAGTTATTCATTGAAAAAATAAGACAGAAAGGAAAATAAAGAAGATTAAAAACACAAAAAAGATGGAAAGAGAGATGTGTCGTTTCAGAGGAGTACGTGTCGTATCTGATACGTATCTGACATGGATACAGCACCTCTAGAGAAGTTTTCGTGCTTCCTAGACCACAACACATACTGCACATACCCTAGTTAGACTTTGGTTTTTCTCTAGTGGGGGCTCACCCCTTTCTATACCTACTAGTATGTAACCGACTAGGATGCTCCTATAACCTTCACAAATGGTGTGGGGTTTGGTCACTGAAGAAGATAAAGAAAGGGAGCAGAAGGTTTAATTATGGCATAATCAAAAGTACAATGTTGAAAATTGACATTTAATTATAGCATTTGAACTTAAATAAAAGAAACTGAACTATAAAATTCAAAGTAGACACTAAAGAATTTTTTCAAATTTCATGAATTAAGAAAGAAAAAGAAAGGTGCATAAAGCAATGATTGGATGAGAAATAATTATCCATTTGGCGGGTGTGTGAACCATGGGTTTTGATCGGCCCTTTTTAAAAAGAGATGTAGAGATTTAAATAAATAAAAATATGTTTTTAAAGGTTCACAAAACAAACAAACAAGGAGTCACCACCTCATTTTTTAAGGAAAAGAGAAAAACCATAAAAATGTTTTAAAGGAAACCTTTGAAAACAAAACGAATTGACTCTAATCAAAGAAAAGCAAGTCTTAACAAAATAAGAGAGGATTCAAAGACTAAGTTACGATGTGGGAATGTTCTAAGAAACATCCTATAGGCATCCACATTACCCCAAAATAGGTCTCTTAATTTATATGGGCTAATTTAATCACTTCTTAATTAGTCACCATGCATATGTAAGGAATTATCCATAACCATTCATTCATCCATAAACATCTATAAAACATTATAAATATCCATAAAGCATCATAAACATCCATGAATAGGTAGGAGAGATATGGAAAGCAATAGAGAGAGATAAATAATAAAAAAATAAAAGAAAAGAAAACCTAGGATACTTGGTATCCTTGGGCGGACTTGAACATCAAATGAGCGCCTATGTACCCCACATGCAAAGATGTAAAGATCAAAGTGCACGTAATTCGATTGAGAAGGAGTTATTCCCTTTACAATGAACTATAAACCCTAAGTTTCCATTAAAAAAGAAGAAGAGTTTTTCAAAAAAAAGAAGAATTTCCAAAAAAAATGAATTTAAGAAAAGATAGAATTTAAGAAGAGATAGAACTCTTGTTCAATAAGAAGTTTTAGAAAAGTAGGAAACATAAGAATCATAATTCAAAGCAAAAAGAATAACCCAAGGGGGGAGAAGAGAACAATTCATAATAGAACTCACCATGAATCAACTTACCATATGATAATTATATCAAAACATTGAGAAATCACCAATTTAATCACCCCATGTATGCTATAGGGCAATTATTATGCTCAAAACAACCAATATTCATACTCAAATTATCATTAGAAAGACTAAATCAAATTTGGATAGAATAATAAACATGCTTACAATAACCTAATACTCATGCAAAGAACAAAAATCAAAAGAAAAGACAAACCCTAATATACTCCTTGTTAACACCCCATTTTGTACCACTTGACACCACAAGTCACTTTTTAAGACCCAATGATGAAGGGCAGTAGCCAACGGACCATCACAAGCACGCCCGAAGGACTTACGGAGACACAGCAGGCCTTTGGCCTTAGTTTGATACCCCATGCACGTACGTGCATGGGATATGCACGTACGTGCATAGACCATGCACGTACGATCATTCCCTCTCTTTTTTGAATTTCATCTCTTTCCCCCCAAAATTGCTTCTTACCATATGCAGCTCCCATGCTGACAGCTGCTTGGTGGCGGCTGGGAAACCCAAGAAAACCTTCAAATCAAACCCTAATCCCTGCCTATAAATACCCCACTTTCATTCAAGAGAAGGATCTGAATTTTTGGCTACCAAACCACTACTCTAAAAATCCGATATTGGCGGCTGTGTCTACGAGAAGTCCAAAGAGCAGGATTGACGAAGGAACCGCTGTTGCTGTTCGACCTGAGGGTAACGGTTCTTAATCCTCAATTTCGTTTTCCTCCAATGATTTGATAAGATTATTTATGATATCGCATGAAATGTACATCTTATGCATCTTTTCATTTAATGCCTAAATACATGATGCATTTAGACTTAACATTAATTCATTTCTGCGTTCATAGATCTAAAATAGGTCCTCTAGCATTTCTTTTGTATACATCATATCTCGACATTTAGATCTAGATTATTTTTCTTATGCTTTCATAGCATGTTTAGATGGTTTCTGTACATACCCTGATCATTCGTAGTGTCACACAGGCATGATAGTCGCATAATAGGCTTAGATTTGCATTTTTACATCGATTATATAAGTTTCATTTAGGATATGCACGTACGTGCCTCCCATATGCACGTACGTGCATAACCTTATTTTTTCAGATTAATCCCCTTTTTCTCTTTTACAGGCCGTACAGGCAGTGTAAGTTCTCTGTTAACTTCACCCCCCTTTCTCTTGTTTGTGTGTATATGCTCAAATATTTCTCTTTAAATCCTTCTTTATCTTTCATCATTGCATGCCATTATTTGATTTTACCTAATTGTCTGCATAGTGGTCGAGTTCGATTGAGTCCTTTTTAATTGAAGCCAATAAATGTATGTGGGGGCCGGATTTTAGCCGGGCGTAGATGGGTGCTTAATACCTTCCCATCTGCGTACCCTAGCTCCGAACCTTAATCTTTTGGTAATGACGAGTTGGGCCCTAGCTAGGGGTCAATCGGTTCCCGAGGCCAAAATCGGGTGGCGACTCCCACTCCGCCCTAATCATCCGTGGTTAGTGGCGTACTCCCGAGCCGACGTGGTAAAAGGACACGGCGCTCACACTCCTATATGCCCTAAACACCCTAGCATGCATAAAACTATCAAAAACATGCCAAATATGAATTATCATGATGAAAATATCATATAACAATTCAAAACATGAAAAGAAAATCTAACATGATGCATTAGATAAGTATTTTTTGTAAGAATGTGAAATAATTATCTTTACAGTGAGCTTTCTTAAGAAAAACTATTATGAGATAATTTCACGTAGAAATCACTCCGTATGAATGATTTCTTCACATATCCTACATAAAATATATACCTAAGAATGTAAAGAAACTCATGGTGCACTTAAACACATTTCAGAAAGCACCCATGCACAACCTCACCCTCTAAAGATGATAATTATCTTCTAAAAGAATAATTATCCATACACCTATAAAGATGAAGCTTTCACAGCAAGTGTTCTATACAAAAGATGCTTAAAAATCATGTATATAATTGAACCATGAAGATAAAATGACCTAAACACATCAACTAATATTCTGGGTAAACATATCCCTATTCTAGAGAGAGGAACTATCCTACTAGTAAACAATTCACAATCCATACTCCATTAACATGTTTTTCACATCATATGAATCATTTACACTCTAAAATATAGATTCTATATGATTCCTAGTTTAATACTAAGCCATAATTATGCAGAGAACGAAGTAGAAGAAGAAAGAACCGAAGAAGAAGGAGAATAAGGATGTAAGGAAGCTTACAACAAAGCAAAGGTTTTCGCTGCGTTCTTCCTTTTTATTGGACTTGATTACCTTCTAGTTCTTTTTTAAAATTGCAGTAGAATACTCTCTCCAAATGATATGGATGTGTGCAAATTTGTTCTCCCTCTCTCTCTTATGAATATAAAATGTTAAAAGTCGAAAAGTCCTTAATGCTGATGAATAAGCCTTTATTTATAGCTAACCAACCATGTGAACCAATGGTTGAGATTAATTTACCATAAAACTAATCTAAAGCTATTATTAACTCTCCTAAATGTTGGACAGCTTAAAATCACATCGTAATAGGTTTAAAACCCTTTTGGAAGAAGGAAATTTGGAGTAAAATAATCCAAAACGCATTTCTTTGAAAATAGGGAAAAATAGACGCGGGGCTCGGGTGACCGGTTGGACCGGTTGGGTGAACCGGTCACCCAAGGCTTGACCCTTATTTCACCCGGTTTTGACTTATTTCGGGTTTTTGACTTAAAACGGCCATATCTTCTTTAAATTAATTCCGATTTGAGTGATTCAAAAGCCAAAATTTCAAAGATTCAATGTAGAATAAGTCTAGAATATTCTTAAACCAAAAATCCCTGATCACGGTCAAGTGGCTGGGTTTTCATAAGGCAGTTAACCAAAAAAAAGTTCAATTAGCCATAGGGTAATATGGTAAATCAATCCAAAACTTATCAATTAATTAAATTGGCACTTCAATTAGACTCATTTCATCATTTTAAGATCAATGGAACAATTTGGAACAAGTTTCAAAGTCAATTGGAAAATATATGAAGTAAAAGACGAAATTGCCTTGCAAATCGCAAAAGTTCTAATTACCTATCCAAACCTATTTGGAATTGAACTAAATTTAACACATATATCCTAGATGATCCTAAAAACTAAATGCAATTGATGGGACTTAACAATGAGACAACAATATGCATGCAATAATGAACTATTCTCCTAAACTTAAAAAGAGCAAAAATGTCTTTCAAGGCTTATAGATTTCTAAATGCTTTAAGAACTCATGAAATGAGTTCATGAACTCCTAGAGATGAAAATGGGGTGTCTACAGGGTGTTCACCACAAAAAATAACTGACCAATGAAGAGTATGTTAGACTATATATATATAGAACATGTATATACTGCTAAGTTCATAAGCATACAATAATTAGTAAATTAGAATGCATACCTAAGCTAGCTATTTGCACGCATTGAAACCCTGAATTACCCAAGACTAAAATCTTCCACCCTTCTACACGCCTTTAGTTTTAAACCTTTCAATGGGGTACGGCTTGTGTTTCTTGTGTGTGAGGATGGGGACTCAGCCTCATTATATAGGAGAAGAAAAGATGATCTTTCCCATCACAAAATCATCCTTTTAGATTGTGTGCATTAAATGAGGTAAGGAAAGGTAAGAAAAAGAGGTTTTGCAGCATAGAAAATAAGGAGACAAGAAGGAGAGGGAAGTAAGGTGACAGAAGAAAATAAGAGAACCGTGTGTCAGTGAACATATATAAATAATCTTCTGCAGTTATCCCCATGGTAATACCGTGGTCTACTACTAATATACGCCTCCTTTAATGCACTATTGATTATTATCAATAAAGCTCGACACATTACATCCATATTTTATAAGCACGTGATCACACGTGACTAAGGTACTCCATAACCCATATCACTTTATTAATCACATCCTCAACTAGAATCCGATAACTCACAATATCAATTTCTCATCAATCTAGATTTAATCAATGGTAGCCCACAATAAAGTTTTACATTCTCCGAGTTGGGCAACATTGATTAAAGAACATAATATAGTCATCCAGATTGGTTTACTTAGTGACCACAGAAATTAAAAAGCAAATAACACCTTAGTATCATGATTCAGTCAAACAAGACCACCAATATCGAATACAGAGATCAATACACCCCTGTTTAGCATACGATCATACTGTACACACCCCATTTTGTACTGGTAGTCATCTTAAGTCCCGTGGCCCCGATGATGAGTTTAGTGTGGTTATTTACGGATTATCCTTTAAGAATTAGTGTGAGTCACAGCATGAGATTTTGATTAAAATGAAAGGAAAATTGTTTTATTAAATTAGCCACTTTTATCATGCCACTAACACATGTACGTATGTGATAAGTGTGTGTATGCACATACGGTACATGTGCATGCGTGTTATCAGTCACGCTCCTAATTTTTAGAAAAGGCAATTTCCCTTTCCTATTCAAATTAGAAGTCTTTTATCATTATAAAATATCTTTTGATTATTCCTCAAGAAACCTAGTCTAAGAAGGAAAGGGAAACCCTAGTTTTCAGCTATAAATACTCTTTTAATGCCTTAGAAAAAGATGGAGGAGGATAGGGTTTTTAGAGAATGAAATTTGTCATAATTCAGCAGTAGTTTTTCTGAAAACCAACAATTGTATTTTAATCATAACTCTTGAACCTAAAGTCAGAATTTGATGAAATTAGTCTTCTTCTAAAGATAATTCAATTCTCTACAACTTTGTATTTCACGGTTTTTGTCCAATTCCAACGTTTTCATACCAAAAAACTCGATTAAAGTTTCTGCTGTTGCAAAGTGACGAAAATCACTTCTCTTTTCTCTTATTCTCTTTTGTTTTTCTATTTCTTTTAAAAAAGTTTGAGTGACTTTTGATCTCTTTACTGTGATAACACTTTGAAGAAGAGGAGGATTTGTGTTGATTTGATTCAATTCAAAGACTTGAGGGGCCACGAACAAGCATAAAGTCGGTAAATTTAGTTTTACTTAGCTTTTTATTCTAGTTCTTCTTTTTATTATTTTTATTTTATTTTATTTCTGTCTAAAGCATGATTAGCATGATTTAGGTTTAGTTTTCATATTTGTATTTATTTCTGTATTTTATATATTTTTTGATGCATTATGTAGTGGATTTTCCATAAAGAAAAACTAGGGTTTTATTATGTGGTAATTTGTTAGTATGTAGGTTTGTTGTATAATAGTCTGTGGAAATTCATGTGTATACCTTCTCATGGTATATAGGTGGGGTTTCGAGATATGACATAAATCGCCAACGGGTGCGTACGTAACGATTGTATTGCGTATGCAGTATATGGTATGTGTATGCAGTAACGTAGTTGCGTACGCACATAAAGCAATGGCAGACAGTTTCTTTCTTTATTGTAGTTATTCTGATAGTTGATTAATTTATATTTTATTTCTTTATGTTTATTTTGTGCCTTTATCTATCTCATATCATCATGATTTGCGTGCTGCTGTGGTTGAATGAATAGGGTTAATTTTAATTAAGCATTTAGATTAATTAAAGCCATTAATCATTGTGAACCCACGAAAGCGGCCTACAAGGATTTGGCAAAATATGTGAAAGACAACAAAGGAAAGGGGTCGCCACCTCATTTTTTAAGGAAAAGAGGAAACCATAAAAAAAATGTTTTATTTTCAAAAACCTCATGACTCCATTTTGAAAAGAAAGACAAAGTCTTCCAAAAAATTGGATTCGGCGGCTAAGTTACGATGTGGGAAGGTTCTAGGCAAAGCCAATACGCACCCACATCGCCCGAGTTGGTCTCTTAATTTGATTGGGCTAATTTAATAACTTAATCACATGCGAATCAATATCAATCAATAAAATACAGCATGCATATCAATCACAAATCCATCCTACTCCTCTAGCAATTATATGTGATGGATAAATGGATAAAAGAAAAACAAAACCTAAGATACTTAGTATCCTAGGGCGGACTTGAACATCAATTGAGCACCTACGTACCATGCATAGAAATACATGGATCAAAGTCCACGTAATTCGAAAAGAATAGGGTTAAATCCTAATACGGACTCATGGTAAAAACCCTAGGTTTCCTTATTTAAAAGAGAATTTGATGAATAAACCAAGTTTGAAACAACTTCCATAAGATGGAAACTTTGATAAGATAGGTATTTATTTAATAAGGAAACCTCTAGTAATGACCATGTATTCTTATTAAGAAATAATCCTAGAAAGGGAGAAGAAAAAGAGAGGTTATGAAAAGTGAATTAGGGCATTTCATACCCTACTTATCTTATGCAATTTTCTCCAAGCAATAGCAAGCTTAAGTAACAACGGCCTTATTTGCAATAAGGCAATTATTGCACCTGTTTGCACCCTTACACGTGCTCAAAATCATGCAAAAAGAACAAAATACTAATCTGGACAGAATCACATTAAGGTCTAAAATCATCCATTAATCATGCAAATAACAAGAATAATGAATAAGTAAAAACCCTAATACAACCTTATATGCAATGACCTATCCTACATGCATAAAAACCTAGAAATCCACTAATAATGAATGCAAACCTAGCATGATTCAACTATATGCAGCATATATAGAATGATTATGATGAGTAACAACTCACAAAACTACCCTAAACATGCTGTATGAAACTTGCATGAATTTAGGGTTATTAAAACCCTAATTTCACAAATATGCCTAATAACCTATGAAACGACTCTAACATACGCTCAAATCACCATGAATATCATTCATATTATATATATCAATTAACAGAAACATCAATTCATGACAATAATCACAGCGAATAAGATATACGTAACATGCATGATTTCAAAGGAACACAAAGAATAATGCTTTCAAACCCTTACTAAACTAAGGATTATCAAACATATAAAACCATGAATCATCTTAAAATCATACATATAACATTATAAAAGCATTGAATTCAACTAACATGTGGAACAACTACATGCACTAGAACTATCATGAAGAAAGAAGGAGAAGAAGAAGGAGAAAAGCCTAAATTCAGCAATTGACAGTGCGTTTACCTCTTGTAGAGCTTCCCTTGCCTTTAAAATCCTTGTTCTCTTGCTTACCTAAGGTTGAAGAGCCTCCCTTTGATGTTCCTTAGCTCTCCCAACTCATAGCTCCCTCTCTCTCTAAGTATAAAATGCATTTGTGGCCCCCTAATGTGCTAAATATCATGTTCTTTATATAAGGAACTGACCTCATAAACCAATGGCTAAGATTAATTCATTAAATAATGATCCTAGGGCTATTAGAGACTCTCTTGGTGCTCAAACAACTCAAAGTTACTCAATCTTAGAAGGAAACAACTTGCAAGGGCGGAAGAATCCGTTAAAAGAGGGAAAAAGCGGAAGAATCCTAACCAATGATGAGTTCCTCTCGGGTGACCGTCTAGCCTCGGACGGTTAGCCGTCAGGGCTTGGACAGCTGACCATCTGGCCCTGGACGGTCACCCGAGAGGCTCCCACCAGCATACCTCCGTTAGACTCCTTCGCCTTCTAGAAGTCTTTCGGGGGTCAAATTAAGTCCGATTTTGACAAAATAAAAGCCAAAACAACCGTGCTTTGAAAAGGAACACATTTTTAGACATTTGAGGACAAAAATCCTTAACCATGGGTGCATGGTTAGGTTTTACAAAGGCGACTAACCATAGTGCACTGCCGTCACAAAGCTAAGGTTTGCACACAAGGTTAAGCCAAATGCTATTCAAATCAAAATTCAACCTTTTTAAACATATTTAGGATATAAATAAAGCCCAATTGAAGTTAAATGAGAGTAAATTGAGTGGGTCACATGAGTTAATTTGAGCGAACCAAGAAAGGGTCTTTTAGCCAACCTGAATCGTTATGAGCTGAATTGTTCTTAAACCACTATTTCATCAAATTGAACCTATAGATAGACTCTATATACTCATATGAACTCTAATTGACAACTTGGAGATCATTTCAAAGTCAAATGGAAAATATACGACTTAAAAGACAATAATGCCCTTAAAGTCACAAAATCTCTATTTAACTAGTGAAACCTCTTCCAAATCAAACCAAAATTCATATGCATGATCTTCAATGACATAAAATCCTAATGCAAATGCCTAGACTCAAAAATAAAATAAAAACCTATATGAAATAATGACCTCTAACTAAGGTGACAAAAATGGGGTGTGACAGAAGCCCCTCATTGGTGAACAAGTTTCACTTGTGAACTAATGATAGAAGAACATCCCATTTTTGTTTGGTGAAATTAATTTCATTAATACCCACTAGGGAAACACATGAAAAGAAGGTGACCATATCACTAAATTCTATAGGTCGGATGCCACCTACCTATAGAACTTGTCACACACTATCATACTTCTCATAAGTTCCACAAAACTCCTCACATATAAAGGTACTCCTCAAAACTCCTTACACACAAAGGTACTCCTCAGAACTCCTCACACACAAAGGTACTTCTTATGAGTTCTACAGAACTCTTCACACATACTTCTCATATTGTACGCTATATGAGGCATCTATAGCTTACACCAAACTACGTTTGATGAAGGTCTTCCTATATTACACCAGTTTCATCGGTAAATAATATGAGGTATCCATAGCTTACATCGAACTTTATTCGATGAAAGGTCTTCTCGTATTGCACCAGTTTCATCGGTGAACAACATGAGGTATCCATAGCTTACACCGAACTTTGTTCGATGAAAGGTCTTCCCATATTGCACCAGTTTCATCGGTGAATAATATGAGATATCTATAGCTTACACCAAACTACGTTCGATGAAAGGTCTTCCTATATTGCACCAGTTTCATCGGTGAACAATATAAGGTATCCATAGCTTACACCAAACTTTGTTCGGTGAAAGGTCTTCCCATATTGCACCAGTTTCATCGGTGAACAATATGAGGGGAAACTATTCAAGCAACTCAATACCAATATCATAAGAAATCAGAAGGTCGAATAATATCAACCTATGCACAAATCACAAAGCCCGAGAGACTTAACCCTTTCACATTCCAAAGCTCTTCTAACATGCAACAAAATCAACAATCATACCCCTTCTAGGTGAAAACTTCTCTTTAAATCTCGTTCCTTCTCAAGGAAAACAATTTCAATTTCTCATATCACTTTGGTAACTTCACACTTTTAAAAAATTATTTTTTCATTGTCTTTGAAATGATTGGGAAAAGTTCCTATTGATTATTTCATAAATATGTTATGGCTTAGCCAAAAGACATGCAACTCATACATATTAAAAAAAATCATCATTTTCATCTCCTTTTCTCATAAAGCTTTTTAGGTCACTTATCTGGACTTAGCACAGTCATGCGATTTTTTTCAAAAAACATTTTTCTTTCAAAAATTGTGGTAAAGCCTTTTTAGGAAACAATGCATTTCAAAAGGATTGGATCAAACCCATGGATTCTTCTTTAAGGTATAGAATAGAGTGGAAACTCATCTTCCCTTCTTTTTTCTTTACTTCTCTTTTTCTTTCAAAACCCTAACTTTTGCCTAGATTGCCCTTACGGGTTTTCAACCTAGCGGGTTGCCCTAATTTTTGCCTAGGCTGCCCTTTCAGGTTTTCAACCTAGTGGGCTCCTCTTCTCTTCTTTTTTTTCCTTTTCTTTTTCTTCTCTTTTTCCCCTTTTCTCCTTAGTGTAAAGAAATTCAACTCATGAAGCCTCAGTCCATTCTCTTTATTAATTCATTCAGGTTCTTTGATCAAATAAACCAACCCCATTACACATTTCATTTGTTCTTCTACGAGTAAAATCAGCCCCTAAGTTCATAGAATGTCATGTTCATTCAAGTTCTTCAACCAAGCAAGACAAATTGGCCCCAAGTTCACAGAAAATAACACCCATTCTCTTCATCGAGGCAAATCAATCATTTTCCAAGCTCACGAAGTCTCACGCCTATAGTTAAGGCAAATCATTTCTTAGTGGTTATTGCTACCCCTTTTCCATCATTAAATCCATGACAAAGGCTTAAGTCAAAAGGTACGATAAGATGGAATCTAACAGACTTTGCAAATGGATTATGTTGAATGAGTACCTTTAGAGGACAAGGTCAATGACATTAGACACACAAAAGACTCAAGAAAAACAAATGGTGAAGGTGAAGGAACACAAGAAGGAATTGAGAAAGTCAAACCAAAAGGAAGAATAATCAAATTGACTCACTTAGTGGCATGTAGTATTTTAAGCTCACTAATTCAATCAATGAAACTGCTTCTTCTTAACTTAGTCACAAAGAATTGCCTTCAATGGTTGGTTACATGCAAAGCTCCTTTCTTTCTCTCTCTTTTTTTTTTTTTTTTTTTTTTTTTTTTTTCAATGAATTAGACTGCACCCAAAGTGACTTTATGGGTTGTCTGTGTATCTCCACTTTGACCTTCCCAAGACATTAATCAAACAAACTAACATTTCTTTTTGTGGAGAATCAGGTCCTCGTAATTCAAGAGATTCACTTTTCTTTTTTCATCATTTATTTTTTTTTTCAAAAGCCTTAACTTTTGCCTAGGTCGCCTTTCAGGTTTTCAACCTAGCGGGCCTAAGCTCTACATATAACCACATAGGGACCACCCTACCTTGGCTTGAACTCTTCTTTGCATTCCTCGAATGGATGATCTAGTCTTCTGAATCAAAAAGTCTTTTGTTGTTACTCTTCTTTCTTAGTGCTCTTAGATATATGTCGACTCCTTCCCTCTCCTTTCCTTTTGTACTTTTTTTTTCTCTTTCTTTTTTCTTCACATTTTCTTTTCTTTTCACAAATTTTTTTTTCTTTTTTTTTTTTTTTTGGAGAGGGAAGTAGACGTCTCCGAAAGCTCAAGCTATGCTAGTCGATTTCAACCTTTGATCTTCGAATTCCTTCTTGTAAGGGCTCTAAGATCTTCTCAATTTGTTTAGCCTATGTCTTCCTGCAATACGGTGGGCGGGTAGTCCCTTACCATTTTGGACTTTTCATTGTTTCCAAGTTAATTAGTCACAGTTTATTCATCATTCATCGTTCTTTGAGCCTCTTATGTTCATGCCACTTTGATTGTTAATTGATTGAGGAGAAGATAAATAGAGAGACAATGGATTTCTTGAAATCAAATATCTTATTAAAGGAATGAAGAAAAACACATTAAAAATCTTGACTCGGCAATGACTAGAACTCAAAAGACTCAAAGGACATTTGACTTGGAGGATAAAAACAATCAAATAGCTAGAAAGCAAACAAAAACCTAAACTCTTTATCATGGATAGTCATAGCAAAATTAGTGCAATAGCAAGCACTAAATGATCTTGTTGTCAATGAAGACTACCACTCACATTATTGACTTAAGGAAATTCCCCATAAGCCTGACCCTTGTTCTCGATGGTCCCATTAGCTATAGCATCTTCTACTTGCGTTCTAGCTCCAATTAAGGTCTTGAAATTTTGGAAGTAATGTGCAAACAAATGCTCATGGTGAATGGGAAGCAAGTTCTTGACCACCATTTGGATTTATTCTTCTTGTTTGGGTCGGTTCGCCATCTGAGAAGCTTTGATTCTCCACCTAGTAATGAAGGAAGAGAATGTTTCATTCATGGCTTGTTTAGTAGTCTCCGAATCCCTACGAGTCACATCCACCTCTGTGTTATATTTTTAATGATTCGTAAATTCATTGCAGATGTCCTCCCAAGTCTTAGTTCTAGATTCTTCCAAAGCCAAAAACCACTTTAATGCAGAGCTAACCAGCGACTCATGAAATATTTGGGCCAACAATTCATCATTAGCTCCACGGGGGTGTATAGCTCGCACATACATCTTCAAGTGAGTTTTAGGACATCCCATACTATCAAACTTCTCTAGCTTGGGCATTTTGAATTGGAGTGGAATACGAACCTTCGAGAACAAAGACAAAGTGCGCACATCCACCATATCATCAACCTTGCGAATCCCCTTCAAAGTCCACTCTAAAGCTTCCACCTTGTTAGCCAACACGGTCGAATCTTCTCTTGATGCAGTCTTAGGCTCCCTTTCTTTGGTCTTAGGTGGTTCCTCTCCTTCTCCTCTTGGGTCTTCGGTGGATTCAGAACCATTAGACCCTTGATGATTGTCAAAAGTGGGGGCCCTAGATTCGGGTTCTGAAATTTTCTGTTGGATTTCCTGGGCCATCTTCAATGCGGTCTCAGATACCATAATGGTGTGGTCAAGCTTTTCCATTATTGTTTTCAGACAAGCCTCAAGGTTGAATGTAGAATTGCTAGTTCCTTTAACTATCTTAGGTACGAAGTTAGAACCCACATTAACCACCTTGATAAGTTATCACGGGTTTAATCCAGCCCTCCTTTAAGAACAAATTCCCCTTTTTAGGCCATAACCAAAACATTTTAATAAGATTTCCATAACTGCACTAAATTTGATAAGTGTGGTTTTATAAATCATGCCTTAGTTAGACATCTCATCCCAAAGGTACCTTGAAGTGTAAAGTGATACGTTAAGGGCATGAAGGTGAGTCACTTAGCTTTGGGTTCTAGCCATTAACCATTACAAAACAATCAAAAGTTTCCTTTTCCCCAAGCATGACAATCTAACATGTGTAAGCAAACTAATGGGCTAGGTCTAAACATGATATCTCCTTAGTTGGACACCTCATCCTTAAAAGTGTCCCTTAAGACGAAGGGTGAGGTAACATACTAAGGACATAAAGATAAATGAGCCCCTACTCTTTAACCCTTGATCAAACCTTTCATTCCATACAAGCCCCTATTATTTTACTTTCAAGCCCATTATTAAATGGTCTCAACTCACACACCTTTAATTAGTCACTTCTCCCCCTAGGGAGCCCCTTGGGTGAAGGGTAGAGGTACTTATTAAAAGTACGTGGGCAAGGCCACATAATATTAAGTCTTGATCATTACCCATGGCTAAAGCAAACACTAGCACTCATCACACCTTGATCTCACAAAAATTTGGCAGCATATTATTAAAACAAAGTGTGTGCATAAAGGTGATTCAATGATGTCCTAGAAGGCCCATTATATATATTTCTTTCTTTTAAGAGGGTAGGCTAGGGTCCTCAACTTTGCTTGTACCAATCCTTATACCTAACCACATGTAACATCAGGAATGCCGCGTGGGTCCAGCAGTACATGATTGGTCCATTTAATATACCCAAGCACAAGCCCAAGGATACTAGGCAAGAGAGGTTTGATAGCTTTGCCTAACACACAGAATCATGAAAACCATGGTTGAACTAGGCTATCAGTTGGCAAGGATACATCGAGGGACAATCGATCTCATCATGCAATAATTGCGCACACAATGCAATAAATGAAAGCACACAGTTAAGCGAATGCAAATGATTGATTTTATTTAAACAATAAGAAATTAATTTAGCCCAATCAAATTAAATGAGTCTAGCCTTCGATATCCCCAGTGGAGTCGCCAAACTGTGAACCCACGAAAGCCGCCCACAAGGATTTGGCAAAATATATGAAAGACAACAAAGGAAAGGAGTCGCCACCTCATTTTTTAAGGAAAAGAGGAAAACCATAAAAAAATGTTTTATTTTCAAAAACCTCATGACTCCATTTTAAAAGGAAAGGCAAAGTCTTTAAACCAGAAAATTGGATTTGGGGGCTAAGTTACGATGTGGGAAGGTTCTGGGCAAAGCCCATAGGCACCCACATCGCCCAAGTTGGTCTCTTAATTTGATTGGGCTAATTTAATAACTTAATCACATGCAAATCAATATCAATCAATAAAATACAGCATGCATATCAATCACAAATACATCCTACTCCTCTAGCAATCATATGTGATAGATAAATGGATAAAAGAAAAAGAAAACCTAGGATACTTAGTATCTTAGGGCGGACTTGAATATCAATTGAGCGCCTACGTACCATGCATAGAAATACATGGATCAAAGTCTACGTAGTTCGAAAAGAATAGGGTTAAATCCTAATACGGACTCATGGTAAAAACCCTAGGTTTCCTTATTTAAAAGAGAATTTAATGAATAAACCAAGTTTAAAACAACTTCCACAAGATGGAAACTTTGATAAGATAGGTATTTTATTGAACAAGGAAACCTCTAGTAACGACCATGTATCCATATTAAGAAATAATCCTAGAAAGGGAGAAAAAAAAGAGAGGTTAGGAAAAGTGAATTAGGGCACTTCATACCCTACTTACCTTATGCAATTTTCTCCAAGCAATAGCAAGCTTAAGCAACAATGGCCTTATTTGCAAGAAGGCAATTATTGCACCTGTTTGCACCCTTATACGTGCTCAAAATCATGCAAAAAGAACAAAATCTGAACAGAATCACATTAAGGTCTAAAATCATCCATTAATCATGCAAATAACAAGAATAATGAATAAGTGAAACCCTAATACAACCCTACATGCAATGACCTATCCTACATGTATAAAAACCTTACTAATAATGAATGCAAACCTAGCATAATTCAACTATATGCAGCATATATAGAATGATTATAATGAGCAACAACTCACAAAACTAACCTAAACATGCTATATGAAACTTGCATGAATTTAGGGTTATTGAAACCCTAATTTCACAAATATGCCTAACAACCTATGAAACGACTCTAACATATGCTCAAATCACCATGAATATCATTCATATTATATATATTAACTAACAGAAACATCAATTCATGACAATAATTACAGCGAATAAGCTATACGTAATATGCATGATTTCAAAGGAACACAAAGAATAATGCTTTCAAACCCTTAGTAAACTAAGGATTATCAATCATATAAAACCATGAATCATCTTAAAATCATATATATAACATTATAAAAGTATTGAATTCAACTAACATGTGGAACAACTACATTCACTAGAACTATCATAAAGAAAGAAGGAGAAGAAGAAGGAGAAAAACCTAAATTCAGCAATTGGCAGTACGTTTACCTCTTGTAGAGCTTCCCTTGCCTTTAAAATCCTTGTTTTCTTGCTTGCCTAAGGTTGAAGAGCCTCCCTTTGATGTTCCTTAGCTC